>OZ005740.1:244700187-245228220 GCA_963930735.1 Dioctria linearis | reverse complement strand
TCTCTTTCAAGCTGAAAATTTACACTGAACTGTAACGAATTTTGGAACTAGTACGGCTGTATTAATTGGAATGCATTGGAATTGACATAAAAATAATAAAATATTGTTTATATACGGCTATCTCTTACAAGCTCAATGAAATTTGACAACAAATCTGCAGAAGAGTAAATTTTCAGTAATATTAAAAATTAATTTTTGGGTTAATTAAACAAGTTTAAATTCCTAAATAATTTTAATTTAATGCAATACTATTTTATAACATCTTTAGTGTTTCCAATCGACAAATAATAATAAATTATAAATCGGTTTGCAATTGTATGAAATAAAGGGTTTTCACAGCCTGTTCAATATTTGTGCCATTTTTGAAGCAAGAACGCTCAGTCCATTCATTTTATGTCAGTGGGTCGTACGCAACTAACGAATCCCAGGAAGCAATTTTCTGGTACAACACAAGCATGGTTACGCGACATCTTTATGTTATATTATTTTTTGCTATACATAATTATTAAAATTTTTTTTGAAAATAACAGAGCAGGGTTGCCACACTGCACCAATTTTGTACGTCATGAAAAATGCTCGTACACTAGGTTCATAGCGAAATTAATGAGAAATGGCTACAAAATTAAGGCTGGGGACATTTTAATAATATTTTTAATTTGTTGTTTTTATAACAAAAATAATGGATATCTCTAAAAAAGTATAATTTCATAAGTTTTTTAAAATAATTTTTGTATTAAAATGATCTTAAAATGAAAGACATCTAGATCAGGCGAGAATTACCTTGCAAACATTTACTGACCAGTCAATCCATAGAATGTTAATTAATGACGTCAAATTGACCCAAAAATTAAACGGTCATTCTTACGTCCTATGTACGACATATTAAGATCTTATTCTATCTTTTTGTAGTCTTATTCACTTTCATAAATTTGTTGTCATTGGATCATCTCGGCTCATTTTATTGACATTTTGTTTAAATAGTTAGGACATGTTGACACCAAGTCGGTTTATAAAACATCAGTATATGACTTCAAATTGACTGCAACAGGAAACGGCATTTCGGGGTCTTATTTAGGTTATTTCAATATTTCATTCTACCATTGGGGTAAAAATGTAGTCAATTTCAGATGCATTACAAAATTGTCGTTATATCCGCGTCATAGAGAGACTTCTAACCGTCGTTGGAACCTCTTTCGAAAAGTTCTATTGTCGTTTTGTTGAAATATACAGTTAGAGTTACAGAGAGAATCGTGCATTGTGTTGTTTAGGTGCAGCATTAAAAATTATTTATTTTTAATAAGAAATTTTAAATAGTTGTGTGTTATGTGTGGTATTTCTAAGAAGCGTTGAAAAAAATTTAGCAAATAAAATAAAACAGTAGATATATGTATATACAGTGGTCGAAGGGGCGGGCTAAAAGTGGTGGGATGGTTAAAATAAATATTAAGAGCATATTAATAAAAAAAAATAAAAACAAGAATTCATTTATTTAGAAAATAATATAGGTTATTAAATCAAAAAAAAATAGAAAAAAAATAAGGTATTTCGAGCAGTTACTTGCAATGCCTAAGTAATACATTTGAAATTAAAAAAAAGTTTCTAAATAATTAGTTGTTCTATAGTGCAGACTCTAAAAACTAACAATTCTTAGAACAGTTTCCATATCTGTTCCTCTTCATTTTTTGTTGTCGACCTTTTATCACAATTTCTAAAATCTGCGTTCCGCCAACCCTTTTTCAACCGATTTTTTACGTACTCCGTTGGATTAAACATTCCAATTGACGGGCCTACCATTTTGAGAAATGCTAAACCTGATGTTGTTGTTATTCGTAAAGTGTCTCAGAGGACTACGTTCATACTGCTAAAGGATCTTTCACATTCTGCAGTGGATATTATTATTGTATCAATTGCAACTTTTAATGGTTGCAAGTCCTTTGGTACAGTTTTATTGTCGCTTTCATTCATAAAAACTCTCTAAATCCCTGCAGTGAAGTGTTTGCACACACATTAAATATATTGGCCAAATTTCTTATTTGTTTATCTCCAAAAGTTGCAATTTTATGCTCAGGCAATTTGGTGTAATCAAAAATCTCTAAACTATGTACTAAATCCGCATATTTTTCTCTATTTAATTCGCAATCATCATTATTGTGCTTCGACATGCGCGCTGCCCTTTTTGTAAACATTCTAGATGAAATATTTTCATTTAATTTGTCAAAAAATTCCTTGTTATCAATTTTAGCGATATTATTAGATACCTACCAATTTTTAATTCAACACTTTTGAATTTCTGTCATTCAATGGCCTGGAGAACCATTTCATAATATTCCCCGGGGTTATTGGGCAATGACTGCAATACAAGGTATTTTAAAACTATTAAACGATGAGCCTCTGGCAATGTCATATTTCTTGATTGCAATTTTTTTGAAAGATGCTCGAGCTCCAACAAAGCATCCAACATTAATCCCATAGTATGTATAAAATTTGTGTCACATAATTTTATTTTCAGTTCGTTATATGTTACCCTATCTGTTTGTACAATGCTTCATAATTATTCCAAACAGCCATTACTGATCGTGCACTTGATGAGACCCATCTAGTGTTCAAAATACGTCCAATAGAATTCAGTTTAACACATAATTCTTGAGCAATTTTTTCCAACTCTCTTCGATTTTTAAGAGAAGCATTATAAATAGCGTATAGCTTGTCGAAATTTTTTTCATATGGCAAACTGAGGAAATTTGATTTACAAACAAATGAACTGCTAACTCCAAACGATGATTACTGCAGTGCCAAACTATTAGATTGGGAAACTTGTTAATTAGTAGTCTAGCTACACCAGATTTTCTTCCGAGCATATTTGAAGCACCGTCACAATCAAAAGAAATCCAATTTCGTATCAAAAAATTATCATTAAAACCATGACGATATAGAAATTGCAAAAACGTCTCAGTAATGGTAGAGGCTGTAATATTTTCTAGTTCTACTAAGTCATAAAACAAACTACTTACCTCAGTAGTTTCTGGAATTTTGACACGCAAGCAGATGGATAAAGCAGATTTTTTACTAATTGTTGTAGACTCATCGATCAGAAAACCCATTTTTAAATCATTTTCTAGTATATAATTAACTAGTTTCTGCTTCATTTCATCAGCAATATGAAGAGCAATATCTGAGGCTGAATGCTCTTTGAAGATCTATTAAATCTGGTAAATCACTAAATGGACGATTCTTCTTTGCAAGGTAATAAACAGTTCTAAATATTCGGTGTCTATGTGTGCAGTTGAAAACTTATGGGATGAAATTTTCTTACGTATTGGTTGTTGCTTTTTTCTTTCGTGTCACCATATTCTCTAACAGTACAGTTGACCCATTCAGTTACCAGCTTCAATCCACGAGTCTTTTTAATTGCCAAATTATTTAGTGAACTGCAAATAGAACATCCTATTCCACTTTCTTTAATTGCTAGCCATTTATATGTTTCTAACTTTTCATGCCATTGTGTTTCTGTCCAGTAATCTAGGATCTTTAAAGTGATAGGCTCCTGTAATGTTCTGCCTTGGCTTGATGTGCTAGGTACATTACAAAGCTCTTCTCCCTACGGGTTTTTCTCTATCTGTTGTTCTTCAACTTTACTTTTTTTTATCAAAAATTTATCCAATATTTAAAAAAAAAAATTTTTTTTAAACAAAGTTCGACAAACTTTGGAAGTCAACTAACTAGAGCTGTGTCGTTCAGGACGAATTATTTAAAAGAACCAAAGAAGCCGTAAAGTCCTAAGAAAAAGATCCGTTCTCTCTCCAGTTCTAATTCTGACTCTGTCTGACTGACAGAAATTTAAATCGACCAACAGTATTCATACAGCGCATTGACTGAGCACGGTGCAGTGATACTGCCAGTGTATCAGTTCAGTTCTGATCCAATTCTTTCCGCTCTGTTCTGTGGGTGAGTTGCTGCTAGCTGCACTAGTGAGTGTACTGCGTACTACAATCTGTTCAAGCACAGGAAAGCCAGCAATGCCTACCTCCAATGCAATATAAAATCATTCGTCGTGATGTAGAAAAGCCCGTAATTTTTTCTTAGAAATTTACTGAAAATTTTTTCTTTAGAAATTTTATGCATTATTGGAGGCCTACAGAGAACACATGAAAGTATTGTATCTAAAAATAACTCCTGTCGGCCACCAAGAGTGAACAAAAATTCTGCCGGCACATTTTCTGCTAATTTCTAAGAAAAAATATGTTCCGGAACGCATTTATCTCACCTAAGAAGTAGTGGAATGGGTTTGCAATTATTTAGAAGTACTGGGATGGCATCCCATTCCATCCCGCCTCACTTCGAGCACTGTGTATATATAAAAAAAATGTGTTGTTGGCTAAAAGCAGTCAATTTCACACGAACTACAGACCTTTAAAATTGTCACCAAATTCATGTTATTTTTCCTAGACACACAGAGGCAAATCTTAAATCGAAATCAACATCAAGTTAATATGCAATCGAAATTCTAGACTTTCCATCTAAAGCTTCAGCTACCCAGGTATAAATTAATAATAACATTAAAACCTGGCTTAAACAATCCAAAGAGCGAGTTATTAATAGAAGCAGAAGTGACGCATAAAAATTTATATTTAAACTATTACTTTTTTAATACTATTAAATGTAAAACTATTAACTTTCTATGGATAAACGTTTTTTTTAATAGTTTAAAGTAAAGTTCAAAAATATGTAACTACATACATAGCACAATTAAATAAATTTTTTTAATTTTTTTATTTGGTTTGTATTGAAGAAATATACTAAGGATCTGTTGCAGACGTTAACTCAAATATTTCTTGATATTGTTGATTTGCGGCAATGTAAATGTATATCTTGCTGTGATCGAAAAAACAGCTTTAATTTCGCCGTGGAAGTCTATACATGGGACGTCTCACCATCTTACAGAAAAAGGACTGCTTTGACGTTTCCTTTTGATCTTCTTTAAATGGAACATTGCCGTCATTAAAATGACCAACTGCCGACTTTTGGATGCCTTCTTGACTCTGATGTCTTTTCGCCAGATGTACGAATGACGGTTTATTGATCATCCTAAAAAACCTTAAAAAAGACGTCTCCCTTACATCATAAAAATCCATACATAGGACGTTTCACCGTGAGATATTGTCGTCATTAAAACAACCAACTGCCGACATTTGGACGCCTTCTTGAGTCTGTTTTCTTGTTCTCCGATGAATGACGAATTACGGTTTATTTATCATCCTCTTGAGCTTAAAAACGACGTTTCATGTACGTCATAAAAGTCCATACATAGGACGTTCCACCGCCTTACATAACGACGACTGTTTTGACCGCTTTTTGATGGTTTTTAAGTAGCACATTGTCGTCATCAGAATGATCAACTGCCGACTTTTGCACGCCTTTTTGACTCTGATGTCTTTTCGCTGGATGGGCTAATGACGGTTTATGGATCGTCCTTGTGACCTTAAAGTGTTTGTGTGGTTATCTGGGTCCGAGTCTTTATTTTGGTAGAAATTTTCATCATCAGGTCGCACTGCAGTAGCAGGTATATTCTGGTATATGATAGCGGACCTCATGCGACTTATCATTTGGGTGGTAGGTTTGAACCCAAAGAAGCAATCTTTCGACTGTGTTTTAACACATTGAGCTGTAAGTAGGGCTCCTTTTACGGTTTTTGTTCAGAGCTTGTATCTTAGTTTTGTTTTGTTGTGCGAGAGTTAGAGCGGATAGCTCAAATTGGGGCAGAACTGTATATTTGTGGTCTTCATCAGTAGTGCGGTTCGGGTAAGCTTATACCAAAATATATCAACTTCCTTTGCTTTGATCCAAAGAAAGAAGGCGCCACAAGTTATGAAATTGCTGCAATTTCTTAGGGTCTGACAGTTTTGTTCTAGGACAAATATTACATAAAAACAGTGATGGAGTATCGTTTCGGTGTCTTGCCGATAAATTCGGGATTTTAAAGTGCCAATACCACCAGTAATTCATACTTAAAAGGAAAACATGCTTTAATTCATATGCATAATTGTTGCAAATGCCCTTGGCACTTTTCTCTGAAGTCAATGATGAGATCAGGTCTTGAGCCTAAAACTATCGCTGTGATAGAAAAATGTAGTTATATATATATATATATATATATATTTATATATATATATATATATATTTTATATTATTAAGCCAAGCTCAGGGGATACCCTATGATGCAAAGCACAGCATGGCAGGAAGGAGATAGGGAAAGGATTAGGGGATATGAGGAGAGTGGCGGAGGTGCCGATATATGTCGCCCTTAAACTTCCGCAAATTGTATGCCGGATGAAAAACAGAAGATGGTAAGCTGTTCCATATTCGCACTGTTCGGGATAAAAAAGCATCACGGAATTTTACTGTACGGCCGAAAGTAATTTGAAGGGTTAAAGGATGTGCTCGGTTTGCAGCGCGAGTATTGCGTGCAGGAATCATTCTACAAGGGATTAGACTAGATATTTCATCAGAACATTGACCATGCATGTAGCGATAAAGGAGCGAAAGGCATCCAACATTGCGGCGGTGCTCGAGTGAGTCGATATGACAAGTTATTGCCAAATCGCCAATGAGCTTGAAGGCTCTCTTTTGGACAATATCCAATGAAGCTAAGGCTGTACGACCAGCCCCGGCCCATATATGGGAGTTGTATTCCATTCTAGGTCTAATGTAGGACTTGTAGAGGAGCGCTAGATTTGACGGGGTGAAATATTTCTTACACCTTTTCAGAAATCCAAGACATTTCGATGCTTCTTTGGCAACAGAGAAGATGTGATCTGTCCAGTTTAACTTACTGAAAATATTAATGCCAAGAATGCTTAGTGACGGTGAATCAGAAATTAATGCTCCATCAAAAGAAACGGGTGTGGTTAAGTTATGATCTTGTTTTAATGAGATGAGACAGCTCTGGGTCTTAGATGCACTGAATTCGACGCGATTTGCTTTGCCCCAAGCGAGGATACTGTTAAGATCGTTATTCAATGATCTAGTCATGCAATCTCGTTTAACACATGCGGCATTCCCCCTGGATTCCGCAAGAGTGTCAAAGGAGTAAGCGAAATTAAGAGTACTGTCATCTGCGAAACTATTAATGGGATTGAAAATAAGGGAAAGCAGATCATTAATGAAAATTAAAAAGAGAGTTGGAGAGATAACAGAGCCTTGAGGCACACCGGCATTTATGGGATGCGGTTCAGATGTAACGCCATCGAATACAACACGTATTTGGCGACTAGATAGGAAACTTTCAATCCATAATAGAAGAGGAAGGGAGAGACCAAGTGCTTTAAGTTTGGCTAAAAGGGCTGGATGCCAGACTCTATCAAAGGCATTTGAAATATCTAGGGCAACGATTTTAGACTCACCAAGAAAGGTCTGCAAGTCTCCAGACGAGCGTCCAGCTCGGAAGCCATATTGGCGATCGTTGATGAGATGATTAGTTTCTAGATACTGTATTAATTTTGAGTTAATGATAGATTCAAAAACCTTTGAAAGAATCGAAGTGATCGCAATTGGTCGACAATTTGAGGGATCGCTACCCTCTCCTTTCTTGGGAATAGGCTGAACGTGAGCTAGCTTCCAAGCATAAAATTGCAATCCAATATGTTTTCTTTCCAAAGATGTTAATCCAAGCTACTTTAATATGCAAAGCTCCTGGAATAAGCCAAGGCAAAATGCGTATAATGTGGTCCGCAATGCTCTTTTCAAGTCTTTTTTATACCCTAGATGAAACGCATAGAAATAATTATGGTAGAGCAAAATAGATGGGACAGGCATAATATTATTTTGATTTTTGCAAGTCCGTCTGTCCGTGCGTCTGTCCGCACGATAGCTCGAGAGCGTGTTACTTAGAGAACTGAAATTTTGCAAAAATTAAAAATTAAAAAAACAAAGTAAATTTAAGTTCGAAAATGAGACAAATCGGTAGCTCCTTCAAAGGATTGCCATACAAAAATTTCGCTTTTCACTATATATTTGGACAGTGCCTGAGAACGTATCAACGCACAGAGCTGAAATATTTGGTACTGTGTTTGCATAGTAATAGTATATAAAATAAAAAAATGGACTAATTCGAGCGACCCGTTCTTGGTGCTGCCATATAAAATTTTCGGATTTTTACATATACTGTGAAAATGATCACTCCTAGATATTTTTATTGTACTAAAAACTTCTTCAGAATATGAAATCTATAAAATTGGTTATAATCATTTTTTCTGTTCGACAAACCGTCCTAGAAATATGTGCGAAAAACCACTTCAAAAATCAAAATTGCACAGATGGGTGACCCAACGAAATTTCATAAGGGCATCTAGGATATCATAAGAATTGGTCTTAGACAAATTTTAGCTTTTTTAATTGCTTTGTTTGTTTCAAGGTAGGGGGACGATAAATACCAAGCTCGAAGACCAGAGCGGCCCATTGTGCCCTATTATCAAAACCTCCCTGTCCACTTAATGAAATGAATCAGGTCTTTGTGAGGAAAGTTTTTTAACTCTTCTACAAATAGGATGGCAGAACCTAGAGTATCCAGTTTGCTCCGGGCGAGGGCCAGACAAGCAAACAAAAAGTGTTCGGCTGTCTAAGCCTCTCCTTCCAAGCATGACATGACAGACACTCAGGGTTGTCAACAACTCCCATCATTTTTAGATGAGCGTGAAGCGGTCGGTAATGATGCCAACCGCAGTTCAACATTGTTTTCTTTCGAGCCCCACCCCATGAGAAAGTCGGAGATATTCCTGTTGAGCTCATCAAGAAAAAGCTTTGTACACCTGCAAGTACTCAGGTTCGTTCGCCCATCTGTGCTGAACGGAGAATCAGAGCCAGCCCTAGCTAAAAGGTCAGCTCTTTCATTACCCATGATCCCCATTTGAACAGGAACCCACTGAAGGGACACGTTGTGGATATCTTAACTTATCCACAAGTCTTACCTCATGCCTTGTATATTCCCGTTTCCCGGTTTGTGTTTATTTTTCTTAAATTAGCTTTTACAGCTGCTTTTTGTTTGTAGTTTTGCCACAGTGTAAAAATTCTGGTTGGAAAATATTTGAAGCCGAAATTCTCGTACTTTCGCGTACGAAAATTCATTTTGCCTTGTACATAGTACCTGAGTAGAAATTTGCGTGCATGTACGAGAATTATTGTACGCCTAGCAATGGTGTAACAGAGTATTATTTGAACTTTTTGACGTCTACCTGAATTATCACTCATTATTATTAGAGTGCCGCGATTACCAGACTTGCCTAAAACGCTCTCTGCTCATCACTTTCGAAAAAGAGCGGCTTCGATGGATGGTTCAGTCGTCTAGTAAGCATACAAAAAGTCTTTTCGCACTTGTCCCATTAGAATTATGGGTTCACAAAACTTTTTCATTACCGACAGTGTAATAGATTTCAACTTTAAGATTTTCTTACCGCTTTTATTTTTTCATAAAATAAATAGGTTAACAACATCATTACCAGAGTTGTAATCTTTTAAGAATGCATTCCGTGATGTCACTCTAAATGACTGATTTTTATGTTTGAAATCATTAACTTCACCTTGATATTGGGACTTACAGAAATAAAATCGCCATTCATTTTGAAGTAATGAATGGTGCAATCATTTCAACAAATCATAAGGTTGAAGTAATGAGAATGCAAAATCATTGAATTACTCACATTCTTTGAAGTACCATGTAAGTCATTTTCAGTCAATTGAATTCATTAGTCGGGCGTTAAAAAAGGCCTTTATCTCACTAAATAAAAAAGCTATGATTCGAATATTCCGATATTTATAACATCTTTATCTTATTATTAATTTTTGATAGTAAAAGTTTATTAAAATTAGAGGCTGAAAGTGCTCCACGTCGAGGAGTATCAATCATTGCAGCAAACGAAAATAAGCTCTCGACTGCTGCTCAGGAATGTAAGGGATTATTGTATTTTACAAATACTTTTTTAATGGTCGGGTATCGATTTAATATTTCCTTCGACATCGATTGATCTGCAAGCTATCCGAAGTATTTTGTGTCTCCAGAAAAATTCGTAGTATCGGGCTCTTCTGATGTCTCATCTACATAGGATATAACATAAAAGGATCCTTAGTGTTATTTTATTACAGTAAATGTATTATTACACCTGAGATAGAAAGATCGAAGTATGAATTATCTGCGATTCTATTTTCTCGAATGCGAACTTAACTATACCTTTTCAACTTCAAATTTAGACTAAACAATTTCAAACTGAGACTAAACAATTTCAAATTAGGACTAAACAATTTCAAATTGAGACTAAACAATTTCTTTTGCTTCTGGTTTCTTAAATGCTCCTCTTCTAATTTCATGATGAATTAAGCCCATATTTCCTATACACCCAATTACATGTATATTAGATCCTCGACTGCCTGCTGTAATGTGAGTGTAACGACTTCCTTTTTTTGGAATGACCTTGTGTTCTCGATATATATAAATTAAAATTAGTTTCGTCCATGTAAAGTATCGGTGCATTGTTAGATTGATGTTCTAAAAGTTTTTGAACATAATCACATCGTTTTCTTTTATTACTTTCAATGTTGCTCTTTCAGACTCTCTTCGCATGTCTTTCAACACTATATAGTAATCCATCTAAATGTTTTCTCACACATTCCGCAGAAACAATAATTTGATAATTATTTTGAAATTTATCTCTCAGTTGTTTTACAGTTATTCTATGATTTTCTTTAATACATCTACCTATAAACAGTCGATGTTCATTAGAATTTTTATTTTACGCTTCCCACCACGTTATTGTTCAGGTATTTGTTGGTTTTTCACCCATCGATAGCCAGTTGATTTCTTCACGCCTAAAGTTTTTGCAAGTACCCCTCCAATATTCGTTATTATTATATAAATCACAGATTTGCTTCCTTATATTATCTGCTTGAACTTTCTTGATGTAAGACATTTTTAAGAATGAATTAATCAGGAATAAATTAATTAATAATGAGACTATATTAATAAAAGACACTTTCTTTTATTTTTCAAAAGCCTACTCAAATTTAAAATTGTTATATCTGTTGGAATAAATTATTTATTTTTTATTCCCAATTTGAAATTGTTTAGTCTCAATTTGAAATTCTTTAGTCTCAATTTGAAATTGTTTAGTCTCAATTTGAAGTTGAAAAGGTATAGTGTTACCACATTCAGCTTGAATTACTGATTTTACCAATGTAGGGACAAACATTTAATAATTATTAAATTAACAAAGTATGCACATGTACTGACGTTATTATGTTTACCGTAAATTGAAGCGTTTTTTTTTAAAATACGTGAATGTCTGTTGAGGCAACTAGATTTAGTGTATGCGTTGCGAATTGTATATACTGCAGCAAACAATTTTGAAAAAAGATCGTTTTTAATTCAGGAGCTTCATCATAATCGAGATCTGAACTGTCCCCATGTTCTACATTGCCATTTGAAAGTAATTTCTTAAAACCAAATTCCCTAAAGGCTTTTAAAATATTCGCACCATGGTCCGTACAGTTGCACAACGTTGATACGTTCGTATCAATGCGATCCAGGGAAGCGCGTATATGCCAAAGCAACTGACTTTCGTAGATAGGATTTATCTAACCAATGGCATGTGTATACAAAATGCCTTCTGTGTTTTGTAGACCATATATTGGAGGTGGGGTAAAAAAATTTATTTTTTGAAATTAATCTTTTTAAGTTATCTGTCATGGATTTGTAAGTATCATCTATTAATTTCATGTTAGTTGGTCGGCTGAGTACTCTAAGCTGACAATTGGCAAATCTAATTAAATGCTTGAATGAAAATTGATATTGGCAACATGTTGTTTGCAATAAACCGCACTATTAAATCTTGAAACTGTTTCTGTTGAGATTCCTTACATCTACTAGGTTTCGCTTTCATATTTTCATATTCTCGAAACGTTTCATGATGTTGGTTTTTTTAAATGCCTGATTAAGTTGGAAGTTACTTGTTTTGATACATGCAACTTTGATTGACAAACGCAACAAACTACTAGTGCGCCGTTTCTTTTCCGTTGAAATTTCGTACTGTTCAACTTGCAATAAGAAAAAATTTAATTGATGTAAATTGACAATATAAAGATTTCGATATAACATAAATTGAATTTAGAAGGAATACGAGAACTTTTTATAGTGAGTATGATAAGTAAGTCAATTGAAATGGAGAACATTTGGTCGGCATTGGTCGTATTGGATCCGCCATCTGTACTTTCTTAATTTGAAGATAACAAAATCTTATTAATGAAAAAGTATTTGATAATCTAACAAAAAAATTACAGCATTTTTGTGAGACCCGTGGTTGCAGTGGTTTTCGTGTTCGCGTCGCAATTGCGTCCATTCCTACACGAAGAAATTTTGTGAGTTTTAACGAGAAATATTTTCAATTGTACGAATATATTAAGCTGAGAAACATAATTTCGTGAAAACCTCATATAATCAAGTACGTTCTAACGAAACGATAAATATTCAACTGTTTGTCAATAAGAAACGGCAAAAAGTTTGATTGGAATTATACTAACGTACCAATATCGTTATAAATCAAAAATATAACTTTTATTACCGCTGTTTGATTACTTTGAACAACTTTGAAAATAATATATTCTCATTTGATTGCTTTCTGTTTTTGGCGATGGCAAAAATGAAGAAAACCACGGCGTTGGTAATAAAAATAATGGTGCCTTATCAATTATTTCCGCAGGTTGCAATTCAGACGATGTTGTTGTTGTTGACCCTTTCTTCCTTTTGACTGATGCACCATCGTAATTCACTAAAATGTTTCTTCTTTTCCCTTGAATTTGCTTTAATAATTGAAAAAGTTGAGTCAGCATCGTAATTGTCTGACGAAAAGTCGTTGATCCTTTGAAAGCACAGTTAAATCACTGAATTCGTAACTGCACTGAAGCATTGATTATAAAGTATTGTTACGAGCGTGGCCTTAGTTCGTTATTTAAAACACAATATTTCAGATATAATTCAAAAGTTCTTTCTTTATTTAACTTTACTGTTTACTCTCACAAATTCACAAATAATTATCAAATCAACTCTTTATTTATCGTTAGTACTGTACTTCTAACTATCGCATTCCAAATAGTTTACTTCGTTCACTTCGCTGTCTGAAATAATACTCCGCCTCCTGGATGTGAGTAGCGCGGTATTTATACTCTACAAATTATACTAGAACCTTCATGAATATTCCGTTTTTCCGAACACAAGGTTTACTAAGATGTCACTAACCTAAAGTTGCTTCCATTTCCAACAGATGTCGCTTGTGTCACTTTGTGGCAGGTAACAGTATATAGATATGCCAGTTTGTTGATGGTTACCCCCTAGATGGACATAGTTGTACCATTATGAACATATTGACTATTAGTTATCCAACTATTATACGTAGAACAAATTTATTTCTTTTAAAGTTTTTTATTACAAATTAATATTTTTATGCAATATACATGTTAAATGACTATAAAAATCAGCTTAATACAAGCTCGCTGCATGGACATGTTTAATAAATAAACGGTCTTACAATTCACGCGTTTCATCATTAACTCGGTGTTAGTATTAGTATGTTACACTAAACATAGACCAACCAGATGATGAAAATACATGCAATGCCACATAGAACAAAAAGCAAAAAATTAAATTAAATCTAACTACAAAGATTAAATATTATATAGACGTTTTTTTAAAACATGCTTAGAATCGCCAACAACAAAATAATCAGCCAAATTATTAATAGCAATGCACGTGCGATTAATAGGTTCATACATGCAAAGTTAGACCTTGAAGAGTTGACATGCAATAGAGGTAGCCTTCCAAAATTGTGCCTACTGATCATGCGTCGATATGTGTAGTTACTTACATTGGCATCAGGCATACACGGGTGGGTGGATTCGTCATATTCATAATGAATGGTCGTGGTGATTATACATATAAAGTTCGATCTGATTAGGAGACCCAAGGGTGAGGGAATAGATCTGCACTCATTTCATCCTTATTTTCATCTAGCGAGAGGCACTTGTGTTCTGAGACATTATTCTTAGAACTGGGATTGCTTGGGGGGCTGCCTGTCCACTGCCTAGCCTGGCAAGGCAAAGCGAGGATGTTTTCTTTAGCATTCTTTGAATTTAGTATATTATGTTAGCTGTTTTGCACATTCGATGTGGGTTTTATGGTTTTTTAAGTTACAATTCAATATTTTTAAAGTTTTGCATGCCATATAAATTTATTGACATATGTATGTAGTTGTGGTGACGCTTTTGTTCCGAACTGTACATTCGATAGTGTTATGGTCGTAGCTTACTGTAGGCAGCAGTATGCTACCCGACGGCTAGCAGCAGCACACAGCGTGGACCACACGGCAAATGTGCTGTCGACGAGTCTCGACCAATACGTCTCAAGTCTGATGGGGACAAGTGCCCGACAGAAAAGACGGGTTGAAAGAAAGAAGAAGAATCGGGGATTGGAAAGAAAAAGTCTTTTTGAGCCAGGAAGGAGATAAGTAGAAATTTTTTAGCTAGAATCAAGAAAAAAACGATAGCTGAGCATAGAACTACATAAATCACCTAAATAGCGACATTTTTTTAGGAAAAAGGAAGAGAAAGAAGAATTGGCGAGGACGGCAGAATTTGTGAAGTTTTGCATGCCATATAAATTATTTGACATATGTATGTAGTTGTGGTGACGCTTTTGTTCCGAACTGTACATTCGATAGTGTTATGGTCGTAGCTTACTGTAGGCAGCAGTATGCTACCCGACGGGTAGCAGCAGCACACAGCGTGGACCACACGGCAAATGTGCTGTCGACGAGTCTCGACCATACGTCTCAAGTCTGATGGGACAAGTGCCCGACAGAAAAGACGGGTTGAAAGAAAGAAGAAGAATCGGGGATGGAAAGAAAAAGTCTTTTTGAGCCAGGAAGGAGATAAGTAGAAATTTTTTAGCTAGAATCAAGAAAAAAACGATAGCTGAGCATAGAACTACATAAATCACCTAAATAGCGACATTTTTTTAGGAAAAAGGAAGAGAAAGAAGAATTGGCGAGGACGGCAGAATTTGTGAAGACTGTATCTATTCAAATAGCTCGTCTGAGCAAATTTTTACAAGAAGGGAGACTCGTCTAATTTTTGCCTTATTACACATTAGTGCAGACCGTTTTTTTTGAAGTGCGCTATATTACACCTGAGTGCTGTTAGTAACCTAGTTCACCTAAGCACTCCTCCACAAAGATCAAGGCTAAATTCAACCACTGTTTCTGTCAAGTCCCAATCTGAGCTTAGCATAAAAAGGGGGCAGGTGCCGGTTTAAGAAATGCAACACTTTCAAAAATGACAAGAAATCACTATTTTTATTTATCACAAAATATTTCTTACAAACTAAAAAATTCAGGTACTTTAATATTAATTCAATTTCACTACTACTATTACCTCTATATATTTTCAAATTCCTTATTTCTCACTATACCTATTCTAAATATATTTTCGTTCTTTGGGCCTCCACTGGCATTTTTGATAACTTAATCTATAATGGAAAAAGGAACTATCATTAATAAAGCCAAAATAAAGAGGGTAGGATTTTGGTTTGACAGAGTGAGCGTCATATAACTGCTCATAAAATGGCTGGGATCAATACTCCCAATATAGGATGCTGAAATAAACTAAATATCAAAATTTTTAATATAAATGTTAGTAAAAATGGATTCATAAATACTTCCCGTGGTTTAATTTGTTAAGCAAGACTTCAATGGCTTCAATTTTAACTGCCGATCTGTCTTGTTGCTCAGTCAGAACTTAAGTGGTTTGTACTTCCAGTAGCTCGCTATTTATAGGCAGAAACACAATGGGAATTTTGTCTGCCGGTGACGGTAACAATGACGCTCGCGTCATTTGTGAATTTCATACGTAATTCACACTGTGACGTCATGGTGGATTTCCTAATGAGAATAATTTTGTCTGTGCTGTTAGCTGCCATTTTGAATATGTCAAAGTGTTTCATGGCAGCTGTTAGTTGCAGGTAAGCTGTGTTGTGACTCAGGTGCCCAATGCCCCGAATCACAACCATAATACCGATGCATCAATATATCGTCCAATACGATATATTGATATACCATTAATTGACCCTGAAAATGAAAAATTATTTCATTTTTAAATCTCATTCAAAATTTAAAATGCATTTAGAAATGCATTCCCATATTATAATAAAATGCCATGTAGCATAAATTGCATTTTGTTATCAGACCACACATTCCACTCACACGGTATGCACACTTACCTACATACAGTGCCTTTTTACTTTTTTTCCGTATGTACTATGTACGTACGTACATTACCTACTTAATCCAATCTAATTGTATGTACATACATACATACAATTATCAAAATTATTCGCGCCCTCTTAAAATTAATATTTCAAGACGGGCGCACAAGTGCATATCGGATTACAGTTTTCATTGATGCATATAGCTCGCATAAGAACTTTTTGCATTTTCTCACGTACGTTTTTTTCAACGTCGTGAGAAAACAATACAAAGAAAAAAAGAGCTTTTGAAGCGATCGTGCGTACCTGGGGCCATCAAGCCCGATCCTCGCGGAGTTCTTTCCAAAGTCGCAGACCCAGAAAAGTCCGAGGGACTCGCGCATAAGAAAATTAATAAAAGTCGAGGCTATAAAAAGATATTCTGAATTACAAAAATTGTGTTATTAAAGGGTGTTGCGAAACCCAATTTTTAAAAGTCGAAGCTATAAAAAAAGATACTCCAAATTACAAAAAAAAAATGTGTTATTATTGTGTTATTATTGTGTTGCGAAACCCAAATTATTAAAAGTCGAAATTGTAAAATCCAAACCGACAAAAAGTGTAAAGAAATATAAAATTAAAATAATAAATTTTAAAAACAGAGAGAGTTTACTTTGTGACTTAAACCCGAATTTATTAACATTAACAAGGTTGAGTGCTCTCCTCTCCGATCACGGCACTCAATCACAAGAATTGGTGGCAGCGGTATTTCGTACCAAAATAATCAGTGCCTAAAAATAAAAGAAATATAACCAAAAAATAATAATAAAAAGTTTTATAATAAAAAAAAAAAAAAAAATAAGCCCGGGTACTTTAAAGTACTTAGAGGAGATAATGAAAGTTTAAGCGCCAGAGCGCTCAACGTGGGACCCTTGCGAGGCTTCATCTCTGCCTCAACAAGACGGTTCAGAAATCCAGAGAAGGAAGACAACGAGAAGACTTCGACCAGGACCTTCGACGCAGACAATTTAATCACACTCTCCCAGCACTATCATATTCGTCCTCAAGCAAATCAAAAGCCAAAACGTTAGCCAAAGTGAATAAAGTTAGGTAGTTAAAAGATTTTCTATTGAAGTTAAAAAGAAAAAAAAAAGAAGGCAACATTTTTTTTTATATACATATGTATGTACATTTATTTAAATTTCGTTTTCTTTTCTGTGTGATACGACAATACGGCACATGTTATCGGTAGTTTCTTGCAATCAGAGAACTAGTAAAGTGTTTCTCCAACATTTTTTTTTTAATTAAAAATTTTAGGTAAATCATTCTGAAGGCTGGAGTACTATTTTTTATCGCGGCTTCGTAAGACAATTCTAATTAACTGCTTTCATTTCACTACGCTTTAACATGTTTGCCAGTAAGAATTAACAAAAATTAATACCGGCAGCCCGCTTGAAATACTGGAATTCTACAGAAGAATTTTATATTAAATGGAAAAAGTTTTTTTTTACAATTCTGAATCTTTCATTTTATTAATTCCAAAATTTTTTTTTTTTTAATTTCTCCTATTCACGAATTTCATAAATCTTAGTTAACTATCATATCGCTCTGGTTTTCCTATTTAAAAAAAAAAAAAAAAAAAAATCCCAATTTTTTTTTTTTTAAAGAAATATTAATAAACAACTTTCTCCCTTTCCTTGATATTGCGTGTCCTAACAAATTATTTAAATCTTTTTGGCTCCCTAGCCGGCTGTTCCATACTAGCTTACCACAATATATATATATTTTGAAAATTTGACAAATTTAGTCCCAATTTAACACACCTATCACGTATCTAAAGACATGACAGATGGAATCAAAAATCATAAGACTTTTTCTACTAAATAAATATAAAACTATTTTTTTTTACTTTTCCCTTGTTGACAAATTCCACAATTCTTCACATTCCTATCGCTGTGTTTTTCTCAACTTTTGCAAAATTTACTTAAACATAATTATCTCCGCATAACCAACTTGCTACCTGTTTATTGTTGTTGGGAAAACTTAAACTAAAAAAAAAAAAAACCATTTCTTCCATAACTAATTACTTAATTCCCAAACAAAATATGAATCAATTGAACATGACTGAAGAAACCGTTTCTTTTGATGAGCTATGCTCGTCTCAAGTAGGAAAAAACAAGGAAATTAGGCTAATACTAGGGGCTTATCACCAAGCCGGTAAAGTGAAGTGTACCAATACCTTTGTGACAGGTAAACTACAACAACTCGAAGAAATATGGAGCGCCTTCGAGAAAACAGAAGAACAAATACTTCAGCATAAAGACTTCACGACCGATCACGATTATTTCAAAGAATCGTGGTCAGACAAAACTGAAGACTGGTACAGGTTGACGAAAGCAACACTTTCCGAAAGATTGAAATCAATCTCAGAAAGTGTTACAGCTCAGCAAAACCCCTTTCATATTCCATCACCCACAGCTTCGTGGAGAATTCAATTCAACACACAAGTTACAGAAGCTAATAAAGAATCAGATTGTTCACAAAATGAAAGCATTCTCAGAAGTCTAAATGCCAAAATTAAATAAATTACTCGAGTGATACAGTCATTAAACCCAGATATCCTACCTACAGCAAGCAGAACATATTTAGAACAAAAACTAAGTATTCTGAATAAACACTGGGCAGAAATCGAGGAGCTCAACAACACATTCCAAACACAATCTACGTCACAAGATTTAGAAAACAAATATTTCTCCGAAGATGTTTTCTATAAAACAGAAGCAGAATACGAAGAAGCTGTAATTGCAATCCAAGAACAGCTAGATACCCGCTTCCTGAATTACCAACATGACACCCGAAATAACTCATCACTAGGGCTCGGAAGTTGATGACCTTAAAATTGAGAAAAATTACCATAAAAAATGCATTTAAAAAGTGACAATAATAATTTAAAAAATGCAACTTATATAATTAAAAATACTTTTGTATCTCGACATTATGTAATTCAGATACATACAGTTTTAAAAACAAAACGAAAAATTAATTTTTTACACATAAATAAAAAAACTGAAAACCGAGTCCATTCCTGTCTAAAAAATAACAACGAAGTAAGTCTACAAAAATTTAAACGATCAGTACATGGAAAGAACTAAAATGTTTAGTTGTGTATACCTACTTATGTTGAGCTATTACAATTAATGACAAGTGTCATTTTAAGATGTTCAAATGAAAATGAGCATCGATTATCTGACCGCACAATTTTTTACATTGAAAAAGATCTTTCCACGTCCACAGAAGTAATTGGAGCGTATTTGAAATAAACAGAATCAGCCAATTGTAAATCCTCTGCATAACTATCTAAATCCGAAACAGTGGTCTCTCCAGTAAGCACTTGTGATATCTTGGACAATGTTTTAAAATCCAAATTTTTATCTAAAGCTCTGAGAAGCTTCCCATATACAATTGCAGCAATATCTCCCGAGTCGATTTTAATTCATTTTGGCGTTTTTGTATTAGATGAATGGAATCAATAAGCTTTTCGCCCTTCCTTTCCAATTTATTATAGCTTCTGATAAAAAGGAAAAATTTGATTTTACATACAGAAGATCACTTTGCATTTTGTTTTGTGAAATTATCTCTTGTGCAATTTGAAATGCCGCTGAATCTTCACAGTCAAAACTGGAAATTATATCTTTGAGTACGCCAAAATGTTCAGAATAATACATAGAAACTTTTAAACACGTTCCCCATCGAGTTAATATGGGATGTGGTGAAAGGGGTATACCTGGAGCCTTGGAGCCTTCAACTTAAATTATTCTGTTCGAGCGGGTGCTTTTAAAAAAAATCTGCTTTACACTTGCAATGACTCTATCTACTTCTGGGTAATTTCGTCGAACTTCTTCGGCAACTCGATGGAAACCATGAGCTAAGCAAGTAAAATGCACCATTTTAGAGTACAAGCCTTTTACTATATTCGCTGATTTTACCATATACGGAGCGGCATCCATCAAGAAAAGTAAGACGTTATTGTGCTTAACACTTTCTGGCTAGAGATGGAAAAGAGATTTGTCAAACGGCTTACATATGGTTGAGGAATTAGCTTTCTCCAAAATCTCTGATGTCAAAGGAAACATTTTGCCTATCTAGTCAGGTTCTAATATCCCTACGATAACATTCGCTACATAGCGGCCATCGACATCCGTTGTTTCATCGATAGAAATCCAAATATTTTTTTCTTTTGCAATGTTCCTAATCTGGTTTATCACTTCATCATAGCAACGTGATATGTACGTTTTGCTTAACGTAGACACATCTGGAACAGAGTTGACTGTATATTTTACCAGAAAGGCTCGAAACTTTTGATGATTGACTTTAGTTAAGGGAATATTAGCTGATAGTAATGCCTCGCATAGGTCCTTTGAATATGATGAAATTTTGCTTGAGAAACATTGTGAAAGTAAGCTTTGCTTTTTGCATTTAAATTCTCCAAACCCGGATTGTGTTGATCTCGGCCAATGTGTTGTTGAATACAAAAACCTTTTTCTGTGGAAGCTTTTGTCTCACAAATCTTACAAAATAATATACTGCCATCAATAGAAAAAAATTCTTCACCAAATTCAGATACAAACTCTCTCAAATGGCTAGATTTTGTCTGCTTTATTTTTGGCATAGTATAGTTTAGTTTAGTTGAGGTTACCGTGTTATTATTCGCGCAATAAAATACAAATTTACACAATTATAAATGACACTGTGAAGTACAGTGGTGGAAATTTACATAAAAACACTAATGTTTTTTGATTTTTTCAACTAAATCTTCAATAAAATTAAATCTTTTTTTATATATTTAAATCTATATATAATCAGAGATAATATTACTACCTTTTAAAAGTAATTCCAGGAATTTTGTCGATACTAAAAACCAAGAAAACACTAAACTACACCTGTTTTTATATAAATTTCCACCAAAATTATACAAATATTCATTAGCGCGTTCAAATAGTAAATGTGGAGATGAACAATGATATGAGAGAGAGAAAAAGTCAAACGTAATTCTTGGTAAGAGTCTGATGGATGATCTAAACAAGAAAAAAAGTTAAGGTGTTGCCAACAATAATGCAATTTCAAATTATTTACGACACATCATGTTGTTTTTATGTAAATTTCCACCACTGTATATCACGGTCTGAACAATTTGCCGTACTAAACTAATGGTCGGGAAACCACTTTGCATTTACAGTTTTCAGAACAATATTAATTCGACACAGTCTTATTTAAAAACTATGCAAGCAGTAACTGCAATCAATCCTTCCAGGAAATCAAAATGGAATCGACTTACAAATTATACGTGTTGTCAGCTTATAAAATTTTATTTTAAAACATAAAATAAAGACTTGCAAAATTAGAGATGTGATATACTCATATGTTCAGTACAGTTACATTAGAAAAATAATATAAAAAGTAAAAAAATGATATAAAATAATTGCAAAATGACCTAAAAGCTGGAAGAAATGCTCAGATGTGAGAAAATGTACAATATGACAAAAAATGAAAAATAAAAGACATGTTTTTTAGAATAGTAATACCATAAAATAATTTTGTGTCATAATTAGCATCACTTTGCGAGGCATAAAAAAAAGATGCAATTTCATCAACTTCCGAGCCCTACTCATCACACTTCCACAATGAAAGCACAGAAATCAAAAGTTCACATATTTCCCTATCAGAAATTAAATCGTTAATACCTAATTTTAACGGCGATCCAAAAGACCTCCACAAATTCGTGTCATGTTGTGATGATATTAATAGACTCCACCCCAATACTGACCCAACAACCTTATTTTCAATAATTAAAAGTAAACTCTTTGGGGATGCCTACAATGTACTTAAGTACAATAATACAAGCAGGTGGTCAGATTTGAAGCAAATACTTTTCGAAACATTCGAAGAAAAAATCGAAAAATCAGTACTCCAATCCAAACTCGCAAACACAAGACAAAGAAGAGGAGAACCTGTCAAAGAGTTTCTTCAACGAATAAATATGACACATGCACAATTGAATGAAGCCACGCATTCATATACAACAGATAAATTACTGCTAAATTCGCTAATAAAGGATAACGAAAAACAAGCTATTAGAGCGATTGAAGACGGATTAATAAGCGAGCAACTGCAAACGCTAGCCAAACTCCACGAAAATAGAGCATTAAAACCCATTACGTCATATATTGGTGAGCAAGCATTACGCCTAGAATCAAAGGCAACAAAATTAGCAACAAACTCTTCTCGCACTGCTCAATCAATACAAGTGCAGAGCCCCTTTTGCTATAAATGCAGAGCACAGGGACATTTAGCTCCAAATTGTCCACAGAACATTCATACAAACCCAACCCCAAATAAATATTTTTCAAATAATTTAAACAAAGGCAATCCTCCTAAGCAGGCTAGCACCTTCAACAGCACTACTCCTACATGCAGGTATTGTCACAAATTAGGACATACCATAGAAGTATGCAGGGCAAGGATAGCAAACCATGGGAATTTCTACAGAGAAAATACAAAGCCGGTTGATCAAAACTTCAGAAAGCTAACAGAAAGTCCCAATAAAAGTACAACTCCCCAAAAAGAGGTCAGATTCAACCAGGTTCCACATCTTAATTATAGAAAAAATTCCCCTTCCTCGACAATACAACCCCAAAATGAAGCAAGGACAAATAAACCATACATACAAAATCCGAGAATATTCTTAACACACTCGGAAAACAAATCAAGGCGAGAGGAATTAGTCGGCAGCCCCTCGCAAATTCGAACAAAAGCCGACATACACACCAACCCAAATTAGATAATGCACAATTATTAAATGATCACATAACGCTGAAAATCCAATTATTATCAACCCCAACTCCATTACTATCTCTCTATCTACCAATGTGTGCTCCAATAAAGAAACAAAGTTCCTCGTAGACACAGGAGCAGAAATTAGTCTCATCAAGTTCAATACACTGAAAGCAGGTAGCACTTACTATAAAGATGCAATCTGCAAGATAAATACTTTATTTACGGAATCTGAAACTACAGAAGGATTAATATTGGCAAAAATGGCAATTATATCAAACGAAGAATTTATAATAGAACATCCCTTCCAAATAGTAGGAGAAAACTCAGCCTTGGCATGTGACGGCCTAATTGGCCACGACTTCTTGTCCAGATACAACGCTCGTGTCAATTATAAAAACAATTACATTTCCTTAGAGGTGAAGCAATGTCATTCATCCTATCCCATAGAGCAATATCGCTCAGATTATCCAAATACATATCTTAGATATGATAACCACGACAAGAAGTCTGAAACAAACAATGTAAGTGCTAATAAAAGCAAGTTACCCAGTACTTCACGGGATTTAAATACCAAACGTGAAAAGTACCCCAACACAAATATCCTACAAAAAACGGAATATATTATCCAACCCAATGAAAACCGAAATAAATCGGACAAACTATATAATAAAGTTATTACAATTCCCGCACGCTCTGAATCCATAATTCAAATTCCAGCTTTGTCAACTACGGAATCAGCATATTTTAAAAAAGAGGTAAAGCCAGGGTTGTTAATAGGTAATACCATAGTCAACCCATCACAAGGAATGGCAAAAGTCCTAGTTCTCAACACGAATGAGCAGGACGTCGAACTGGCAATTCATGACATGAATCCAGGATGCTATGACCTTAACGACTTCGATTGCATCTCTACGGATTCCAACAGAGATCCAATTAGGGGCAGAATAAAAAAACTGCACACCCTGATTAAATTGGATCACTGTAATTTGGAAGAAGCCGAGAGTATTCGGAAAATTTGGAAGGATTTCAACGATCTCTTCTACTTAGAAGGGGATTTCCTAACGTTTATAAATGCAACCGAGCACAAAATCGAAACAGTCCCAAATAAACCTCACATATACACTAAACCGTACAGACTTCCAGAAACAAGCCGGAAAGAAATTACTCGGCAAATAAATGAAATGTTGGATTCGGAGATAATATGCCCTTCAAATAGTCCGTGGAATTCTCCCCTACTTCTAGTTCCCAAAAAGCCGGATGAGCATGGGAACAAAAAATGGCGAGTCGTTGTAGATTTCCGCCGAGTAAATGACATTACTATTGACGACGCTTACCCATTACATAATATTACAGACATATTAGATCAATTGGGTAAGTCCAAATATTTCACAACGCTAGACCTCGCCAGCGGATTCCACCAAATTCGTATGGACGGGAAGGATAGAGCAAAAACTGCGTTTAGCACTCCTTATGGTCATTACGAGTTTAACCGTATGCCATTTGGATTAAAAGGTGCACCCGCAACCTTCCAACGTGCCATGAATAATGTCCTTTCCAGACTCCATGACATTTACTGTTTCGTATACATGGACGATATTGTAGTCCATGGATACAATCTTAAAGACCATAATATTAGGCTCGCAAATGTATTCAGCCGCCTTCGGGATTTCACTTTAAAACTACAACCCGACAAGTGCCATTTCTTAAGAAAAGAAATAATGTATCTAGGGCACATCATTACTGAAAATGGAGTCAAGCCAGATCCGGCAAAAATTAAATCAGTTCAATCTTATCCTAGACCCAAGAAGGAAAAGGATATCAAAGCCTTCCTTGGTTTCGTCGGCTGTTATCGCCGCTTTATTCCCAATTTTTCTAAAATCGCGAAACCCCTTACTAACCTTCTGAAGAAGGACACACCTTTCAAGTTCGATGCAATTTGCGATGAAGCATTTTGCGAATTAAGAAAAAAATTAATATCAGCGCCAATTTTATCCTATCCGGATTTCGACAAAGAATTTTTTGTCACCTCCGATGCCAGTGACTACGCCATCGGAGCAGTCCTTTCCCAAGTAGATGATCAAGGAGATCATCCAATCGCCTATGTGAGTCGCGTTCCCAATGGTGCAGAGACTCGTTACTCAACAATCGAAAAAGAGCTTTTGGCAATTGTTTTCGCAGTTGAGCAATTCAGGCCATACGTTTATGGTAGACAGTTTACCATTATAACTGACCATAAACCATTAGTATGGCTAATGAATCTAAAGGATCATTCCTCAAGACTAATGAGATGGAGAATACGTCTTGAGGAATACGACTATAAAATAGTCCATAAACCTGGAAAGCTCTCAGTAGAGGTATCCCGGAAAATTCCGTAAAATCAACGGAACCTAACACCTATGTAAATGTGGTAACCAGGAACCAAGCCAAAGCTCAGGCGAATTTAGATACACCAAATCCAAATACTACTACTACAAATCCAGATTTATCAGTAGTAAACAGTTCTTCAGTGATAATAACCGAGACCAATTTCTCATTACTTTTAACTAAAAACACAAATCCCAAATTTTTCATCTTGCCAATGCAGGATACAGAACTTGAAAGAGTGTTAAAATCTAAACTAAAACTTTCCGACAATTCTCCACTTCTGGAAAACGAACTGAACTTCTTTAAGAAGAAAGAGTCCACAGTAATTATTTCAAAAGTGAATCTACCCTGCCGATCACAAAGGGACAGATCGGACATTGAAAAGATTTTAACTGAGATCTGCTCATACACGGAAGCAAATCAGTTATATCAGATATATATCTCTTTTCCGGTATTAGACCCACAAAACTTATCAACTATTAAAAACATTCTTACCAAGGTCTTCGTTAATCAACAAATAAATATCAAACTCTACTAAGATTCCATAAAGTATTTATCCAACAGCAGTGATATTGAACAAGTACTAAAAGATTTCCATTCTCTACCAACGGGAGGCCATCAAGGCGTCTCCCGTACAATTAAAAGAATTAAAAAAACAATTCTACTGGCCTGGCATGTCAGATGATGTTGTAAGATATGTAAGGAAATGTAAACTTTGTCAAGTAAACAAAGTATCCAGAAATCCCAAGATTCCTATGAAAATCTCAAGCATAAGCTCAAAACCTTTTGAAAGAGTGTACCTAGATGTTGTAGGACCTCTGCCAATTTCCCATTCTGGAAATAAATACATCCTTACACGACCCTTCAAAATTCTCTGAGGCTATTCCCATAGTCAACACTGAATCTAAGACATTAGCGGAAGCCTTCACGACAACAATAGTTTGTCAACACGGCATTCCAGAAAGTATCCTAACAGATCAGGGATCTAACCTCATAGGTGGCATGTTCGCCGAGTTATCAAAACTGCTAAAGATCAAAGGGCTCAAAACTACTCCATATCACCCTCAAACAAATGGTGCATTGGAGAGAAGTCATAGAACTTTAGCAGAATACCTCAGATGTTATGTAGCGAAAGATCCTGGGATATATGGATTCCTTATGCCATGTGTGTCTACAATACCACTCCCGAGTACTAACCGAGTACCACTCTCGAGTACTAATTATACTCCACGCGAACTCCTTCACGGATTCCCAGCCGAAATTCCAAACAATCTGAAATCATCTCCAACCGTTTGTTATAATTACGACAACTATGCAAACGAGTTAAAAGCACGTCTACAGCACAGCTTCAAAATAGCGAAAGACATAGCCATGGCCAACAAAGAAAAGTCAATGCTCCAATATGGCAAGAACGCGGCCCAAAAATCTTTTAATATCGGAGACAAAGTCCTGCTAAAAAGCAGGGTGAGAGATAACAAATTCTCACCACTGTGGACTGGTCCTCATGTGATTGCAGAAATCAATTCTCCCGAAAATTCCACTGTGAAAATAAATAATAAAAACAAAAGAGTCCATAATAATGATTTAAAACTTTTTTCCGACTAGTACAAAACTTCATCTACTTCAAAATCAACGCAAATGAATAAAACAATATCCTATTCCAGGTTCTCACGATGATGCGAATAATATTCTTTTTAATCTGCATCCTTTTCGTCTCCGGCTCAGGGATGGAAATAAAGCAAATAAATGCCAGCGCAGGCATTTATTTCGAAGAAATTGGCAGAGCCAATTTCTACACCAACGAGTGGAAGATCGTTACCTACTACCATCTAGAAAACTTCAAGTCAGAATTCAGGAACATCAAATTCATCACGGAGCAAATTACGGCTATCTGCAAGAAATTGGATGGAAATTCAGCAATGGCACACACTTGTAACGGTACGTTGCTACAGATAAACCTTATCATAGCAAATATAGAATATAAAAATATGCTCCTAATAACTCAAAGCAGAAAACAAAGAGCACTTTTCAATGCTATAGGCTCAATCTCTAAAGCTCTTTTCGGCACATTAAACGAAGATGATGCCAAGATTTATGACGAGCAAATCCGTAACCTCATCCTTAACCAAAACTCTCTCCTATCACCTATGAAAAGCCAAACTGCGATAGTCGAAGCAACCGCAAATGTTTTCAATAAAACTAAAGCCGCAATTGAAAAGGAATTCATGGTCATGCATAAAAAACTCATATCAGTGCAGATAGCCACATCATTGATGGAAAATCGGTCACTTGATAACAAAATATCAATTGAACTGGAATCACTCATTTCACTAGTCTCACTAATGGCATTCAGATACCAAAATACCCAGGCAGAATTAATAGATCTTCTTACGGATTCAAGGCATGGAAAATTTCATCCTACACTAATAACTCCTAGAAAAATAGAAGAATTGTTATCAAATATCAGGCAAGAAATACCAAATACAATGATGCTTCCCATAAATCCCAGAGGAAATTCATTATCACAAATTTATAAATTAAGTACAATCTCTGCGAATATTTTCAACAACAAAATAATTATAGAACTCAGAATCCCCATTCCTTTCAAGGAACCATATCAAATCTTTAAAACAATACCATTGCCTACTATCCTTAAAAAATCGCTCGTATATATTGAACCATCAAAGGAATATATACTAATCGACTACAATCGCGAACACTATCTCGAACTAACAGTCCAAGACATTCACAATTGCGCAACGTTGGATCATACGCACTTTTACTGCCAGATCACATCCCCAATATTAAATGCAAATACTAGGGTAAATCAATGCGAGATAAATTTGTAAAATTTTAACATTAGAACAAGATTGCTTTTGGACACAATTATCGCAGCAGAACGCTTGGCTTTTCTCCCTAAAAGATTCCATCCGCGTAGATATTATTTGCGAAAATTCCGTTAGCTCACAAGTTCTGCAAGGAACAGGAACAATGTATATCTATCCAAATTGCTATGTACGAAGCGAAGAATTCATCTTGCACGGACATAGCGTAAGAGTTTCTAAATTTAATTCTTATTTTATCCCAACAATAAACATTTCCAGTATAATATGGAATATGACGTCTTCTCCAAAGGAAACGTATATAGAAACAGATCCCTTAAGGATTATAACAAACGGGGATCTGAAGAAAGTGCTAGAATCAATTCGTTCGCAAAAAGAGCAAGAATTAATTCCGCTCAATCCAATCAACAATCATCATATCCACCACTATACATTATCATATATGACGATTGCATTAGCCATCTCAATTCTATGTGCGCATTCGTACGTGAAATACAAACAAAAAATCTGTAAATCACGGAAAATACTTTCTCTAGATGAACTAGAAAATGTGCTTAGACCTGCACCAAGAAAACTTAATTTCAAAATAACCCCAGCACCTAAAAGGAAAACGACTGAAAACGTTTAACCTACGGACGTTAACAAACAGACACAGTCTCCTTTTTCTAATTTCCACCATCCTAAGAATCCACATCCCCATTGAAAAAAAACACAAATTAAAAAATAAAATGAAAAAAAGAGCATTGAGTCATTTAAACATCTCACATCCTTTTAATGTACATGAATGTAAAGAAAAATAAATAAAGCCTGATACTAGGTAGAATTTTTTTTTTGTAAAAAAAAAAAAAAAAAAAAAAAAAATGTCGTGATTGAAAAAAAAATATTAATAATTATTAATTACATATAAATAGTAATAAATGGGTATCAAATACAAAGGAGGAAACAATTATAAGTGTATACCTAAAAACAAAAACAAAAGCACATATTATAAATAAATAGTGCTACTATTATAAGAAGAATGAACATACAAATAAAGAAATAAAAAAAGAAAAAATAACTAAATGAAAGAAGTAAAAAAGTACGGAATACTGTATAATTTAAATTCTAGTTTTAGTGGTGTACTTTTATACTAGCTTAGAGCCTATAATAATAATACAATGTAATTGTGGAGGCGCTTCTGTTAACTTTAAATATACTAAAATCATTTTTTTTTATTGTATTAAAAACAAGGCAATATATGGTGTGGCTTTCAATTAATATATATAACTAGGCATGTACATAAGTTTACCTATAAAATAACTGTCGAGAATCTCAATTAAAATTTATTACTATTGGAGAAAGAAAGTTTTCTTCTATAAAGAATAAAACTTTCTTTTCCCCAGGGGGAGGGATGTTATGACTCAGGTGCCCAATGCCCCGAATCATAACCATAATACCGATACATCAATATATCGTCCAATACGTATATTGATGTACCATTAATTGACCCTGAAAATGAAAAATTATTTCATTTTTAAATCTCATTAAAAATTTAAAATGCATTTAGAAATGCATTCCCATATTATAACAAAATGCAATTTAGCATAAATTGCATTTTGTTATCAGACACACATTCCACTCAAACGGGTTGCAGACTTACCTACATACAGTGCCTTTTTACTTTTTTTCCGTATGTACTATGTACGTACGTACATTACCTACTTAATCCAATCTAATTGTATGTACATACATACATACAATTATCAAAATTATTCGCGCCCTCTTAAAATTAATATTTCAAGACGGGCGCACAAGTGCATATCGGATTACAGCTTTCATTGATGCATATAGCTCGCATCAGAACTTTCTGCATTTTCTCACGTACGTTTTTTCAACGTCGTGAGAAAACAATACAAAGAAAAAAAGAGCTTTTGAAGCGATCGTGCGTACCTGGGGCCATCAAGCCCGATCCTCGCGGAGTTCTTTCCAAAGTCGCAGACCAGAAAAGTCCGAGGGACTCGCGCATAAGAAAATTAATAAAAGTCGAAGCTATAAAAAGATATTCTCAATTACAAAAATTGTGTTATTAAAGGGTGTTGCAAAACCCATATTTTTAAAAGTCGAAGCTATAAAAAAAGGTACTCCGAATTACAAAAAAAAAAATGTGTTATCATTGTGTTGCGAAACCCAAATTATTAAAAGTCGAAATTGTAAAATCCAAACCGACAAAAAGTGTAAAGAAATATGAAATTAAAATAATAAATTTTAAAAACAGAGAGAGTTTACTTTGTGATTTAAACCCCGAATTTATTAACATTAACAAGGTTGAGTGCTCTCCTCTCCGAGCACGGCACTCAATCACAACAGCTGTTATGTTTTGAATATTTATTTATATTTTTATTAACGATTTGTTTTCCTTTTTATTTTATAGATTCTTTTGGTCCCTTAGGATGTTGGAGACATCGTGGGAATACTGGAAGCAATATCTAGCGTCAGTTTGGCTTTTAAATAAAGTCTCAGATCGTGAATGATCTGAGCTTTATTTAAAAACCAAACTTACGCTAGCTATTGCTTCCAGTATGATCCAGTGAATGATCTGAGACTTTTGTATTTGCTTATTTTTATAAATGCTTTTGTTTTCTTTATTTTTTAGCTGTTGCGGCACCGTGGGAGGATTAATATATTATCATTGTGGGACCCAGCGTATTTAATCGTGAGTGTTTATTTAGTGAATTTTAAATTTATATATTTTTTTGTTCCGAGACGCAACAGTTTCACCTGAGAGTGGTCCACACGGATCTGTAGAGTTGGGGCTCCACTCCATTCTTACATACTTCCAAGACATGGTCCACAAATTCGCAACATCATTTGTGTCTACATGGGGAAGTAGCACGTCTCCGTAGCATTTCTCTTCGTGCTACTGTCAATTAAAGTCAAATTCATTCTTGTGAGCAACACTCCGCAGTTCAGCACCATCAATACTTGTAGTGTTCAGGAAACCACTTCACACCTGAAAACAATCTTTTTCTTCAGTGATACTCGCATTAAATGTGATAGAAATTTTATTTTTAATGGTACAAATGAATTTATGTTCAGGATCGAACCCAGTGCTGGCCTGAGTGTCTCTATCCTGAAAGTAAGAAATAAAACCACATAAGCCTTAGAACGTGCTTGCTTTTCCGATTTGGTTTCATCCGCCAAATTCTTTAACGTTGACATTAAACATGAGATACATGTAAACAATTTACGACCAATAATTTTAACATCTCTACTTGATCATAATAGGCACAAGGATGATACAGCATAACTACGGTTCCATGTTCCAAATTGTGTAAACAACGTTGAATAGGCAGGTATTTATATTCTCCATACTTAGCCCCCAGGGGACAGTGAGCACCAAAAGCTGGCAGTCGCTCTTCATAGTGTATGGATTCATTCATGCACTTATGCAAAGGCACATAATATGGTGAAACGACGTATTCCTTGAGAGTAGGTTGAACTGAGTAATTATGTTTATAAAGAAAAGGATTTTCCATGCAAATATATCCTAAACTTTCAGGGATGTCTTGTGGGTCGAAATCAGCGCTCAATCTATCCTCTGCGATTATCACACTTGTTATCGCTGCTACCCATAAAATTGCTATGCTGAGCGGCAGTAATCAGCATAATTTCCCGCGTGGATTCTGCAACAAAAGAAACCACCAAGAACCAAATTTTTTAACAAATTATAAATCATCTTACCTAAAACAAAATATAAACATTTTGTTACACCATGCCAGCTGTCACGTCAATATAACTATATCACACAAAGTTGACAACTTAGAGAAATGAAAGATAAAATGGAAGGAAGGTACGTAGTGGAACGCAATAGTTCCATCTACATTGACTAGAGACATCGAATCTAACACAAATTCCATGAATCAATCAAATTTCCCTATTACCATGAATCAAGTTCGAGGAAGTAAATATGATTCGCAATCTTATTCGATATACTGTACAAATTAATTTGTTTTCGTTGCAAGTAAGTATATTTAACAAAGCGAAAGTCATTTTATACCATATTGATGGAAAATAACATAAATTAGTTTAAATTATTTTTAAAGATATTTAGCGAAAAACAGTTTGATAGTAGCAATGACTAAAATGGTAACACTGTATCAACACATGATGAGTTGCAGTTGCTATGCTGGGTTATTGTTGCTATGCTAGGTTATTGTTACTATGCCAATTATTGTTGCCATGCGCCTTTGCCTACCGTTCTTTGGTGCCGTGTGCAAACCATGGCTATATAAACAGCAATTTAAATTGACTCGATCCCTTTTTCAGTTTGGCAGTGGAGTAAGTGACTTGATTATTTTTTCTTAGTGGTATTTCCTAGTGTTGTGAATTTTTATTAACAGTCTAACACTTTGTTTGGTTGACAATTGAAATAAATTTGTCTTATTCTGGGTTGCGACTAGATTAGGAGATTTATTTGGATAGCGACTAAATAAAGATTCTTATTACGGGTAACGACTGTAATAAGAAATGTTACTAACATTAAACACTTTATTGTGGGTAACGACTACAATAAAGATTCTTATTACGGGTAACGACTATAATAAGAAATTTTACTAACACTAAACACTTTATTGTGGGTAACGACTACAATAAAGATTCTTATTACGGGTAACGACTGTAATAAGAAATTTTACTAGTACTACACACTTTATTGTGGGTAACGACTACAATAAAGATTCTTATTACAGGTAACGACAGTAATAAGAAAACTACTAACATTAAACACTTTATTGTGGGTAACGACTACAATAAAGATTCTTATTACGGGTAACGACTGTAATAAGAAAATTACTAACAAAACACTTTATTGTGGGTAACGACTACAATAAAGATTCTAATTACGGGTAACGACTGTAATAAGAAAATTACGAACAAAACACTTTATTGTGGGTAACGACTACACTAAAGATTCTTATTACGGGTAAAGACTGTAATAAGAAAATTACTAACAAAACACTTTATTGTGGGCAACGACTACAATAAAGATTCTTATTACGGGTAACGACTGTAATAAGAAAATTACTAATAAAACACTTTATTGTGGGTAACGACTACAATAAAGATTCTAATTACGGGTAACGACTGTAATAAGAAAATTACTAACAAAACACTTTATTGTGGGTAACGACTACACTAAAGAATCTTATTACGGGTAAAGACTGTAATAAGAAAATTACTAACAAAACACTTTATTGTGGGTAACGACTACACTAAAGATTCTTATTACGGGTAAAGACTGTAATAAGAAAATTACTAACAAAACACTTTATTGTGGGCAACGACTACAATAAAGATTCTTATTACGGGTAACGACTGTAATAAGAAAATTACTAATAAAACACTTTGTTGTGGGTAACGACTGCAATAAAGATGCTGTGGGTTTCGACTGCAGTAAGAACTACTCACCTCACTTTATTCTGGGTAGCGACCAGAATAAAGAATATCCCAATCCCAACCTCAATTAAAGTCATTGAAATCAAGTCAATCAACTGCCAAACATAGATCAGGTGAGTACAAAGTTTATTGCAACAAATATAACTTATATTTTCCGTTTATTGAAATTTGATACAGTCAGCTATTAGTATTTTAACTTTATACAGTATTAAAGCTCTAGTTTAACAGTAAAGTGTATAATTTGTAGACAAACAATTAAAACCACTAACTTTATACCAGTGGCATCAATTCTCACCACATTATTCATTTTTGCATGTACGCTCTGACTACGGGCAGTACATGTAGTATAAGTTTAGTTTTTGTTAAATAAAATTACAATATTTTTGCTAGAATCCAGTGGTATAGCGGAACCTCTCGGAGGCGCCTCGGCGAGTGATCCTCAACAACAAAAGTTATGTAAGTTGCTGTCACTTTATTATTTATCATGATTAATTTTATTGTCCTATTCAATGAACGAATAAATTTGAATAAGTTCATTAGTCTGTAATGTATAAAAATTATATGTAGATCTATCAGATTTTTGGCATAACAGAGGAACACGAATTGCATTGTTAATATAGATATGATCAACTTTACTTGGATTAAATTTTCGTGCCATAGTATATACACCAATAAGTTCGAGTAACGTTGTCCGTAACGTGTGTAAATTTATCAGATTTTTTTTGTATGACTTAATTAACTCGAATTAGTTTTGTTTATCACATTACTTAAGTACACGAAGTTGAATGATTTCAGTAGCATGTGATTTATATATGTCTATCAGTTTTCTCTCGTAGTATTTGAACCAATAAATTGAATTAAATTTGCTATTTAATAAATTATAACGTAATGGAACCGTAGAGCTATTCCTTTTCTCCTTCTACTATCCTGGAGCGCCCTTAACGTGGAGGTCGACTAGGTTCGCTACTCCGCTCCTATGTACAGATCAACTGCCCTCAGTGTCTTTGGGTGGATATGGGGCAATGCAGCTGAAGGCAAAACATCTGCGCCTTCACTAAAGTAAGGGTAAGTGGTGTAATGGTAACTTCAGGACCGAGTGTGTGCTTTCTTTTTTGCTTGAAGGCACGCAATTTTTTTGTATATGTCTGGTGGCACAGCGGCAGGTTTTCGTGGAACCTGCCCACACTCTCCGCCAATAGCCGAGGCGAGCTAGCGTGTCGCCCTGCAGTCAACGCTGTCCACCGAGTGATCTGTCAGCTCATGCTGGCAGTCTGGACTTCACGTCCGAAATACATCACTCGTCATACTACCATAACAATAGATCACAAGAACAACTGTATTTGCTGTAAATAAATTCCGTTTTAAATACCTTGAGATACAGAAGTTCAGTCCGATGTCAGAATTGATAAGAAAACGTTTGTTGTTTTAGGAAAGAACCTTTATAACGAGAATACTTGTGAAACCCAAAAGGAAAGATAAATATATAAATATTCACTATATATAGCGACACACGCTTTCAATCTTCTTCGATTGTTCACAGGACTAATGTTCATGCCAGCTCAAATAGCGGTTTCCATTTCTTTTCAGTTTTAGTTATTTCTTTTTAGAACGATCTGACGGGAACTGTTTATTAACATCGACAAGGAAGGCTTGAGGACGTTAAGGAAATTCAGCTAAAGTTTGTAACTCGTCACAACGACATCAGAGTTGAACCTCGTTTACAGCTCAATCTATCATCAACTTTACATCAAAGTTCCTAGGACTGTCTCAATCAGTCTCAACGTCTGATTTACTCAAACGGCCTTGGGCAGTTGGTATTGGACTAGCTGGTCAATTACATCGATTACGAGTGTCTGGCATTTGTTCAACACCACCAAGAAGTACAGGACAAAAAGCATCCACCTGCTAGAACTGCATAATTTTGATCCTATGAACCATTTAACAGATTTTCAAGTGTTGCGGGGGAGATTATATACACTAACTGTCCGTATACTAGCGACATACCAAGTACTGTCTGGGTTGTCATTAGCCTCTCAGCTGACACACAAACCGGCCGTCAATTTCCACAAACTCAAGACATCTAGCGGACCCTGAAGGTACCATACTCAGCGTTAACTAAATAGTTACATCGTCGGCATACTTGTGTGGACTCGCCCTTTGGTAGCTAACGATCAGGAATTTATGTGAATATTTCCTTATTTGGGTAATTCATACCTAACCTAGTGTCTTAAAATTTTCCTTCCTGCGACTTTAATATTTAACCGATATCTTTTTTTATACTCGCGTATAATATCGTCACGAGTTCACGGATTTCGATAATTCTTTTTTTGTTGGAGTATATTTTGGGTTACGGGTTGTAATCTGCCACGGAGTGGCGGTTCAAATATGACATGTTTGAGAGTACAAATTATTTTAATTTCTTTTCAACAATTAGATTTATTTTCATGATTCAAAATGTCAAAGGTGTGACAATTTACATTGCCTGAACTGATTTCAAGGATAAAATGATTTTCATTTACACATTATGTTTCTAAATTTGAAAATCATGTGCGTATTACTAATGCATATATTTGCATATCACCTTCGAGGTAGAGTGCAAGGTGCAAGCTCTCGATATTTCTTGCAAAATATCTAGAAGTTGATTATATTTTATTTAACTTTAAATGAAGAATGAACTTATCTTGTATTTCCTCGATTTCTATAGATAATATTAGCCATGTAATTTGCAAATGTGGTTGAATCCGGTGTAGAAGGATCAAATATGTTGATGAAAATGTTGATAAATAAAACTAAAACTTGTGAACTGAATGAAATTTGATCTTTATTGACTTTAATTTACTGCAGGTACTGTAATTGCATTGATTGATTTTAAAAGTGGACCTAGTTACAAACTATGAACTTGTGAAACGAACTATTAATTTGTGATACGAACTGAGTGACTGTTGGATTAGTAAGTGAAGTGAAAATTAAGAGCTTCAGAGGCAATTTTATCCAGAGAGAGAGATTATATTGTATGTGTGAATAGAATAAACCACGGAAATGAATTGCTACTGCAGAGATGAAATAGGTAAAATAGAGCTATAATATTTAGAATGTTTTCTAATTTAATATTTCTATAACTCAAAGCTTATTATATTATATCCGCTTCACATAAAACTAATAGGTAATTTTGCTATGATAGTAGAAGATTTTCTCAACACAGAACACCTACTAAAATTCGAATTTTCTCCAATTTTTTAAGTAAAATATTCTAAACATTTTTGCCTATGTAAAGATCACTGCAGGTTCAGATCAATGGAATAGTTGAAGTATACAGTACAGCTTGAATCGAACGAGCCTTAAGGCCTTAGGCCACCCTAGAGGCCGAAAAAAATAGGCTTTTTTGGGAATTTTTTCCAGAAATATTACGAAATAAATCGAGATTACAGAAATGGGACTTTATTATACATATCATTAACTGCATACAATTTTTTGGAGGCAATTTATTTCAAAATGGCGGCGGTACAGCGTTTTTGCGACGGCGTCTTTTTTTTTCTATGCTCCACGGCCGGAATAACAGCTCTTGTAAATTAATGAATCATGATTAGGGCCTGAATTTTTTCGATTATATATAGTATAAGCTAGAGAAGTACGTAGGATTTTTTCGATATATTGATTTTTGACAAAATGGCGCACTTCTAAAGTGGAAAGTGAGAAATTTGCCTAAAAAATCGTCAGATAATTGTTAATAATAAATGAACTATGCAATATAAAAAAAAATCCTACGTACTTCTATAGACAATTTTCGAAGATATATTCCAAATTTCAAGTCAATCGGTTGAAAATTGTCTGAGTTATGTTTCCGGCCAACTACAAAAATGTAGTTTTGAGATGAACGCGTTTAAAGTTTTGAGTAGTAGAAAATCATGAATAATTAGCGTTTATGTTGGACCGCATTTTTGTGAGGTTTTGCACACCTAGATGTAAGCTGTCTCAGGCCGTGCCCAACTGTCTGAAACAGCCGTTCCACAATTCTAAACTCTAGAGACTTCTAAAGACTAGTCAGGAAATAAATATTTTCAATAACATCTGCCGTATACCTGCTCTAGTCCCCTAACGGACCTTCTCGCTAGCACTAGAAAATGGAGTACTTAAAGATGTTTCTCGGCCATAATCTTTTGGGACATCATTTTTGAGGCCTTAAGGGACCCTTTAAATCAAAGAAAAAAAATGGATTTTTCGAAAATTCTAGGGTGGCTTAAGGCCTTAAGACAGAAAAATTTATGATCTGTAGAAAGAGTTATTTATCCAAGCAAACCGGTATTTTCTAATGCTAGTAAGTTAATTTTTTATTTGCGAGGAAAATAATGTTATGTGTGTGGTACACCAGATATCAAGAGTTTACAAGTGTATTGCAATGTATTTTTGAAAATTTATAGTTTGCGCATTTTGCTTAGTAATTACAAACAAATAATATACTTATGTGTGTTATATGTGTACTAGTTATGTAACGCTGCTTAAACTTAATTTAAGTCCGATTCTTTGAAACCGAAGAGACGAGAAAAAAATGTTGAATAAACTAAAACTCGCTGTAATAATTTGATTACCGATTGAACTTTTTTTTGCCCCAAAATTCTTTAAACATAAAAATTAAATGCTTACATCTAAGAAAAATAATTAGTTGGCGCACAATACATTGACCCATATTAAGCAGCAACATTTTTATTTACGCTGCATTCATTGAGGTATTGAGTGCAATGACTGCGGAATTTGCACACAAAGCAGAAAAAAAGTTATTGAATTTTATTGTTGAGACTTGGGTTAATGAATCGAGAACAAAAAATTTACAGAGCTATGCAGTTGCTGAATTAGGGTAGTCGTAGTATTGTAATTTGTTTGTTCAGGTATGAACAGGTTATAATCCCTCAATTACACGAATAAACAAAGACAAAACAAATAAATGTAAAGTATGGTTGAAAAATTAGAATAATAATCATTAACTTGGAGATAATACAAAATTTCAGTTAAGTCTTCTATATTTTCATTCCTCTGAAAGATTAAAGTCCCGGCGGGCACTTTATAGCTTTATGACAGATAACGAAGAATATTTGAGCTCAGTTTCGGTGTATAAACTTGTTCAGGGAAATATAGCAACCATTTTTAATTTTTATTCGGAGCGAAGCCCAGCGGATAGTTTGAGTCAATACAACTAATCCACCAACACGACTTAATTAGTACCTACAATATCGACGCCATTTTTATGGATATAGGTAATATTCAATATGAAGATTTTTATTTTTTAATATTCAATAAAATTTGTTTAGGTATCCTTTCTGTAGAGTGCATAATCATACTCAATTCTAAAAGATATTATCTCATAAATAACTTTTCTCTCCACTTTATGCCTTGGAGATTTAGATTGCTTTGTCATTCAGTATAATCGGTGGAGTGATTTTTTGACGTAGTTAGCATATTAATTTGAGTTCTACAGAGTGTGTTATATAAAATTACGCCCTGCTGATATCAACACTCGTTTCTTAACAGTCTATATCTCCAATACGGATCAATCACTCTGATTCCATGGTGGACGACATTTGCTGTATATTATGATGGTACGTAATGAAAAAAATCAAGAAAAAAAAAGCTGTCCAAAATTTTAATAAGGATAAAATAGTTTGTTTATCTATGCACTAGAGTTTAGTATTCTAACTGAATACTTCAGCTCAAACTCATTCTTAAAAAAAAAAAACAAGATTTTTGTGAAGTCTATCTTTCTAAAATGTGGGATAGTAATAAATATGTTTAAAAATCGTAAATTTCAATACAATTCAATTATTTGTTTAAAGTTAAAGTGACAAAAAACTTCCAAATTACTGAAAAACAGTCAAACTTCAGCTCAAATTACGAATTAATATCCAAAAATAAATCAATGAAAAAAACTCGTAATTTTTCTTTCTATTATATTTATTCTATACTTCGCGTCAGTTTTCAGTATAACAAGCTTCATTATGTTTTTAAACCTAAATAACTGTCTTGGATTGGCTGGTTGGTTACATGGGAATTACGACTCATACGACACCTTCTGAGAAGAGCCGACATTACTGATTACTACGAACTGGAATATCTATATAAGTGCTTTATAATCAATGACTGAAGTGACTGTAAACGAATATTATTATTATTTAATTTTTTTTCTCTTCTTCCTCTTAGTTTGTTTCTTTTATTACAGAATATAAACACGTGCAAGACCAACACGGATTCATAAAGAAGATTACGCTTCATAGGGCGAGAAGATAAGGCAATCGATCTAAAGGAATAGTAAGTATAGTGAAAAGATATATAAGAAAGGTTGAGAAGGAATTAAAATTAAAATTAAAAGGAAGTAATAAAAAAAGAGAGAAAGAGATAAAGACAATTTAAATTAGAAATTTGAAAAAAAAATAATAGATTTAAAGGAGCAATTTGCAAAGGAAGTAAGATATTTAAAAGAGAAGTCAAAGAAGCAAGATTTCAAGAGGAAGATTTAAAGTATATAGTATATAGATATAGAAAATATAAGAATAAGGGTTGCCATAGCTTAGCATAGGATTTAGTTATCAAGATGAAAGCAGTTATAATGGTAATATTTGCACTCATCACCTTGCTGGAAGCTGAGAAAACAGGCTATAATATCCAACCGATATCCCATACAGGAGTGTTGTTCGAACATCTTGGAAAAGTTAACTTCTACAACAAGCACTGGACTATCCTGTCCAAGGTGAAAATGCCGGATCTAACAGAGGACATGAAATTTGTAAATCATCTGCATTCGTATGACTTATTACTCATCTGTATTCGTAATTTATTCAAAATGGGATTTTCTTACAAATTAATTTAAATTTTTCAATAAATTTCAGTTTAATGACATGATGAAAAATACGTAGATCTTTCAGCAGAATTTTCACATGAGCGTCGAATTATTTGACTCCCCCTTCGAAATTTTGGAACAGCATTTGCAGTTGTTGCACAATAGTTGGGGCGATCTTGCCATATCCCCCAATCATAAACTAGCGATTGTTTTGGAGTGAGTCATATCTAATTACGATTATATTGTGTTAATGTTAGTATTAGTTTGATCTCATTAAGATCTTTTGTTATGTGTCATATAAATATCTCAATACCTTTGTTATATATGTCCGCTGATATGCTCATCTAGTTTAACTGTATACATATACTGTGTAGCTGCTAAGTTTCTTATTTCATGATTTGCTATAATGTAAATTTCTTTACCTCACAATACTATGTTATTTTATACTAGAAATAGACTATTATTTAATTTTCTTTTCTTTACTTCAATATTGTAATGTATTACTATGCTTGTTCCAGGCTTATTCTACTTTTGCTACTTTGCTCTTTTATGATTTGTTTTGCTATAATTTGTATCTACTATCTGACTTTCTATGATGCGCCCAGCACTTTGCGTGCCTTTGGCATGGGTTCTTAAATAAATAAATGTTTATTTTATGTTTATATGTCTTTATTATTTATTTTCCTTAGTAGATATTTACAAAAGAAAAGGTTGTAATTATGTAATTTATAGGTATCTTGCATCAGGTGCTAGGCAGAGACAGCATCTTGCTATAGAATTAGCAACCAGCATTACGGAACAATTATAGACATAGTTTCGGATATTTGGAACTTCCGCAATTGCATTGGACCCATTGACGGTAAGCATGTGGCTTTGTAAGCTCCATCAAATTCTGGCAGTTTGTTCTATAATTACAAGGTAATTTACGAAATTATTCACTTAAAAAGGTATGTGCTAATCATTTACATTCATACAGGGATTCTATTCTCTGGTTATAATGGCAGTATGTGACGCAAATTACAAATTCACTTACAGGAATCGGTGCGTACGGAAGTGAAGGAGACGCGAACATACGTATTTAAAAAGTCCAAATTTGGGCAAAATGTTGTATTAGACCGCCAAAACTTTCCAATAAATGCAACAGTTCGTGGAGTGAAGTTACCATTCTTCTACGTAGCTGACGATGTCGTTCCTCTTTGCAAGCGCATTTTAAAGCCATGTGGGTAAAACAAGAAGCTATCAAATGAAGAAATTATCTTCATTTACCAGTTGAGTAGGGCTAGGAGCTGCATATAAAATGCTTTAGAAATCCTATGCTCCAAGTGGCAGTGTTTAAAAAGAACTATTTTCTGTTATCCAGATAGAACACAAAAAATTGTTTCCGTATGTTGTTTGCTGCATAACTTTTTAATAACTAGTGGCAAAAAGACCGACTACCCACCCACCAAAACTACGAGGATAGACTTGAAAGCCAGGGTAACATCATCGAATGTGATTGGAGGAAACAAATTTCTCTTCAAACAAACAGTCTGTTTCCTTCTTCGAATTCCTCATATTTAGGAAGAAATAGAGACTACGGTAAATTTGTGAGGGGTAGCATTAAAAATTATGTAAACTCCCCTATTGAGAGGATGATGTGGATGGACGGCTCCATAAATATTAAAGAAAGATTGTTATAATTCGTATTTTTAATTTGGAAATGATAAGTTACTTACATACGAATAGTTTGATTAGTTATTATTCTCGAGCTCTATATCCTCTTCACTTGGTGTTGTTTCAAAAGTTCCGTGGATTTTGTAAAACAATTCTTTTTGTATTAACTTCATGAGATGTTTTTACACATCCATTTGCCTACCTTCTCTTTTTCGAAATATTTGGAAAAAAGGATAAATCCTTTCCAGGTCCACTGTCTCTTCATCATATAATACTGGTTCTTCCAACTGAGTTGTCCCTGCGCTACCAGACTTTTTTTTTCTTGATTGGCCACAGGTACAGTGGCTTTCCCGCAGAGATATCCATGCTGACTTGCACTGATTACCTATGGAAATAACAAAATTGCATTGATGAAATAACATGTAAAATAAAAGCAAACCGTCCGAGAAATTGCGTTGATATTGAAATGGGTTTTATTGACTAGGTCCCATATTTCTTCATGTGGTTTTACACCTGCCGCCAATTTTCTCTTATAATTCGAAGTAAAATTTTCGGCTCGTTTTTTGCACGTCTTTTTGTTTACTCCAGAGCAACTAGACCCTTCTTCACTTTTTAATGCTGCTTCATAAGAAATTTGTTTTGATGTCAAATCAAATTCTTTGAAGACATTATCTTCTACATCCGACAACAAGTACTCTTCTTCATATTCGTCCATAATGCCCAATCTTTCAAAATCGCCCTTATTGTATTTAAATACTGAAATATCTGCCAACGCAATATATAAATCAACTAAAAAATTAACGAATACATTAAAGAATTTTTATTATTTAATTTCTCAGTTTAAAATTGATTTACCTCTTTCAAAAATGCCGCTCTTTTACTAAAATTTTTAAATAACCGCCAACACAATATTTTCAATCAACTAAAAAATTATGGAACACGTTAATGAATTTTTATTTTTCATTTGTCAGTTTAAAATTGATTTATCTCTTTTAAAATCGCCGTTCCTTCCTTCAATTTTCAAAGATTCCACCAACGTCAAAATTTCTTACAGAAATATGTGAAGTATGTTAATATATCAGGAAAAAATTATCAGGAAAGAATGGAATGACATGGGAAGTGGAACAAGGCAGATAAATTCAGGGGAGTTAAGATATTTTAGTGTTTATTTACATATTTAATTGCTGGAAGTATACTTTACAAAATAATAGAGCTTGATAATTTAATAATTGAGTTTTTTTCTTTTACAGATTCCGCATTAGATGCAACTTAATGTACTTTGCGCTTTTTTTTGCTGTGCTGCCGTTTTTGGAAATTATATTGCAAAATATGTGTTGTTGCACAACTTTTTTTTTTATAAAATTACTATTCGACTGTTGAAGAGATCCTCTGAAGATATTGGGAATCTTATATGGTGCCAGCAGGACTCGAGTCCTGTTTCCGAGATATGGTCAAAATCCCTTGGTCGATTCAGGATTTGCGTTATGTGTGAATAATTTTTTGTGAAATATATTGTTTTTTTAATAAAATTCCCATTTTAACGTTTAAGCATATTTTCTAAATATATTGGGGATTAAATTTACATCAGGATATTGGGACATGTCCTTATTCAAAGAATCTTGACCTTTGCTTGATTCCAGATTGTCGTTTGGTTTGTGTTCACAGTTCGATATCTCTTTACCATTGGTGCAAGAAAAACTATTCCCGCCCAACTTTTTTTTTGAGATAGTTACTATTTAAATGTTTAATACTATTTTTTGAAGATATATGGACATATCCTACGGTGCCATTGGAAGAGGTTCCCCACTTATATTCAAAGAATCCTGACTTTTGCTTGATTCCGATTTTCGTTTGGTTTATGTTCACAGTTCGATATGTGTTTACCATTGGTGCAAGAAGTCCCTGACATCAGACTTAAATAAATAATAATAAGAAAATTTTGTAAGTGTCATAAAATAACTACTGCTGGTTAAAAAGTATCGAATTGAAGTATATCTGGAGCTGCAATCAAGTTTCTTGATTTATCTAGTGATGCTGCTAATTTAGCTCACTATGAACTAAGGCAACTCAATCTCAACAGGTGCGTTAGAACTTAAACTGGAGTTTCCTTTATTATTAAACATTCTTAAAAGATTTATACATTTTGATGCTGCCGCTGGAACTGCCCTCAATATTCTTCCCAATCCGGGGACATTATTTTATTCATCATCTAATAGTTAGCAAAGTATAATATGTAAATCTCCTTACCCTGGGGTATGTAATTTGAAATGGTCTTTTGTATAGCCCAGAAATTGTTACTGATCCATATGAAGATTACCTAAAAAGGATCGCGAATATACTAATGTTGACAAAGAAATTAATAAGAAAGAAAGCTACTTTTCAAGACCTTTTTCGAATTTATCAGGTTATCATACGTATTCCACGTCTCGTTAAATCTTTATTGAATTTGGAGAATCATGTGTGAAGATTGTTACTTGCGACCCTCTCATAGATACTTTAGATCCTCTGATTAATTTTATTTATTTATTTAAGTGATCATAGGGTCTCAAAATGTTGAAACAAATGGTTGAGTTATCGTTGATCTAGAAGGCATCCAACAAGGGGATTTTCGTCAAGTCATCATTCAACTTCAAGAGATGAAGGATAAATAGGGCGACATTTTAGAGAAAATAGATAAAATATTTGAAAAGGCTACTAATGACCTGGACCTGGAAAAAGCCGGTGCTATAAAGTTGAAGTTCGTTTCTCATCATGGTTACCATTTTAGAATTTCTATCAAAGATGATGCTGTTCTCAGAAAAAAATCGAAATATAAAATCTTGCATGCAATAAAAGGTGGTGTTGGATTTACAATGGATAAACTTAGTGAATATAATGAGGACTTCAAGAAAACTAAGGAACAGTACACAGAAGTACACAGCAGAAAATCAAAGTAAATAAAACGGGCGCTGCCGCATGCACAAATATAGATATATTTTTATTTTTTCATAAATTCTTACACCAACAATAACATTTTCAAAATACATATAAAGAAGAAGAATTAAAATATTTCTCCTAGAACTAATTTCTCAATCTCCTTAGTTGTATCCATTGGAGCTGTAGTGGGACTTTAACGATTAACAAACAATTTCATTTAACATTTATAAGAATTTCCTCCAAACATAATTTAGATAATGCTTGATGGACCAAGTTATTAACTATCGATGGAAGTTTTGAACTTTTTGTAAGTGGCACACCTATACATTTTGTGTGAAAATGTGCTCTAGCAGGTGTTGCTGGCATCATAGCGTCAGGCTGTGTAATAATTTTATACAATGACCTCGATCGTTGTTTGCTTGAACACGAGTCCATACGATTTTTATTTCCTGGTGGTTGCATCGAAAGTTACGTGTATTTGATCATATTTCACAGCATTCAGCGTAATCGGGAATCTAAATCTCTTCTACTGTTGCTATGCAAGTAGATGTAATATTTCTAAGATCTAAGATTCCAGTTTCATTCCGATTTAAAAGTCGTTTTGTGGTAGAGTTTTGCCTGCTTAAAAGATTCTGTTGCGACTCTATCAGTATCCTAGAGGATTTAAAAGATATAAATAGCTTACTATAACATTTGGGAAATATGACCTTTAAATACTCATTCCAATTAAAAACATGAAAACTTTCAAATAGGAAAGTTCCTGATGGTGTTGTTGTAGGACTTATCCTTGTTGAATTTCTTTCTTGCTCCCTTGTATTACTGCCTGTAATTTTTTGTACCATTTTTTGTTTGTTTTTTAATTCATACAAAATGTTGAACAGAACTCCTTGCTGGGAGCATTATCACACTGAATACACAGACCCTTACTGCGAGCTTTTCTATATTTAGAGACGCAATTGCCTGAACAGAATTCTTTCGTTCTATTATAAATTGTTGAAAGAACATGAAGAGCAACTTTTCCTTCGCCACGCTAAGTGCAGATTTTTTCCGCCGTCCGCCCATGGGTTTTAAATTTTTTATCCCATTAACTCCGCTTGCTGTTGAACCGCAAGAATCGCGAACGCCTGCCATTAATTTGGACAAAATTTTGCTGACCAACATAAAAGTTGGCTAAATCAATTTATAGGGGTATTGTTCAGCATCAGTTTTGATCGCGATTTGTAATAATAAAATTTGCTATAAAAGTACTGTTAAAACAACAATGGTAATAGAATTATTATAAAGTTATTAATGTACTGTAATTAATTTAATCACTTTATATTGTTAATTATTATTACATAAACACAAAACTGAAAAATATTCACTAGTGACGCCGTCGTATACACATCCCCGCCATATTTTTTGTTACCAAACCCAGCAAAGGTGAAAATATTGCGAAATATAAGCTCCGCTTCTGTTCTAGGGAAGGAAGGATTTTGCTGGCCTTGTGACATGTTATCACAATAATTTTGCTACAATGTATTCCTCACCCGGGGGTTACACGAGATAGTACAGCTTCCATGCAACTTGCACTGCCATACTTCTTGCACATGTAATTCCTACTGCAGCTCAGCTTTAAGTGAACTTGCATTATTTAAAATCTTAGGAGCTGAGTGAGGATCGTCTGTCCAAGGAGTTATTGATATTATTCCAATGATCAATACAGATGTTGCAACACAATTTATCATTGTGTCAATATCACTTCTCAATTGCGCAGATTTTCCACGCTCTGACTGAGATCTGTAAAGATAAAATAATAGTAAAATATAAAAATAAAACTAATTTCAATCCTTTAACTGCTAGCTTTCAACCATAATTCGGCGGTACTCAGAGTGGGATCGCATTTCTCAATTCCACCATAGTAGTTGATACCCCTACTGAATTATTTAATTGATGGCAAACAAAATCGATATCAATGGTAGACCCTTTATGAACGACATCTTCTTCTAAAGCATGTTGAGCTGCTCTACAGTCAATCAATTGTTTACTCTACTGAAATTATTACGCCATGTGGATGTGATAATGAAGAGATAATTATTGCGCATTACTAAACCTTCGCATAAAGCGTTCTTAAGTTCCCTTGACTTCTATGTAAGATTTCGAGAAGAATAGCACTTACGCAGTTTCAGATACTAGTTTTTCAGTTCAGAATTCAGTTTATTTCGCCAAAACGTAAAATCGGTAAGTCTCTCTCCTAATCGACGTCAAGCATCTCGTTGTCCTTGAGATGTCCTCTCATCTCGTTCTCGCATCGTTCTTACCATATCATTTCTAAGACGCTCAGATGTATTTTTATAAATCATTAAAAAAAAATCTTGGTAAGTAATAACTAGAAAGCATCATGGTTTATGCAAAAGTTCATTTGCAATTAAGTAACAAGACAAAGTACTATGGTATGCCGATAAACATGTTCCAGTCGTCTCTTCTGTTTTCATACTTAAACGCCATGAACGGGGTATTATCCAGACAACTAATTCTCGATTGGTCTTGTAAGGTAGGATAAACAAATGGAGAAGTTATATACCGCCACACATATAGCTTACTATGCTCGAAGATATTAAAGTTGGTAAACATTAAAACCATTTCTAGTCTTTTATTTTTTCATTCAACTGCCTTCAATACTTCCTGGAGATTGGAGTAGATTGAGAAGTTCATGTCACCATGACTCCAAACTACCGAGTGAAATTTCACTAAAAACTTTACAGGATTCTTAATGGATTTCAAGTTAGAGTTATGATGTCAGACGAATGCATCAACCTCTGGTATGCACAGGTGGAACTCAAACACAAACCCTTGGAATGGGGTCATTAATCATATTGTTATCCAGATATCATACCAATAACTTTTATTAGGTCATAAACAGGCCATTTTCAACGAAGTCATCTAAGCAAGCCATTATGAAGAAATCAATGAGGCTGTATATGGGATCCAAGTAGCTTCATTTATGCCTCATCAAAATCGAAGTATACATACATCTCTGATAATAAGATCCTTAGGTGCATTCTTCCGTGATCTGTTAATGATGAGTGCTCTACCAAGTATTTGAGGATGTGATGAAATCCCGCCCCTTTGAGTGAAGGAAAGAAGGATGATGCAATGAATTAACTACGCCCGTTGTTATAAAGCCTGTATGTTCGTGAAATGTTATCAAGGAATTCTCGAAGACATAACAAATCCTCCAAAGCAGAGTTTCAGTTGAGGATTAAGATTTCAGCTGCCAATTTCCCCACAAAACATTTAAGTTATTCAGTATAAGGAAAACGAATGTTTCTTAAAACAGATAAACCATATTTAAATCGAATGAAACCATTTAACTTATAAATGGGTGACATAACAAGCAAGCAAAAGTATAAATAGGAAGTGGATAGTTACCGCATTCATACAAAGTACTAAGGTAGCTTGTAAGCGCTTTTGGCATTCGCACTCTTGAAATTGTACTCTTTTTGCAGAACATTTAAAACTGTTGTAGAATCTTTTATACTGTCGCCATTCCGGTATTCTTCAATATTTCGGTTGCTTTCATAATTGGGGCGACTTCATTTTGGAGCTCTTTCAATCTTGCTAAGACTTCTGATATCTAAAATATTATTAAAGGGTAATAAGGGATCTTCCAGACTACCCATGAGGTGTCCCTTTTGGTTCGTTACCCTTTTTTTACATGGTAGGTACCCCAGGAGGCCTATAAACCATGATTCTCCCCCTAATGGACAAAAAAATAGTAAAAGGACTAAAAGTTTTAATTAGTGTTAAATATTTATTTCAATACATACCTTTTGCTTGTGTATTGCTGCAATTTTCAAAGCAATACCCCACCGCAACTATCGCCGTCTTCCTGCTAATACCGACCCCATCCCTCGCAGCAGTCACACTGGATATAGTTTCTGTTGTCTTCCTCAGCAGCTGCTTGGTCTCCCGTTGAAGGTGGCCGCTATTGAACTACCTTTCCTAATTTTCCACCAATAACTATTTTTCCGTCTCATTGTTAAGCCCTACTTTTTTTAAGCTCTGACTAATACTAACTTCTTCGGACGATTCCTGACTAAACTCGTCTTTTCCCAATCCTATTTCCTAACATCTACCTTTTTTCCCTGGCTAAAACCTTCTTTATTGTCTGCGACCACAAACTATCCTTCGGCATCTCCCAGATTCCACTTGGCCTTTGTCTGATTTTGCAGCTGTGCACACACATATTGGTTGAAGTGCATCAGACATCTCAAGAAACATATGTTACATAGTCTGACGGAAGGCATTGGATCTTCAAGGTCACATAACAATTTATTTCTCAAAAAGCCCTCGGCATACATGGCTACCAGTACGCCACAGTTGAAGCTATCAGTTTGCTCTTGAAAGCTTATTGCAGCTTATTGGAACGTCTTTCCAGCGAAAGGGTTGAAAATATGCACGTAGTGGTTAATTGCATCGCTATTGTTACCAATAGGATTTAGCAAATAAATATTTCAGCAGAGAAATCTGCCATGGCCAACACAAAATGATTCCCCGAAAGGTTATTAGGCATTAACCATAGGCCCTTTTGGTCGATGTTTTGCACTTTCGAGATGAGCGCCTTTAAAAGTGGCATTGGCGGCATTAACCGACACCACCAAAACGCTGTTCTTTTTTTCATACCGCGCGATAAGAAACAGCATTAAGTGGTCGGAAAGCCAACCCTATGTGTCACGAAGGTTTAAAATACGTAAATCTTGGAACTCTAAATTTTTGGCAATAATGTTGCACATGCATGCCAGAGTACTGACGTACAATTCATAGTAACCTATGATGCTACTTTGTAACCTAAAACTGGATGCTCCTATAGTAATATAATATTAATCGTCGGTCATTGTACCATTACTCCGTAGCAATGTACAGGTTCCATTTTGCTCCAACACTCTGACATGTTTCTTACCTACTCTTTGCGGATTCATACCCTCATGATTTCTATATTTCCTATGCTTTCCCTGCTTTGTTTGCACTTTCTCCTTGTGCATCATGTCGTCGCATTTGACTAATCGAAAAAGCTTTCCACAGGACCGTTACTAACTCTCTTTTTTGCCCGTACAACAAACCCTATTTTCTAACATATTGGTCCAAGAGCACATTACCGCAATGTGCTTTTTTGGTAGATGGGGGCAAGCTTGCGTGTCAAGGCAATTAAGGCAATTATTGATGTGCGCGTACTCTTTGCCCATGCCCGACAGTGAAGATTTTATATCTTCATACAAGTTATTACAGTGAATATAAAATTCACTCCTTTGAAACTGCGGGTCCGAGCAGTGCCGTTCTTGTTTAATTTGATCCTCTTGATCAAGTCAGTGAAAAGCGTTTTGTTTTCAAAAAGTTATATTAATACCGCTAGCGTTATTCTGATGCTCTTCGGAGACGACATGACTTACGGCTCCTTTCATCGCCTCCACTGTTTTTTCTAAATGTTTTTTCAAAATTTGCTGCGCTTTCCATCTTATAAGGTGCTTGTTTAAGGCAAGCAGCTCTATCTCCGCTTTTTGAAACTGCGGGTCCGAGCAGTGCCGTTCTTGTTTAATTTGATCCTCTTGATCAAGTCAGTGAAAAGCGTTTTGTTTTCAAAAAGTTATATTAATACCGCTAGCGTTATTCTGATGCTCTTCGGAGACGACATGACTTACGGCTCCTTTCATCGCCTCCACTGTTTTTTCTAAATGTTTTTTCAAAATTTGCTGCGCTTTCCATCTTATAAGGTGCTTGTTTAAGGCAAGCAGCTCTATCTCCGCTTTTTGAAACTGCGGGTCCGAGCAGTGCCGTTCTTGTTTAATTTGATCCTCTTGATCAAGTCAGTGAAAAGCGTTTTGTTTTCAAAAAGTTATATTAATACCGCTAGCGTTATTCTGATGCTCTTCGGAGACGACATGACTTACGGCTCCTTTCATCGCCTCCACTGTTTTTTCTAAATGTTTTTTCAAAATTTGCTGCGCTTTCCATCTTATAAGGTGCTTGTTTAAGGTAAGCAGCTCTATCTCCGCTTTTATTATTATGTGTTCGGGTCTCAAAGAGCCACACCAAGCAGGTAAACCATTTTTCGGCTGCCGCCATAATTCCGTACAGCTCTTGTGCTCCTGCCTCTCTTTTTCCGGCATCATCTACTACTATTTTGGCGTAAGCAGAACAGCAGAACTGTATGCACGTCATCTCTAAGCCCTCACCATCAGTAATGATGCCATAGGCTTTGTTGCCATAATCAATGGTCCCTGAAACGCAATCGAGGTCTCTACCTAAGTCTATCACGGATCCGTAAATAACGTCTACAACTATTCTTTTACAGATTCGCTTGGTGGATCCAACCGAACGCCGGTAAAAGCCCTGCACATTCTCCAAAAATTGCGAAATTGCAATGGCTGTATGAACCGTGCTAATCATCGCAGCAACGGGAAGAATTACTTGGCTTTCCGGGATGTGCGCCTCCAAAGCATATACTAAGTTCCGTTTTTCCGATATTCCCTCTGGAGTGGCAGCCATTTGTCCACTATCTGCCCATTTTGCTGCTCCAGCATCATGTAGTATAACTCTACAAAAGGGTCTTTATACTTATCGAACGAGGACGACACTTCACTTTCTGCCCGACGACCCACATCACTAGAAAATGTGAGTCGTTTTCCGGGCTTTGCAATAGCCAGCGGAACTGTTTTTTTGTGCGACTTTAGAGCCTTGTAACAGTTCTGTGAAGTCAGCAACCGCTGGGTGAATCTCCTGTAAAGACCACGAAGCTGCGGTGCTATGTCGAAGTTGATGCCACGCGTCACATGTTTCTCATTAGCAAAAAACTTTGACATCGATACCTCCAAAAGGAATACATATGACAACAAGGGTGCGCACAGTACCCATAGCTGAACATCTTTTGCCCATAAGTACCTTCGTGTAGTTTGGTGGATTGGAAATATATAGTGCACACCTTATTCAAAGCACCATATTTCCATCTGTTAACAGGTAACTAAGAAAATGACACCGATTTAGTGGACGAGGGTAAAAGAAGAAAAAAACGCTTTACTTGAAAATTCAATATAATTTCTCGATATAACCAGACGAGTGTCTAATTTGCAACTAACTTGAAAAATATCATACAGCAATTACAATGCAGCTGGACTGATAACAATGAGCAAAAGTTACGTTATTAACAATAGATAAAAGTGAACAAAAGATGTTACTCGACTAGTTTGGAATATTAAACTACAAATGTGATGATGATCGGCTCTGGGTGCTGTACTAGGTGATGTGACTCGTAAAAATTCCGCCCGTCTCGTCACAATGCTGACGAAATATTCAATGAAGTAGTCACCCATGAGGCCGCCCGTCATGTGAAATTTGCAGGAGTAAATGAGCATCGTGGTATTTTGATAACGATGGCGAAACCTTCAGCGATGAAGTCTGAAAGGTGTTATATAAATTTACGGGTTAGAATTGGCGTCGAGTTTTTATCTTCTGAGAATGGCAGGAGAATAAGTTTTACTATCGGTCTTGCAGTATACCACTCTTACTAAACCATCCAAGCCGGGATGTGTGGTGATGACACGACCTAGCAGCCATCTTGACGGCGGCAAGCGATCATCCTTGATCAATACCACATCATCAACCTTTAAGGATTGCATTGGTTTTTTCCATTTATTCCGTTGTTGTAACTGATTGAGGTAATCGCCGGACTAACGATTCCAGAAGTGTTGATACAGCCGTTGTAATAATTGCCAGCGATTCAGTTGTTTTTCACGAATATCCAGTTAGTTTGGTTCAGGAATTGAAAGAAGGTCGCTGCCGACCAGCAAATGACCCGATGTGAGTGCGTTATGTCATTCGGATCTGTGCTGAGGGGTGTAATTGGCCGCGAGTTTAAGCACGCTTCAATTTGAGACAAAAGTGTCGTCAATTCCTCGAACGTTAATATTGTCTGTCCGATTACTCGCTTTAGGTGATGTTTCACGGATTTGACAGCTTCCCATATACCGCCGAAATGTGGGGACGCCGGTGGTATAAAATGCCATCTTAGCCCATCAGAATCTAAGAACTTCGGAAGAGCATAGGATTTCTGAGCCTGCTTCAGTAGCTGACGTAATTCAGTATTTGCTCCTGTAAAGGTAGTACCATGATCACTGTAGAGGTCCATGCATTTGCGGCGGCGAGCAGTGAAACGTCGAAATTCAGCGATGAAGGCTTCCGCTGTGAGGTCACTCACTAACTCTAGATGCGCGGCTTTAGTACATAAGCATACAAAGACCGCAATGTAGCCCTTGAGTACTTTTCCGCCACGACCTTTTAACGATTTAATGGTAACAGGACCAGCATAATCGATTCCACTATGAACAACAGCTCGCGCACGTTTAACGCGATAAAGAGGAAGATCGGCCATCAGTTGTTGTTGCTGAGCCTTCGAGTGCCGAAAGCAGCTGATGCGCTTGTAGATGTGTTGACGTACACGATATCGTCCGCCTAGAATCCAAAATTTCGTTCGTAGGTGACTGAGAGTGAGTTGAAGTCCCTCATGAAGTGTTTCTCGATGAGCATCGTCAATCAAAAGCGCGGTTAATGCTGACTTCTTTGGCAATATCGCAGGATGTTTGGCTTCGAATTCGCGATTGGCATGTTAAGCCGTCCGCCAACACGCAATATCCCAAATTTATCAAGGTGAGGAGTTAGTCGAATTATAGAGCTTCGCGAGCAGAGTTGTTTCCCTCGTGATAACACCCTTATTTCTGTTGAGAATTCAGCCGGTTGAACGAATGCTATCCAAAATTTTAGGGCATCCGTCATCTCATCAGCAAGGAACTCTTCCTGTGTCGATTCTGATTGCTTTCTTTTATGATATATAAATCTTAGACAGTACACGGTTACTCGCAATAATTTCTTCAAGGATGAATATTTGAATAACATCCCACACGGAATCAGCAGCTATCACATTAGCTTGAATCATTTGCCTTTCTTCAAGGTTACTGACAGCTCCCTGAGAGGTAGTTTGTACTGGCCACCTGTTAGAATGTTGAGATAGCCAGGCCGGTCCTCTCCACCATGTTTCAGCAGCTAACATTTCTGATGGTCTAATACCTCGACTCGCTATATCAGCTGGATTGGAGTCGGTTGGCACATATTTCCAATATGCATCGGGTAATTGCTCCTGTATCTGAGCAACTCTATTTGCTATAAAAGGTTTCCATTGTCTTGGAGTAGCTTTCAACCATGCCAATACTGTGGTGGAATCAGTCCACGCAAAAGCTGTTAATTTTTCATATCCCATGATAATTTTAACCGATTTTAGAAGCTTTGCCAACAATAGAACCCCACAGAGTTCGAGCCGGGGTATAGATAGGACTTTCAACGGAGCCACTTTCGTTTTTGAAATGAGAATATTGGTGTGAATCGTGTTGTCCAGTAATGTTACTCGCACATAAACCACTGCAGAGTAAGCATTCTCGGAGGAGTCCGAAAACCCATGAAGTTCACAGATTAACTGTAACGGCGATGTGATTATCCAACGAGGAATTCGTATGGTATGAAGTTGAGATAATTCTTCACGAAAGGTTAGCCATTCATATGTGATGTCTTCTGGTAACAAATCATCCCAGTCCACACGAAGTAGGCATAATTTTTGAAACATAATTTTCACAGTGATAATCGTGGGACTTAGCCATCCCGTCGGATCAAAAAATTTAGAAATGTCCGATAATATGCTTCTTTTTGTTACACTTGTCGGCGGCTTGCCGAGATTAATGTGAAAGCCAAACTCATCAGTGTCTGAGAACCAAAGTATTCCTAGCGTTTTTATAATGTTGTCGGAATCGAGGGAACACTTTAGACTAATTTCTTGATCCTGTATTGGAATATCTCTAAGTAGTTCAGTACAATTCGTAGCCCATTTCTTGCGGCTACACCCTCCACTACGTAGCAATTCAATCACTTGCAACTTAAGCTGTTTAGCTGCCTCTACTTCATCGGCACCTGATAGAATGTCATCCACGTAGCAATCTTGAGTCAGCGCACGAGAGCCTTCAGGAAAGCGGTCATGTTCTAAAGCTGCCAAGGTTTGCAGTGTTTTAATGGCTAAATATGGTGCGCAGGTGGTTTCGTAGGTCACAGTATTTAGCTGGTAGTCTTTGATTTTTCCCTCCTTCTCATCTCGCCATACAATTCGTTGAAGGTCTCGATCGGCTGGGTGTACCCATATTTGCCGGTACTCCTTTTCGATATCCGCTATGAATGCAACGAGATGTGTTCTCCACCTCATGATGACAGATAATAAGTCTTGCTGAAGTTTTGGACCAGAGTAAAACGTGTCGTTAAGTGATAGTCCACTGGATGTTTTTTGAGACGCGTTAAATACGACCCGAATTTTTTTTAAAGAGCCGCTAAATTTCAACACTCCATGGTGAGGTAGATAACATATTTCTGAAAGGTTACTGGCTACATTGTTGTGGGATGATATGTCTGACATGTGTCCTAGAGTTAAATAACAGTTCATGAATTCCTTGTACAAGTGATTGAGCTCTGGGTTTCGTTGTAAAGTCTTCTCAGTCTGTAGAAATCCCGGAATAGCAAGCAAACGTGAATGACCTAGTACAAGGGATTTATCTGGGTCCATATTCCGTGGCAGTGTTGTTTAAAAAATAAATTAGAGGCCATAGAAAATGAGTCAAAAGCGCAAACAAATTTGTTTGGAACTGAAATTAGAAGTGTTAAAACGTTTTAAATCTGGGGAAAAGGCTGTTAAAATTTCCAGAAATCTTAGTTTAGCTCCTACAACAGTGAGAACAATTTATAATAGAGATGCTGAGCAAATAAGAGAGTTTGCTAAAGCCATTACATCATTGCAATTGTAGAAAACTTATTCCTTTATTGTTCAAACCTGACAATGTATATAAAGAAATGTTAAAGTCTTCTTATTTCACTGTCCAAGTGCTTCCTAAGGCGCTGTGAAACAGTGTGCTTGACAGATAGGAGCTATGAAGCTCTCGGTTAGCCAAGCGACTATTCCAAGTGGGAGCTATAGGGCTCACTGTTAGGATAGCCAGATAAATAAAAAGAAAGGTAGAGCTAGAGAGCCCAGTTACCTTTAGGTGTAGCCATGTTGGAGCTAGGGAGCTCGCAGTTAGGATCTAGAATGGATACACACCCGTGGAGTTTGATAAAAACTCTGATTTATTTCATATAATTACACTGAATTTATACATTATGAAAAGTGCTGACATTACTTATTTCTATAATTTCAACCAATCACACACCTTCAGCCATTGCTATATTCAATTATTGATCATAATTGCTGTGCATGCAAATAATGCACAGCGGGCATAACCCAAAGTTTCAGCCAGGTAGAAGTAAACAAAGAAAGCTACAATGTAATGCTTTTCATTGATTATTTACTCTATCGTACCATATGCTGTTGGTTTTTTGCTTTTCTTATTGCAAAGCAAAGGCATAGCGTAAAGCTTTGCCGTCGTGTATTCATTGATACATGACACTCATATATGTGCTTAATGCACTTCGCTTGTCCATAAACAGGTGGACATAGCTTTTGTTTTATTTTCACATTTTGTATGGCATTCTGCATATACAAAAGAATGCTGTGAATCACCTTATGGGTGTTTTGCCTGATCAATGTTCTTTTTGTTTTATTCTTTCTGCATGTACTGCAGTGAATCACCTTATGGGTGTCTTGTATGATTTGCTTAATTTAATTTAATGGTGTGTGTGTGGTGATGCGCTCTACATTCTATCCGTTAATGAAAAAAAATTTTTGTTTAAGTAGAAAGAAATTTTTTTTTTGTTGTAATGAGTAATCTCAGCATTTCCATTCATTCTATATCGCTAGGGTTAGTATGTAGGGTTATCTTATCTATTTCTATTTTATGTACAATTGTATATATATTGCTGTATTATTTACAATTACTTAGTTTTCTTAATTTTATCTATCTTATCTAACTTATTTGTACATACCTAAGTTGTTTTATGTTCTACATATTAATCGTATTGTTAGTAAGTTTAATTATTTGTATTATTTATATATATAATTACAAATCTGTTTTATTTTAGTGTATTTATAGTGTTATTCTATTCTTTTTAGCCTATTTTTATGTACTGTCTTTATTTTCTTATCTATTTTTATGTCTACATTAACATCATTTATGTTTTTTATTAAGTATGGTCCTTTGTACGGATTGTATTTAAATTGCTATCATATTTTTCTTTTCGCTTTCTTTTAGCTATATTTAGCAGATTTTTGGCTTTTTCGTGCGCTTGTTTTAAACGAAATTTTAATTCTTCACAGTAATTGTCGTAATTGTATATGGGACGTTTGTCAGTAAGATCTACATCATTGGATAAACTGGCAAGTTTTCCGTAAACTAGCTCAAATGGAGAATAACCTGTGTCTGAATGAGGTGTTGTATTATAACAGAATGTATAATACGGGATCCATTCATCCCAATTATAGTCTTGCGTGAATGATAAAAGGTATTCGTTCAACGTTCTGTGGTTTCTCTCTATTGAGCCTAAAGTTTGGTGATGGTATGGTGTAGATGTGGTGTGATTTTTTTCAAATACTTACATATGCTTTAAAAAAATTTCATTAACAAATTCTGTTCCCATATCGGTTTTTATTGTCTTGAAGTCACCGTGTCTTAATATGCATTCCTGAACTAGTGCTTTTGCTACACTTACTGCTTCTTTAGTTTCCATTGGAATGGCTTCGATATATTTCGTTAAGTCACACTGTATCATCAATATGTATCTGAATTTATTGGATACTTTTAATGGTCCGACTGTATCTATGGATATCACCTCAAAACTTGTTGATGGTGTATCTGTTATTACCATTTTTTCTTTAGTGTGCTTCAATATTTTATTCTTTGCGCATTTTTCGCATTTATTTATATATTGTTTAACCATTTTATTTAAGTTTTTCCATATATATCTTTGCTTGATTTTATTTATTGTTCTTTTGACACCTGAGTGTCCGCCATGTGGTGCGTTATGAAATTCTTCAATTATTTGAGTTTTCATTGAAATATCTTCAATGCTTTTGGGAGGTTTGTATATGATTATTTTTAGTGTTGTTTGCCTATTTTTATTATTTATATTGTGCTGCAGCTTATTAAATAATTTTTTAAATTCGTCGACGCTTATATAATGAAATATTATGTCATCTTTCGCTAACGATAGTGATTCTATATTCAATTTTCTCATTTCGAAAATCAGTGTCTCCAGGATCAAACCTAAGTCATGATGTGGATTATTGCTGAATTCGATTAATACTCCCTTTTTATGTATTATCATATGTGGAAAACTATTTTCTTTATTTCTTTTTCTTAGCGCTTTGTTATTATTGTTTATCTTGAGCTCAAATTTTAATTTTTTAACCCTTCTTATTTCATTTATGGATATACATTCCCATGCATAAAGGTGATCAGTCTTTACGTTATTAGGGGTTTTATCTTGGGTTTTATTTTTATTTTCATTTGTTTTATGGGTCATTGCCCTTGTAGCTACTTTTATACTTGAAGTTGGTATCATTGCTTTCAAGATATCAGAATCTATTTTTATCCGTGATAGAGCATCGGCATTGGTATTCATTTTGCCTTGCTTATAAACGATTTCAAAATTGTAATCGGTTAAGTCTAGCCTAATTCTTGTCAATTTAGAAGATAGATTTTTATGTGTGAAGAGACTCACTAAAGGTCTGTGGTCTGTAACCACTATAAATTTTCTACCATATATGTACGGTCGAAAATAGTTAATTGCCCAGTGGATGCCTAAGAGCTCCTTTTCAATAATTGGTTTATTGAGCTCATGCTTAGTTAGCGTTCTACTAGCATATGAAACTGGTAGATCTGATCCAATTTCGCCTTGAGATAATACTGCTCCAAGTGCGAATTGAGAAGCATCTGTTGTTATGATGAATTGTTCATCGAAATTTGGATATTTTAGAATTGGGGCATTGATTAGTTTAGATTTCAATGCTGTAAACGATTCTTGGCATTCATTTGTCCAAACAAATGGTGTATTTTTCTTTGATAGAGAGTTTATGGGTTTTGCTATATGAGCAAAATTGAAAATAAATCTTCTGTAGTAATTACAGAAAGCTATGAATCTTCTTGCATCATCTGCGTTTTCAGGTACAGGATAATTCAATATTGTATCGAATTTCTTTGGATCTGTCCTAATGCCTTCTTTTGTTATTAAATAACCTAAGTATGTTACTTCGGTTTGCAAAAATTTACATTTTTGTGGATTTAATTTTAAGTTACATCTTCTGAGTTTATTAAAGGTTTTTACTAAATTTTGATTGTGATGTTTTAAACTACATCCAAAAATTATAATGTCATCCACGTACATGAATGCTTCAGAGTCTAATCCAGAAAACTATTAGTTGAAATTTTTAATCCAAAAGGCAGTCTTTTGAATTGATAGTGCCCTTTGTTACTTGAAAATGCCGTTAATGGCCTAGATTTTTTGTCTAGTTCTATTTGGTGGAAAGAACTTGTGAGATCTAGTGTGGAAAAGTATTTAGCTCTTCCAAGTTTATCAAGTACATCTTCTAGTCTTGTTAAAGGAAATTTGTCGTCTACAATTTTCTTGTTTAACTGTCTAAAGTCAACTACAAGACGCCATTTTTTTATATCATTCTCTGATTTTTTGGAACAATCAGCAGTGGAGAATTATATGGACTAATAGATGGTTCTATTATGTCTTCGTTAAGAAGTTTTTCAACTTGACTGTTTATTTCCTCTATTTGGGTTTGAGGCAGTCTATAATTTTTGATGTAAACTGGATTTTTGTCTATTGTGGATATTTTTTGGGTTTAAAAATTATTTATTTATTTGATAAATAAAAAATGTCTGAGAAGTCTTTGCAGATGTTAAGTATGGAATTGGTTGCATATTGATCCAAATTCTGTATACTTAACTCTTTGAGAAGATTACTGAATCTTTCTTTGTTGTTATGCTTGAGATTAGCTTTTAATATATGATAATTTTGGAATGGCTTTAATTTTGGTTCAAAATCATCTAATGTTATTTCTCTATCTAATGTGTTCAGATTTTTTATGTGCGCGATGCCTTTGGCAGGGATAATTAAATTTGCTATGAAAATTCCTTCCTGTATTTGTTCATTTAGAACTATGCTATCTTCTTTAATGTTAGCATTTATTGCTTGTATTATTTCAGTTCTAGGTGGGATTCTTATTTGCTTTGAATCAGGTAATTGTGTATACATGCTCAATATGTAATTGACAGCTTCAAAGAAGATTGAAATAGTGAAATTGTCGTAATCAATTTTGCATAAATTGTTTACTAGAAAATCTCTTCCTAAAATTCCATTGGTTAGAATTGGAAAGCTTTCATCAACGATGTGAAATTCTTGCGGAATTTCTTGGTCTTCTATTCTTATTAGGGCTGGCAATGTGCCTAGAGAATACGATTCTGATTGGGTGATACCTGTTATTTTGCATTTCTTATGCTTTAGAATTCCTTGTATTTCTTTCAATGCACCTATTTTTAATATGGAAATATCGGCTCCTGTATCTATTAGGAATGTTTTCTTGCCGATTGATACATTTGTACATAATGTTATGTAATTTGTTAAATGGTTATTAAGCTTATAAATTTTTATTTGCTTATTTAATTTATTTCCCCCGAGCAATCCACTTCGGGGTTTTGCTCGTTTCCCGACTGGGTTATATTTATTCTTCTGTGCATTGGCCTTCTATGCTCATTGGCATTTGTTGATTGTCTATTACCATTTTGTGATCTGTGATACTGATACGATTTCCTAGGATCTTTTGTATTTTTTAAGTAACCCTTTTGGTGGTTACTCCTAGCTGTATCCTGATGATATTTATTGCGAACATAGGTTTGTTTGTTGAAATTTCTTTTGGCATTGTATTTATTATAATAAAATACATTTGCCTCTTTGTTCGGTACTTCTATTTCCGATGCAATTTGTATTGCTTCAACTAGAGTTTTGAGCCTTGATACGAAGACTGTTGTTTTGAGTGGTTCGTTCAAACCATTTTTAAATGCATTCAAAGCTAATTGATCATTCAGTTTTACGATCAGTGGTCTATTGGTTTCACCTTGCTCAGTTACTTGTAAGGTGTTTAGTTGAGCAACTAGACTTTCGATTTTTGTTGCAAAATCATTGGCGTTTTTATTGGATTGTGTCACTCGTGATAATTCTGAGTGTATACTAAGCGGCGTTTTCTTTGGTTTAAAGATTTCACGTAAGTTCTTTTGTAATGTCGTGAAGTCAGTAGGAACTGCAAGAATACATAACTTGTTCCGTACTGTGGATGATAGACGTGTTTTTAAAACAAAGTTAATCAATTTCTTCTTTTGTGTTTCTTCCGCTAGATCGTCATGCAGAAATTGTACTAGATTTAGAAAATTATCTAAATTTTTGTACTCTCCGGTGAATTCCGGTATGACTTTTATCGCCGTAGATATATCAAATTTGTCCATGATTTCGTCTAGAGTATCGCTAGCTTTTTTTTCGCAAAATTTCAGTCACAGTTTTATATAGCTGGTCAAAATCTTCTTTCTCTTTGACGGCTAGATCTTTGCTTATGTTTGACAATTCTTTATACTTGGTAATAAAGCAATCTTTTATCTCTTCTACTTCGGTTGTTTTTGTCCGTATGTGTGCCGAAGTATATTTCCTATTTGGGGTTTTCTTGAAATTCTCGATTATATTTTTTATTTGAGACACTAATTCTTTAATGATTTCCTATTTGGGGTTTTCTTGAAATTCTCGATTATATTTTTTATTTGAGACACTAATTCTTTAATGCTCATTATTTGAATTTTGAAGTTTATACGTTGTTTGCAGTTATTTGCTTTCGTATATGTCTCTGGAGTAGTTGCTTTAATCTCCATAATATCCATGCAGTCATGACAACGATTCCCAATACAATTAGTATTAATTCCAGATCAGAAAGATTTCTATTATTTTGAGCTATTTTGTTGCTCGTAGAACCCGCATTGTTATTTATTATAACTTCTTCAGCCGTTTGCTTTGAAGCCTTTTTACCCATTTTAAAATTTAAATTAGTTGCAATAGTGATTGCAATGAGAAACTAAACCAAATCGAAAAGAGAAATATGTAGTGAAGAGTGAATTTTTTTTTTATTTGAAAAAAAAATATTTTACGATATACAAAAAATTATTTATTACATTAGAATATTTTTGTTTGTTTTATAATTATTTTTTTTTTATTCCTATTTTTATTTTTTTTGTAATTGTTTCTTTTTATTTTTAGCTCTTTAATGTTTTTTTCAAATTCGATTTTATGCACTCCTGTGGATATCGCCAGTAATCGCTTGTACTCTTTTAGCTCGGCTCTAATTTTCGCTTCTTGTCCAGCTCTATTCCTACGTTTGGCTGGCGCTGGTATTTCCACTTCGTGTTGTTTTTGCCGTGGCAGAAGGTTATTCCTTCTCCTATATTCCTCAATGCTGATGGGTTTTGGTCCGCAGGTGGGGTCTGCTGCTAAAGCTTCTTTAATAGATTTTTTTAATTGCTTCCACTGGTTCATCACCATGTCAACTTCTATTTGATTTTTGTTTGCCGGTTCGTGGGCCGCAGGGTCGCCATGTAGAAATTTTATTCCTTTATTGTTCAAACCTGACAATGAATATAAAGAAATGTTAAAGTCTTCTTATTTCGCTGTCCAAGTGCTTCCTAATGCGCTGTGAAACAGTGTGCTTGACAGATAGGAGCTATGAAGCTCTCGGTTAGCCAAGCGACTATTTCAAGTGGGAGCTATAGGGCTCACTGTTAGGATAGCCAGATAAATAAAAAGAAAGGTAGAGCTAGAGAGCCCAGTTACCTTTAGGTGTAGCCATGTTGGAGCTAGGGAGCTCGCAGTTAGGATCTAGAATAGATACACACCCGTGGAGTTTGATAAAAACTCTGATTTATTTCATATAATTACACTGAATTTATACATTATGAAAAGTGCTGACATTACTTATTTCTATAATTTCAACCAATCACACACCTTCAGCCATTGCTATATTCAATTATTGATCATAATTGCTGTGCATGCAAATAATGCACAGCGGGCATAACCCAAAGTTTCAGCCAGGTAGAAGTAAACAAAGAAAGCTACAATGTAATGCTTTTCATTGATTATTTACTCTATCGTACCATATGCTGTTGGTTTTTTGCTTTTCTTATTGCAAAGCAAAGGCATAGCGTAAAGCTTTGCCGTCGTGTATTCATTGATACATGACACTCATATATGTGCTTAATGCACTTCGATTGTCGCATTCTGCATATACAAAAGAATGCTGTGAATCACCTTATGGGTGTTTTGCCTGATCAATGTTCTTTTTGTTTTATTCTTTCTGCATGTACTGCAGTGAATCACCTTATGGGTGTCTTGTATGATTTGCTTAATTTAATTTAATGGTGTGTGTGTGGTGATGCGCTCTACATTCTATCCGTTAATGAAAAAAATTTTTTGTTTAAGTAGAAAGAAATTTTTTTTTGTTGTAATGAGTAATCTCAGCATTTCCATTCATTCTATATCGCTAGGGTTAGTATGTAGGGTTATCTTATCTATTTCTATTTTATGTACAATTGTATATATATTGCTGTATTATTTACAATTATTTAGTTTTCTTAATTTTATCTATCTTATCTAACTTATTTGTACATACCTAAGTTGTTTTATGTTCTACATATTAATCGTATTGTTAGTAAGTTTAATTATTTGTATTATTTATATATATAATTACAAATCTGTTTTATTTTAGTGTATTTATAGTGTTATTCTATTTTTTTTAGCCTATTTTTATGTACTGTCTTTATTTTCTTATCTATTTTTATGTCTACATTAACATCATTTATGTTTTTTATTAAGTATGGTCCTTTGTACGGACTTTCATGTTTTCTTTTATCTTCCTTTTTCAATAATACATAATCGCCTATTTTTAAATTTATTGTATTTAAATTGCTATCATATTTTTCTTTTCGCTTTCTTTTAGCTATATTTAGCAGATTTTTGGCTTTTTCGTGCGCTTGTTTTAAACGAAATTTTAATTCTTCACAGTAATTGTCGTAATTGTATATGGGACGTTTGTCAGTAAGATCTACATCATTGAATAAACTGGCAAGTTTTCCGTAAACTAGCTCAAATGGAGAATAACCTGTGTCTGAATGAGGTGTTGTATTATAACAGAATGTATAATACGGGATCCATTCATCCCAATTATAGTCTTGCGTGAATGATAAAAGGTATTCGTTCAACGTTCTGTGGTTTCTCTCTATTGAGCCTAAAGTTTGGTGATGGTATGGTGTAGATGTGGTGTGATTTTTTTCAAATACTTACATATGCTTGAAAAAATTTCATTAACAAATTCTGTTCCCATATCGGTTTTTATTGTCTTGAAGTTACCGTGTCTTAATATGCATTCCTGAACTAGTGCTTTTGCTACACTTACTGCTTCTTTAGTTTCCATTGGAATGGCTTCGATATATTTCGTTAAGTCACACTGTATCATCAATATGTATCTGAATTTATTGGATACTTTTAATGGTCCGACTGTATCTATGGATATCACCTCAAAACTTGTTGATGGTGTATCTGTTATTACCATTTTTTCTTTAGTGTGCTTCAATATTTTATTCTTTGCGCATTTTTCGCATTTATTTATATATTGTTTAACTATTTTATTTAAGTTTTTCAATATATATCTTTGCTTGATTTTATTTATTGTTCTTTTGACACCTGAGTGTCCGCCATGTGGTGCGTTATGAAATTCTTCAATTATTTGAGTTTTCATTGAAATGTCTTCAATTCTTTTGGGAGGTTTGTATATGATTATTTTTAGTGTCGTTTGCCTATTTTTATTATTTATATTGTGCTGCAGCTTATTAAATAATTTTTTAAATTCGTCGACGCTTATATAATGAAATATTATGTCATCTTTCGCTAACGATAGTGACTCTATATTCAATTTTCTCATTTCGAAAATCAGTGTCTCCAGGATCAAACCTAAGTCATGATGTGGATTATTGCTGAATTCGATTAATACTCCCTTTTTATGTATTACCATATGTGGCAAACTATTTTCTTTATTTCTTTATCTTAGCGCTTTGTTATTATTGTTTATCTTGAGCTCAAATTTTAATTTTTTAACCCTTCTTATTTCATTTATGGATATACATTCCCATGCATAAAGGTGATCAGTCTTTACGTTATTAGGGGTTTTATCTTGGGTTTTATTTTTATTTTCATTTGTTTTATGGGTCATTGCCCTTGTAGCTACTTTTATACTTGAAGTTGGTATCATTGCTTTCAAGATATCAGAATCTATTTTTATCCGTGATAGAACATCGGCATTGGTATTCATTTTGCCTTGCTTATAAACGATTTCAAAATTGTAATCGGTTAAGTCTAGCCTAATTCTTGTCAATTTAGAAGATGGATTTTTATGTGTGAAGAGACTCACTAAAGGTCTATGGTCTGTAACCACCATAAATTTTCTACCATATATGTACGGTCGAAAATAGTTTATTGCCCAGTGGAAGCCTAAGAGCTCCTTTTCAATAATTGGTTTATTGAGCTCATGCTTAGTTAGCGTTCTACTAGCATATGAAACTGGTAGATCTGATCCAATTTCGCCTTGAGATAATACTGCTCCAAGTGCGAATTGAGAAGCATCTGTTGCTATGATGAATTGTTCATCGAAATTTGGATATTTTAGAATTGGGGCATTGATTAGTTTAGATTTCAATGCTGTAAACGATTCTTGGCATTCATTTGTCCAAACAAATGGTGTATTTTTCTTTGATAGAGAGTTTATGGGTTTTGCTATATGAGCAAAATTGAAAATAAATCTTCTGTAGTAATTACAGAAAGCTATGAATCTTCTTGCATCATCTGCGTTTTCAGGTACAGGATAATTCAATATTGTATCGAATTTCTTTGGATCTGTCCTAATGCCTTCTTTTGTTATTAAATAACCTAAGTATGTTACTTCGGTTTGCAAAAATTTACATTTTTGTGGATTTAATTTTAAGTTACATCTTCTGAGTTTATTAAAGGTTTTTACTAAATTTTGATTGTGATGTTTTAAACTACATCCAAAAATTATAATGTCATCCACGTACATGAATGCTTCAGAGTCTAATCCAGAAAACTATTAGTTGAAATTTTTAATCCAAAAGGCAGTCTTTTGAATTGATAGTGCCCTTTGTTACTTGAAAATGCCGTTAATGGCCTAGATTTTTTGTCTAGTTCTATTTGGTGGAAAGAACTTGTGAGATCTAGTGTGGAAAAGTATTTAGCTCTTCCAAGTTTATCAAGTACATCTTCTAGTCTTGTTAAAGGAAATTTGTCGTCTACAATTTTCTTGTTTAACTGTCTAAAGTCAACTACAAGACGCCATTTTTTTATATCACTCTCTGATTTTTGGAACAATCAGCAGTGGAGAATTATATGGACTAATAGATGGTTCTATTATGTCTTCGTTAAGAAGTTTTTCAACTTGACTGTTTATTTCCTCTATTTGGGTTTGAGGCAGTCTATAATTTTTGATGTAAACTGGATTTTTGTCTATTGTGGATATTTTTTGGGTTTAAAAATTATTTATTTATTTGATAAATAAAAAATGTCTGAGAAGTCTTTGCAGATGTTAAGTATGGAATTGGTTGCATATTGATCCAGATTCTGTATACTTAACTCTTTGAGAAGATTACTGAATCTTTCTTTGTTGTTATGCTTGAGATTAGCTTTTAATATATGATAATTTTGGAGTGGCTTTAATTTTGGTTCAAAATCATCTAATGTTATTTCTCTATCTAATGTGTTCAGATTTTTTATGTGCGCGATGCCTTTGGCAGGGATAATGGAATTTGCTATGAAAATTCCTTCCTGTATTTGTTCATTTAGAACTATGCTATCTTCTTTAATGTTAGCATTTATTGCTTGTATTATTTCAGTTCTAGGTGGGATTCTTATTTGCTTTGAATCAGGTAATTGTGTATACATGGGCAATATGTAATTGACAGCTTCAAAGAAGATTGAAATAGTGAAATTGTCGTAATCAATTTTGCATAAATTTTTTACTAGAAAATCTCTTCCTAAAATTCCATTGGTTAGAATTGGAAAGCTTTCACCAACGATGTGAAATTCTTGCGGAATTTCTTGGTCTTCTATTCTTATTAGGGCTGGCAATGTGCCTAGAGAATACGATTCTGATTGGGTGATACCTGTTATTTTGCATTTCTTATGCTTTAGAATTCCTTGTATTTCTTTCAATGCACCTATTTTAATATGGAAATATCGGCTCCTGTATCTATTAGGAATGTTTTCTTGCCGATTGATACATTCGTACATAATGTTATGTAATTTGTTAAATGGTTATTAAGCTTATAAATTTTTATTTGCTTATTTAATTTATTTCCCCCGAGCAATCCCCTTCGGGGTTTTGCTCGTTTCCCGACTGGGTTATATTTATTCTTCTGTGCATTGGCCTTCTATGCTCATTGGCATTTGTTGATTGTCTATTACCATTTTGTGATCTGTGATACTGATACGATTTCCTAGGATCTTTTGTATTTTTTAGGTAACCCTTTTGGTGGTTACTCCTAGCTGTACCCTGATGATATTTATTGCGAACATAGGTTTGTTTGTTGAAATTTCTTTTGGCATTGTATTTATTATAATAAATTACATTTGCCTCTTTGTTCGGTACTTCTATTTCCGATGCGATTTGTATTGCTTCAACTAGAGTTTTCGGCCTTGATGCGAAGACTGTTGTTTTGAGTGGTTCGTTCAAACCATTTTTAAATGCATTAAAAGCTAATTGATCATTCAGTTTTACGATCAGTGGTCTATTGGTTTCACCTTGCTCAGTTACTTGTAAGGTGTTCAGTTGAGCAACTAGACTTTCGATTTTTGTTGCAAAATCATTGAGTTTTTTATTGGATTGTGTCACTCGTGATATTTCTGAGTGTATACTAAGCGGCGTTTTCTTTGGTTTAAAGATTTCACGTAAGTTCTTATGTAATGTCGTGAAGTCAGTAGGAACTGCAAGAATACATAACTTGTTCCGTACTGTGGATGATAGACGTGTTTTTAAAACAAAGTTAATCAATTTCTTCTTTTGTGTTTCTTCCGCTAGATCGTCATGCAGAAATTGTACTAGATTTAGAAAATTATCTAATTTTTTGTACTCTCCGGTGAATTCCGGTATGACTTTTATCGCCGTAGATATATCAAATTTGTCCATGATTTCGTCTAGAGTATCGCTAGATTTTTTTCGCAAAATTTCAGTCACAGTCTTGTATAGCTGGTCAAAATCTTCTTTCTCTTTGACGGGTAGGTCTTTGCTTATGTTTGACAATTCTTTATACTTGGTAATAAAGCAATCTTTTATCTCTTCTACTTCGGTTGTTTTTGTCCGTATGTGTGCCGAAGTATATTTCCTATTTGGGGTTTTCTTGAAATTCTCGATTATGATTTTTATTTGAGACACTAATTCTTTAATGCTCATTATTTGAATCTTGGAGTTTTATACGTTGTTTGCAGTTATTTGCTTTCGTATATGTCTCTGGAGTAGTTGCTTTAATCTCCATAACATCCATGCAGTCATGACAACGATTCCCAATACAATTAGTATTAATTGCAGATCAGAAAGATTTCTATTATTTTGAGCTATATTGTTGTTCGTAGAACCCGCATTGTTATTTATTATAACTTCTTCAGCCGTTTGCTTTGAAGCCTTTTTACCCATTTTAAAATTTAAATTAGTTGCAATAGTGATTGCAATGAGAAACTAAACCAAATCGAAAAGAGAAATATGTAGTGAAGAGTGAATTTTTTTATTTGAAAAAAAAATATTTTACGATATACAAAAAATTATTTATTACATTAGAATATTTTTGTTTGTTTTATAATTATTTTTTTTTTATTCCTATTTTTATTTTTTTTGTAATTGTTTCTTTTTATTTTTAGCTCTTTAATTTTTTTTTTCAAATTCGATTTTATGCACTCCTGTGGATATCGCCAGTAATCGCTTGTACTCTCCTAGCTCGGCTCTAATTTTCGCTTCTTGTCCAGCTCTATTCCTACGTTTGGCTGGCGCTGGTATTTCCACTTCGTGTTGTTTTTGCCGTGGCAGAAGGTTATTCCTTCTCCTATATTCCTCAATGCTGATGGGTTTTGGTCCGCAGGTGGGGTCTGCTGCTAAAGCTTCTTTAATAGATTTTTTTAATAGCTTCCACTGGTTCATCACCGTGTCAACTTCTATTTGATTTTTGTTTGCCGGTTCGTGGGCCGCAGGGTCGCCATGTAGAAATTTTATTCCTTTATTGTTCAAACCTGACAATGAATATAAAGAAATGTTAAAGTCTTCTTATTTCACTGTCCAAGTGCTTCTTAAGGCGCTATGAAACAGTGTGCTTGACAGATAGGAGCTATGAAGCTCTCGGTTAGCCAAGCGACTATTTCAAGTGGGAGCTATAGGGCTCACTGTTAGGATAGCCAGATAAATAAAAAGAAAGGTAGAGCTAGAGAGCCCAGTTACCTTTAGGTGTAGCCATGTTGGAGCTAGGGAGCTCGCAGTTAGGATCTAGAATAGATACACACCCGTGGAATTTGATAAAAACTCTGATTTATTTCATATAATTACACTGAATTTACACATTATGAAAAGTGCTGACATTACTTATTTCTATAATTTCAACCAATCACACACCTTCAGCCATTGCTATATTCAATTATTGATCATAATTGCTGTGCATGCAAATAATGCACAGCGGGCATAACCCAAAGTTTCAGCCAGGTAGAAGTAAACAAAGAAAGCTACAACGTAATGCTTTTCATTGATTATTTACTCTATCGTACCATATGCTGTTGGTTTTATGCTTTTCTTATTGCAAAGCAAAGGCATAGCGTAAAGCTTTGCCGTCGTGTATTCATTGATACATGACCCTCATATATGTGCTTAATGCACTTCGCTTGTCCATAAACAGGTGGACATAGCTTTTGTTTTATTTTCACATTTTGTATGGCATTCTGCATATACAAAAGAATGCTGTGAATCACCTTATGGGGGTTTTGCCTGATCAATGTTCTTTTTGTTTTATTCTTTCTGCATGTACTGCAGTGAATCACCTTATGGGTGTCTTGTATGATTTGCTTAATTTAATTTAATGGTGTGTGTGTGGTGATGCGCTCTACACAATCAAAACAGACCAGTACCAAAGTAAGAAGTTCCATTATGGTAAAAATGGAGTCCCTCCTTAGTATTTGGATAGAGAACCAAAATCAGCGGATGCCACTGAGCAAAATGGTGATTCAAAACAAAAAGTTAAGTATTTTTAACGATATTCAAAAGGATTCGCCATCATCTAGCGGAAAAAATCAGAAAAATTCGAGGCCAGTCAAGGTTGGTTCGAACGTTTCAAAAGTAGAGCAAAACTGCATAATGTTGCTTTGAAAGGAGAATCTGCCAGTGCAGATATTGCAGCTGCAAATAAATTTAAAATAGAAATAAAAGCGATTATTGAAGAAGGAGGTTATTCTTCGAAGCAAGTACTAAATGTCGATGAAACTGGCCTTTATTGGAAACGGCTACCAGGGAGAACGTTAATTTCCAAAACTGAAAAATCTTGCCCTGGATATAAAGTAAGTAAAGATCGGCTTAAACTTCTTCTAGGAGGAAATGCAGAAGGTGAGTTCAAATTTAAGCCTTTTCTGATTCACCACTCTGAAAATCCAAGGGCTTTTAAACATGTGGATAAAAGTGCTCTTCCGCTTTATTGGCGTTCGAATAAAAAAGCGTGGATGACTGCAGCTCTATTTAAAGATTGGGCAGAAAATTGCGCTGTCCCCGAGTTGAAAACTTATTGTCGTACTCAAAATATTGATTTTAAAATGTTGATATTGGTAGACATCACACCCAATTTATCTAGACGATATTTCAGAAAATGTGAAATTTGTTTTTATGCCACCAAACACGACATCCATCATACAACCGATGGATCAAGGTGTCATATCAAATTTTAAATGTCATTATCTACGAAGAACGTTTAGCCAGCTTATTGCATCAACTGATGGGGATTATATGCCCTCCATGAAACAGTTTTGGAAAAATTATAATATCTTGATGGCTATCGACAAGATAAAGCATTCATGGATGGAAGTAAAAAAAACATGCATGAACGGAGTTTGGCGTCCACTATGGCCAGAAACCGTATCTAAAGATTTCGAAATTGATATTGTACCAACCGTTCGTAGAGAACTTGCTGAATTAGCTAGAGAAGCAAACTTTGAAGGCATGGAGGAAGATGATATAAATGAGATATTGATATCACACGATGAAGAGTTTAATAATGAAGATTTGATTTCCATAAATGTTGAACGTTCTTTGGTGGACGATATTGATATACCTGATGTGGTTCCAGAAGAAAAACAGTTAACGGCTGGTTGTATTTCGAAAGCGATGCAACTTATTTCACAGGCAATGGACATTTTTGTAGATAATGACCCTGACGAAAGTCGAAGTTTAAAAGTGACAAGATCTATAGATAACGCTATCAATTGCTACAAAAAAATTTATCAGGCAAAGAAAGCGGCAAAAGTGCAACAAACTTTGGACAACTTTTTTAATAAGTCAGTACGAGAACCAAATCAGTCTACAGAAATAGTAATCGATTTAGAATCGTCAAGTTCATCGAATTAGAATTAAAAAAATAATAACTTATAAATTATAATTCCTGTGCAATGTAAAGGGTTTTTTACTTTTTTTTTATTTAATGAATTTTTCTGTTATTTTAATGAATTAATATAATATTTAATGAATTTATGTATGCATTATATTTTATTTATGTTGGTTTATGTATTATGTATTATGTACATATGACTGAAATAAAAATAGTTTTTGGAGCAAGGAAATGTTTTATTTCAGTATTAATTAACAAAATATTTATATATAGGAAAATTAATTTCGATTTGCGTCGTCTTTTTTGGGTCCCAATTAACGACGCAGATCGAGGTTTTAGTGTATATTCGTTAGTTTTTCTAGAATAAAGGCTTGGACATTTATTGTAAACTGATTTGGTAAACAGGAAGCTAGTTGAAGTTGAGTACATCCTCTAGTCGTGATTGTGTGTGTAGCCCCTATACCCGTGACATTAAGTATAAGTCTTCTTCTATGGTGGTCAAGGAGTTGAACCGCTGATTCTGAAATAAAGTTAGCTTCTGACCCTTGATCTAGGAGGGCACGCAGACGAATGTCAGAACCATCTCGGTTACGTACTTTGACGCATGCGGTAGCAACTAGAACTGGTCTATTAGTATCGCGATTTGCGAAATGGGCGTTGACTGACGATGTGGACTCCACTGGTGGTCCATTTTGTTTAGAGCTAGCGGTTTCATGCAGCATAGTACATATATAGTTTACATATATAGTTTACATATATAGTTTACATATATAGTTTACATATGGCACATCGATTGACAGATGGGCAACTATCTGCAGTATGAGTACTTCTGAGACAATTATAACAAAGTTGCTCCTTTGTGACGAAGCGCTCTCGTTCTTTCGCACTTTTCTGTCGAAACTGCGGGGAGAAAGCAAGTGCTTTCCTGTACAAGGGTGACATGAAGTGGACTTAAAGTTAGATGCAATCTTGCGAGATATGTGTATATTCTTTCGGGTCGTAGCACTTTCAAAGACCTTCTATGATTTCGTTGGTGCTATAAATTCAAGAGCTCGAACGCGATTTAATAGGAAGTCTTCTAAACAAGAAAATTTAGGTAAATCATTTGATGCACTGATAGAAGCTTCCCAGTGTTTTCTCGTAACAGAATCCAGTTTTTGAGTTGTTATATGGGTTAGCCAATCATCCCAATGAGAAACAGGTCGACCGAGGGCTTGAAGGGCTCTGACCGCTAATTGGGTCCCATTTAATAACCGTTTTAATTGATTAGAGGATTCCTCTTGCATTGGTGATAAGGACAAGAGCGTACATAAATGAGCATGCGCAATCATTCGTTGATTACCATAACGTTTAACTAGTGCTTCCCAAGCTATATCAAAGTTCACATCGGTGACAGTGATATTCTTAAGCAAATCCGCAGCTTCCCCACCTAATGTCATCTTCAGATAGTGCAGTTTCTGTACGTTATTTAAGTCAGGATTTGTCTTAATTAAAGACTCAAAAGATCCTCGAATGATGTCCATTCGTTGTAACACCCAGGAAATCTCGGAATCGATATTCGTGGTAATTTTGCAACAGCTTCTGACCGAGCACTCAGGGAAAGGGAATTATGAGTAGGGTCGGATGTATCCGGTGATGTTTTCTTTGGATTGAATCCATCTATGAGGTCATACAGGGCACCAAGCGATTCAGTGTATGTACACTCAGTTTCTGCATACACGTCATCTTGAAAATAAGTGCTGTCATGAAGGGTATCATCATCGACAAAGTTCATCAGTTCAAGATGTCTAGATTCAAATAAGTTCCAATACTTATCTAAAAGCTTTATGCGAGCAGTTACTACACCGCGAGTATGTTTTGCTACTCCCATTTTCCTAAAATTTTCCATAAAATTCTTGATCAACGTGCCTTGGTGCTCTTGCTGTGCTAAAAGCTTCTGTATATTCGCCATAATAACTTAATTGTAATTAAATATGAAAAAGTTGGAACGGACTTACGGTTATTGCTATCTGTGTGTATAACTGGTTAATCCAATTAATGTTGATGTCATTGCTTATGCCTACACCAAGGTTATCGAACGGAAACCGTTGCACTTTATTCCACTCTTTGTTGTAAATAGATATGTGTATGTGTATTACACGGCACCAATCACAACGTGTTTGTTAAATAGCACTTCGAACTAGTTTAACCAATTATTGTTGGGCTTACCCGTTACAATAAAATTCAATTCTTTACTGAATTAATTCAATTTTTTCACAGGTTTAAGCATATGCCTTTACACTTAACATAAGTTTTAGTCACTGTTTAGTTACTACGAAATGTCTAGAATATAGTGATCGTAAGCACGAGTTTAGCAGAAGCACGAGATGATCGATATTTAACAAGCGCGGCGTATATATAAGTAGATATTTGAACCCTTTGCGCTGTCCCGAATTCCGGCTCGAAGGACCAAATGCTAACAGGTAACTAAGAAAATGACACCGATTTAGTGGACGAGGGTAAAAGAAGAAAAAAATGCTTTACTTGAAAATTCAATTTAATTTCTCGATATAACCAGACGAGTGTCTAATTTGCAACTAACTTGAAAAATATCATACAGCAATTACAATGCAGCTGGGCTGATAAGAATGAGCAAAAGTTACGGTATTAACAATAGATAAAAGTGAACAAAAGATGTTACTCGACTAGTTTGGAATTTTAAACCACAAATGTTATGATGATCGGCTCTTGGTGCTGTACTAGGTGATGTGACTCGTAAACACCATCTAAAAATTGAACAGAGCATACGTTTATTGTCACCTTTTTTCGCCAACGACAGCTCGAGAAGATGTTGTATATATTTAGTTTCTACGACGAAACTACCTTATTAATGATTTGCTGGATGTGATTTTCGATCATGACAGGAAACCATTTTGTTACCCTAAATTAGGTATGATTTTCTCTCGCTGTCGATATTAAGGCCGACCATCACGATGTTGCCATCACAGACTGGTTAATCGGACTTCGTATAGCTGGGTTTGAGGTCAGCAAGGTCGCCAATTCTGTACAATCGAGCAAGTGGTGACTGCGGCGTCCCTAAGCGAATTTTCCGCTCTAACATTTATTAGAATCAACTTCCACGCCTAACTCTGTTGCACTTGGTACTTTTCCCGCAACCTGTAACCGCTTGTAAATTGAATACAAGCGCATTTGTTGCGAACGGGGGCCAGCTATGTTTAATTTTGCACAAACCTCAGCATAAACCCCCGATGTTGTATCCCGCGGAAGGACCGCACACCTTAAATCGTGAAGTGCAAGCAGCACCGTGCCATCACCTTCATTCCTTTGCTGTCTTTAAAAAAAAATTGTTACACCAACATAGAAAAACGTCTTAAATGTAAATTAAAAATTGACGTAAATTTTAAGCAAAATTTAAATAATTTAAAAAACACTTGGCAATTTATATTCCACTTAAAATATATTTGTCATTTTATTAAAAAACAAAAAACAAAAAAATTAAAGCAGACGCGTTTCGTTCGGTCTGAACATTATCAACGCTAAACGACTATTCAAGTAAATTAAAACAAAGAATGGGCTACTCTCACAAAATTGACTTATTTTAAAAGAAGTTAGAATATTGTTTTGCAGAAGTTAACATGAGGGATATATTTCATATATTCGAGGTAAGTACTTACGGGCCGATTTCAAACTAAATCCAATCGCTAAAACGACATTTATTTGGTCTAAATTAACTAAAAATGTGGTGCTAAACGAAGAAAAAATAAATGAAATCGCACTTGAATTTTCATCCAATGACGATTATTAAAACTTTGTGGAAATTAATGAAGACTCTTACGACAGTGGTGATGATATGTCTTCGGTTCAGCTCAGAAGTAGAGACGTAACTATTGACAATTTTTGTTACGTTACATGAACTTGGACAAAAGTTACTGAAAAGAAACATCAAAATGGTGCAACACAATGGTATATGGCAACACCAAGAAGGGGTTGCCCGATTTAGTCCATTTTTGAAATTTTATTTGCTATTACTATGAAAACACAATATACCAAATTTCAGCTTTCTATATCGACGTGCTCTCAGGTAGTGTCCAAATATATAGTGGAAAACGAAATTTTTGTATGGCAGCCCCACGAGGGAGTTGCCCGATTTGTCTCATTTTCGATCTTAATTTTACTTTTTTTTTAATGTCCGTGTACAAAATTTCAGCTTTCTAAGTGAACGCGTTCTCGAGTTATCGTGCGCACGGGCGGACGGACGGACGGACGGACGGACGGACGGACAGACGGACATGCAAAAATCAAAATAACTTTTAATTTTATGCGGGGGTGTCCAATCCAGTTTGCTCTACCATCATTATTTCTGTGCCTTAAAAACGGAATGACAAACTTAGTATACCCTATTCCCTATAGCCCAATGCCACATATTCTTCTTGATGTGAAAGGAAAGCCTTTATGTAGTTCCATATTTACATTTACACAGGATACAACAATGGTTTCTTACATTCCACGAAAAAATAAATGCATGGCTCTACAAACCACATTTCATAAGGCGAATGAGATCGAAACCGACAACGGGAAAAAAACCAAAAATTATTATGCTCAGCAATTTCTAACTAATATTTCAGCATCTACTTGTGGCGGCTTTACGACGTCAGCTGCACGGACTAAATTTATTCGCTTTTCGCTAAACTCATCGAAGGCCACTTTGAGAAATGGAAACGGAATGTGTAAGAGGCCGCGAAATATAAGAAAAAAATTATTCATTACGCTGTCAGAAGTCAGTTAGATTAGATAGGCAATATTTCGAGAATTATTCACGCGACTTGTAATTTTATTTAAAAAAAGATAGAAAATAAAAATGTAAATAAGGAGGATCTTCACCAATAAAGGATGGTGTTATTGAAAAATAAAAGAGACTCCATTTAGATGCCCAGGCTTTGCTTAATGTCCCTTTTGCATGGCCTAAAATATTTAAAATTTATTTCAAAGCTTCTGCCCTTAGGTTCTACTAACATGCCCAGTTAGTGGTATGCCCGAAACTAACACAGACCAGCTGCAGAAACTGAATCAGCTCCCGAAGTTCTAGCGTTACATGCACTACAGTTTGATCAACCCCATATGCTCGTCGACATTGGGTCAATATACCGTGGAACTTACTGAGCGCACACAACAACATAACCGGGCTACCGCCCGGTGTCGCAGCAATAAAGAGAAACTCATCTCAATTACAAGACCATCCCTTAGGCTGTCATAGGGACAACCTGGGGCTGCGATCTGCTATAGCACCACTACCAAGAGAGAACATAAATTCACCAATCGAGGCGCTACACGGGCTGTCGTAGGGACGGCCCATATTTATTTCCACGTGCGATCCATTTCTCTTGTTGCTTACATCTCCATTTCAGACGCAGAGGACTTTGCTATTTCACGAACAAACGTCGTTTTTGGTACACAAGTTACTGAGGACTCTAAGTCGTTGATAAACTCTTCTACAATCACACTTAGAGTTCTATTTGAAGATCTAGCTATTGAACACAACGTCAAATTAACCACAGACATCTGCCTCCAACGGAGATATTGTTTACCTCTGTTAAGGACGCATCTGGCTGACCTGCCACACAGGACGCATAACAAATAGTGTGGTACGCACCTACCACCCAACTACTATGCACAAACTGGCGACATCTACTTGGAATCACGGGAAGCACCAGCAAGAAAAAAAATTTCCCAAAACGTGGCCGATGCCGTTTCTGTGAAAAATCAGAAAATAAACAGACTTCAAAATGCCAAAATTGTAATAATTGTATGCAATGCATTGTATGCAAAGTTCACCGCAGAATCTCTTGTCTACGTCTACATAGCATCAAAACCGGTTGTATTATATTTTTCCATTTTGAAATATTTTTCTATATTAATTTTCCCAATAAGGTTACTATAAAGAAATAGTAAAATAAAATCTGGCTTTTTTAATACAAAATAACGCGATTTTTTAAGGCACGGATGAAGTTTAAGAAGTAACAATAACTTCGGGCTAGAAAGAGGGAATAAAATTTCTACAGAAAATTAAATTTTCTGCCCTTCTCTGTTTAATGAGATTGTTGTGTATTGGGCGCAGTGCAAACTGCACTGTTGAACACATGAAAATTTGATGTGCTATTGTAATTTTTATAGCATGCTATTGAAAACTGAGCAAGTGCACTGACTGAGCGACTGTTTCCAATGTACGTTATAACATGGAAAGAAAGATGTAGAATAATAATTACAGGTAAGTAACTTATCATAAAAATGTGCTCATGACATTTATTGCATTGAATTATTATTATTACCTTGAATTAACTATTTAGCCAAATTAAAATATATTAACTTATGCTACTTTATCAATTAAATTTCATATAATCTTAATTATAATACATTACTTCCCGAAACTGCAATGTTTAAAGCGGAGTAATATCACTGGTCTGATAACTACTCGTAAGGTTATCATAATTAGAGCAGAAAAGAGCAAGTGTATGAAACACATTTTTCTGAAAGCTGAATTTTAATTTATAGAAAATATCAACAAACTTAATTTTTGCCCGTTATTAGTTATTTCCACTGCTCTAATTTGCTCCTTCAAAAGCAAAAAAGTTCTACCTCACATCAGTTTACTTTAGAGCAGACTTAAGAAACACAGAGTTGCCATTTTAGCCGAAAATCGACTAAATTTAGCCGATTTCTTATACTTTTACCCGGAAGAATTCGCCATTTAGCCGACAGCCGATTTTTATATTTATTTGGTGATTGGACGTATTTTGAGCTACTTTCTTGGATGAAAAAGGGTATTTGTTCTAGAGCTGTGTCGTTCAGGAATGCGCCGTTCGTTCAGAACGAATTTAAAAGAACCAAAAGAGTCGTACAGTCCTAAGGAAAAGATCCGTTCTGAGTTCTGATTCTGACTGACTGACAGAAGTGAGCTAGACCGACAGCGCGACAGTATTCAATCACACACAGCACCGAGTGAGCACAGTGCAGTGACACTGACAGTATATGGTGTATCAGTTCCGACCGACTCGATTCTGCTCCGATGTGTTCTTTGGGTCTGCTATGAGCTGTGAGCTGCACTAGTGTGTACTACATTCTGTTCAATTTGTACCAGCAGTGCATGGCATGGTTAGGGGCATAGGTAGATTGGGCGTATGGGTATGTCTCTTGCAGTAAATGATATGTAGATATTGTGAGTCATTCGCTCGAGCCAGCCAACCGTCATGATTCATGTGATGGCACGGTAGCACGACACGAGTTGTGGTGAGCTTTCTGCCTCTTCTCAAGAGTCAGGCATACGAACATGACATGGCATTGCAGTGGTAATAGGTATAAAATAATTGAAAAGTTTCGGTTATGATAGAAATACATATGGAGCTGGCTTATGTAGATGGTGTAGTTTTAGCATGCTACTCTGTGCTCTCTCACCTCTTTTTCAGTGGTTAAAAGAAGAAAAATTACTTTACATAGTATTGTCTGTTGGTACGATATAGATAAAGATTACATAGAGTAGTTCTATTGTCGCTAATGACTTACAGCATGAATACAGTACGATGTAAATTAAATGAATTCCTCAAATTTCTTTTTGACTGGTCCTACTATATAAGTTTAAATGATTTTTTAATTTTACTAAACTAAAATGTATTTTATATCTGAAGGATTTCAAAATATCAGAAAGAGATGAAATTAAAAAAATGAGTATAAATTATGCACTGTGGTTTCCACTAAATTTTTCACTACAATTTTTAATGAACTCCTTTTCGTTTTCGTAATTTATTCTTGGAACTTTGGTTTTTAATAGGAAATTGTGGGGGTGTGAGACTTTATACAGTTACCTTTCTTAGTTTAGAAAACATTAATTTTAATGTTAAACAAGGATAAGGCTAGATAACCAGGGCGTGAACAATTTTGTAGGTATTATTGAATTTTAAATTCACAGTCTCAAAAATCTATATTTAAGGTAAAAAATATGCTCGATATAGTAACATTTTCTTCGATTACTTATTTTTTATTTAAAATTAATCATTTTGTGGTCTGAGCACAAGTATTGAAGTTCATCTAACTGTGCACTAATTAATTATATGTAGGTACATGTATCATAACTTATTATAAGTATAAATAATATTGATTGAACAAATAGAGAGAAATTAAATCATAGTTTTCGAGTAAAAATGTCCTCTAAGCGAAGAGCTATTTGGAACTGCTTTGAGAGTATTGAAGGGCAACCAAAATCTAAATGTGCTTTTTGCCGTGTGATACTTTCATGCAAAGGAGGATCAACTGGGAATCTTTATCGTCATCTTAAAACTAAACATCCCGGAGTTTCACATTCACGACTAACTCGACTAGAAGAGACAAGGCCCAGATTAGGAGAAGCAAGTTGCTCGTCAAATGCAGCCATAGCAACCTCCAGAAGCGAGGAACCTATAATTAATGAAGTTCCACGGAACACGGAAACAGCAACAGTCGGTGTACAGAGGGAATCCCCGACGAGAGTCAGCGCGACTTCAACAGTTTTTCCAAGTTCGGCAGATGGAAACTCATCTATTCCACGTCGAACTCGTCAACTTCAAGACAGTGTCACACATTTCCTGACAAAGCCACTTCCAATAAATAAGTCAAAAAGCATTGACCGACAACTTATTAAAATGATAGCAAAAGAATATCAGCTCTGTGGAAGATCAGGAATTCAGAAAACTTGTTTATATACTTAATCCATCGTACTCACTACCAAGTCGGAAAACCTTGTCAACTAGCTTATTGCCACAAGTTTTCGATGAAATTAAAGAGAAGATTGTCGCTAGCCTAGAAAAGGCGTCGGTCAGAAATGAAAGCTATATAGCTGTTACGGCGCATTTTATTGATACAGAATTTAAAATGAAATCCTACTTATTGGAGTGCTTCCATTATGATCAAAGCCACACAGCTCAAAATCTGTCACAGGAATTTAAACGAGTTGTCCAATCTTGGAACTTAGAGAACAAGGTTTGCGCTGCAATTACTGATAACACAGCAAATGTAGTGGCTGCAATAAGACTGTGTCAATGGCATCACATACCTTGCTTTGCGCATACATTGAATCTAATTGTTTAAGCGGCTATTGAGTGTATTAGCAGTATTCGAAGCAACGTAAAATCGATTGTAGAGTTTTTTAAACGATCCTCGCAAGCCTTAGCTAAATTGGCATCTACTATGAGGCAGATGGGAACTGCAGAAAGAAAATTGAAACAGGATGTCATAACCGGATGGAACTCAACTTATGATATGTTTCGACGAATTCTTGAAGTACAAGAACCTTTGCAGTACACCATCACTTCACTTCAATCCACTGCTCCACAGTTGCAGCAATTAACTGCCACCGATATAGTTGCAATAAAACATGCTTGTGATGTTTTAGAAATATTTAATCAAATCACGAAAGAAGCCAGTAGTGAAAATAGTGTAACAGTGTCAAAGGTCTTGCTTTTCGTCAGAGCCATACAAAGGCATACTGCAGCATTTAAAGATCTTCCCGAAAGTGTGGCGAATATGGTCACAACTATATTCGATAAATTTGACAAAACGTTTTCCGAACCTTGAAATGAATGCTATATATAGTCAAGCAGCTTTACCTAGATTCACAAAACAGGCATCTGTAACAGATTCGGCATATCAATGTGCATACCAAGCCATAAGTAATAGGGCATCAAGAATACATATCCATACAGAGAATAGCAGCGACTTGACCGATAACACAACTGCAGTGGCAATGCAATAGTCCTTAGTTTGGGGACACTTTTGCGAAACAGTTTCAAGTATCCAAGCGAAACAGGTACCAAGATCTGCGGCAATTATAGAAATAGATAAATACATGAATATGTAATTCTGTAATTAGTACGTAATTAGTATACCATTATTGAATTTTTAAATTTTTTAATGAATTAATTTTTTGAGTTAACTGAACGTTACAAGACCTATTTATATATTTCTCTTTTGGAAGAAAAGTTGGTTTGTATTTTATAATTTTATGTTTGCTGCGAATATCAATTTTGTTTTATTGTTTCTTTTTCATTATTGTTATCTCTGAATGTGTTTCTGTTTATTCTTGTATTAATTTGATATTATATAAATCATCTATGCAAATGATAAGCATAGGATATACAGGGTGTCCCGGACTAATACTGCAACATTTTGCCAAATGATTCCTCTCGTCCAGACAAGCAAAAAATTGTATGGCAGGAGGCATTGTATGCAGAACCTTAGGGTCTTTCCTGTGAATGTTAAACCACCCCACGCCCCTCCCCACTACAGATTTATGACGCTTCAAAGTCAAAAACTCGGTTTTTTTTTTTAATTTTTCCGTTATTATTTTAAAAATACCCCCACTAACATACTTTTTTTTTACAAAATTTCGAAAGCCCAGAGCCTCCTCTTTAATTTAACCCATTACACTTATGTTCTATCTGTGACGGTTAAGGACGGTTATTAGCCTTTAACCTATTCAGATCACAGATAACTTGTTCCCTTAGTAACTGAAAACACGTTATTTTAAAAAAATATCATCTAATTTCGGTATGACCTGAATAGGTTAAGCGCTGATAACTCCTTAACCGTTACAGATAGAACATAAGTGTAATGGGTTAAATTAAAGAGGAGGCGCTGGGCTTTCGAAATTTTGTAAAAAAAGGTATGTTAGTGGGGGTATTTTTAAAATAATAGCGGAAAAATTTAAAAAAAAATAGAATTTTTGACTTTGAAGCGTCATACCTCTGGAGTGGGGAGGGGTGTGGGGGTGGTTTAACATTCACAGGAAAGAGCCTAAGGTTCTGCATACAATGCCGTCTTCAAATAGACCATACACCCTGTACTTTTTAAGATATAGGGTGCTTAGTGAAAAAAGATCATATTTTACTAATCACCCTGTAAGTCGGTAGGGTGACCTTTTGCCCCCCCCCCTTCCTGCCATACAATTTTTTGCTTGTCTGGACGAGAGGAATCATTTGGCAAAATGTTGCAGTATTAGTCCGGGATACCCTGTATGTATGCATAAAAAAAGTTGGAGGAAATAAACAAACATCCAACACCTTCAATTGTCTTATATTTCTATCATAAAGCTGAAGTTCACCTTTTGAGAGATAGAGAATAATGGAATAATATGATTATCTAAACCAAAGCATAGCAAAAATGAAATTTTAGTGCAGTGAGCCAAATGAACTAAACGAATGGATCAGTTCTATGGATCTTTATATGTATTGAACCAAAAGATCTAGTACATTAAAAAGAGCCGTATTGCCCACCTCTAATTTGTTCCGCTAGTGATTGTGCGAAATTGGTGGATCCTGGAAAATGACTTTCTATGAGAATATTGTGTACAATGGAGCACTATTGTCCCTGAAAGAAAGAACGGAAAAAATACATGCGAAATGTAGTAACTGGGAAGAGTACACCACTCGACAGAACTCCCGGCGAGACCTCTTTTCCGCTCGTGATTGTGCGAAATTGGTACGACGTGGAAAATGACTTTCTATGAGAAAATTGTTCACAATAGAGCACTAATGTCCCCGAAGGAAAGAACGGAAATATATATGCGAAATGTAGTAACTGGGAAGAGTACACCACTCGACAGAACTCCCGGCGAGACCTCTTTTCCGCTCGTGATTGTGCGAAATTGTTACGACGTGGAAAATGACTTTCTATGAGAAAATTGTTCACAATAGAGCACTAATGTCCCTGAAGGAAAGAACGGAAATATATATGCGAAATGTAGTAACTGGGAAGAGTACGTACACCACTCGACAGAACTCTCCGCGAAGCCACTTTTCCGCTCGTAATTGTGCCAAATTGGCGGGTCGTGGAAAATGACTTTTTATGAGAAAATTGTTCACAATGAAGCACTATTGTCCCTGAAAGAAAGAACGGAACAAATATATGTGAAATGTAGTAACTGGGAAGAGTACACACCACTCGACAGAACTCCCGGCGAGACATCTTTTCACTTCATGATTGTGCGTTCTAGTCTTTTATTTTTTCATTCAACTGCCTTCAATACTTCCTGGAGATTGGAGTAGATTGAGAAGTTCCTGTCACAATTTCAAAAGGACTCCAAATTGCCGAGTGAAATTTCACTAAACACTTTACCGGATTCTTAATGGATTTCAAGTTAGAGTTATGGTGTCAGCGGAATGCATCGACCTCTGGTATGCACAGGTGGAACTCAAACACAAACCCTTGGAATGGAGTGAATTTGTCATCCATTATTCATATTGTTATCCAGTTATCATACCAATACCTTTTATTAGGTCATAAACAGGCCATTTTCAACGAAGTCATCTAAGCAAGCCATTATGAAGAAATCATGGAGGCTGTATATGGGATTCAAGTAGCTTCATTTATGCCTCATTAAAATCGAAGTATACATACATCTCTGATAATAAGATCCTTAAGTGCATTCTTCCGTGCTCTGTTAATGATGAGTGCTCTACGCAAGTATTTGAGGATGTGAGAGAACATAGTTTGAATTACATTCAAGTAAAGAGGCTTGCAGAAAACCATTTCTGTGATGAAATCCCGCCCCTTTGATCGAAGGAAAGAAGGATGATGCAATGAATTAACCACGCCCGTTGTTATAAAGCCTGTGTATTCGCCAAATGTTATGAAGGAATTCTCGAAGACGTAACAAATCCTCCAAAGCAGAGTTCCAGTTGAGGATTAAGATTTCAGCTGCCAATTTCCCCACAAAACATTTAAGTAATTCTGTATAACGAAAACGAATGTTTCTTAAAACAAATAAATTGTACTCTTTTTGCAGAACATTTAAAACTGTTGTAGAATCTTTCATACTGTTGCCATTCCGGTATTCTTCAATATTTCGGTTGCTTTCATAATTGGGGCGACTTCATTTTGGAGCTCTTTCAATGTTGCTAAGACTTGTGATATCTAAAATATTATTAAAGGGTAATAAGGGATCTTCCAGACTATCCATGAGGTCTCTTTTGGTCCGTTACCTTTTTTTTACATGGTAGATTCCCCAGGGGGCCTATAAACCATGATTCTCCCCCTAATAAACAAAAAATAGTAAAAGGACTAAAAGTTTTAATTAGTGTTAAATATTTATTTCAATACATACCTTTTGCTTGTGTATTGCTGCAATTTTCAAAGCAATACCCCACCGCAACTATCGCCGTCTTCCCGCTAATACCGACCCCATCCCTCGCAGCAGTCACATTGGATATAGTGTTTTCTGTTGTCTTCCTCAGCAGCTGCTTGGACTCCCGTTGAAGGTGGCCGCTCTTGAACTGCCTTCACCCTACCTTTCCTAATTTTCCACCAATTACTATTTTTTCGTCCGACTCATTGTTAAGCCCTACTTTTTTTAAGCTCTGACTAATACTAACTTCTTCGGACGATTCCTGACTAAACTCGTCTTTTCCCAATCCTATTTCCTAACATCTACCTTTTTTCCCTGTCTAAAACCTTTTTTATTGTCTGCAACCACAAACTATCCTTCGGCATCTGACAGATTCCACTTGGCCTTTGTCTGATTTTGCAGCTGTGCAATACACACATATTGGTTGAAGTGCATCAGACATTTCAAGAAACATTTGTTTCATAGTCTGACGGAAGGCATTGGATCTTCAAAGTCACATAACAATTTATTTCTTAAAAAGCCCTCGGCATACATGGCTACCAGTACGCCACAGTTGAAGCTATCATTTGCTCTTGAAAGCTTATTGAGGCTTATTGGAACGTCTTTCCAGCGAAAGGGTTGAAAATATGCACGTAGTGCTTCGCTATTGTTACCAATAGGATTTAGCAAATAAAAATTTCAGCAGAGAAATCTGCCATGGCCAACACAAAATGATTCCCCGAAAGGTTATTAGGCATTAACCATAGGCCCATTTGGTCCATGTTTTGCACTTTCGAGATGAGCGCCTTTAAAAGTGGCATTGGCGGCATTAACCGACACCACCGAAACGCTGTTCTTTTTTTCATACCGCGCGATAAGAATCAGCATTAAGTGGTCGGAAAGCCAACCCTATGTGTCACGAAGGTTTAGCATACGTAAATCTTGGAACTCTAAATTTTTGGCAATAATGTTGCGCATGCACGCCAGAGTACTGACGTAAAATTCATAGTAACCTATGATGCTACTTTGTAACCTAAAACTGGATGCTCCTATAGTAATATAATATGAATCGTCGGTCATTGTACCATTACTCCGTAGCAATTTACAGATTCCATTTTGCTCCAACACTCTGACATGTTTCTTACCTACTCTTTGCGGATTCATGCCCTCATGCTTTCTATATTTCCTATGCTTTCCCTGCTTTGTTTGCACTTTCTCCTTGTGAATCATGTCGTCGCATTTGACTAATCGAAAAAGCTTTCCACAGGACCGTTACTAACTTTCTTTTTTGCCCGTACAACAAACCCTATTTTCTTACATATTGGTCCAAAAGCACATTACCGCAATGTGCTTTTCTGGTAGATGGGGGCAAGCTTGCGTGTCAGGGCAATTATTGATGTTCGCGTACTCCTTCCCCATGGCCGACAGTGAAGATTTTATATCTTCATACAAGTTATTACAGTGAATATAAAATTCACTCCTTTGAAACTGCGGGTCCGAGCAGTGCCGTTCTTGTTTAACTTGATCCTCTTGATCAAGTCAGTGAAAAGCGTTTTGTTTTCAAAAAGTTATATTAATACCGCTAGCGTTATTCTGATCCTCTTCGGAGACGACATGACTTACTGCTCCTTTCATCGCCTCCACTGTTTTTTCTAAATGTTTTTTCAAAATTTGCTGCACTTTCCATCTTATAAGGTGCTTGTTTAAGGCAAGCAGCTCTATCTCCGCTTTTATTACTTCTCTTGCTTGTGTTCGGGTCTCGAAGAGCCACACCAAGCAGGTAAACCATTTTTCGGCTGCCGCCATAGTTCCGTACAGCTCTTGTGCTCCTGGTTCTCTCTTTCCGGCATCATCTACTACTATTTTGGCGTAAGCAGAACGGCAGAACTGTATGCACGTCATCTCTAAGCCCTCACCATCAGTAATGATGCCATAGGCTTTGTTGCCATAATCAATGGTCCCTGAAACGCAATCGAGGTCTCTAGCTAAGCCTATCACGGATCCGTAAATAACGTCTACAACTATTCTTTTACACATTCGCTTGGTGGATCCAACCGAACGCCGGTAAAAGCCCTGCAAATTTTCCAAAAATTGCGAAATTGCAATGGCTGTATGAACCGTGCTAATCATCGCAGCAACGGGAAGAATTACTTGGCTTTCCGGGATGTGCGCCTCCAAAGCATATACTAAGTTCCGTTTTTCCGATATTCCCTCTGGAGTGGCAGCCATTTGTCCACTATCTGCCCATTTTTATGCTCCAGCATCATGTAGTATAACTCCACAAAAGGGTCTTTATACTTATCGAACGAGGACGACACTTCACTTTTTGCCCGACGACCCACATCACTAGAAAATGTGAGTCGTTTTCCGGTCTTTGCAATAGCCAGCGGAACTGTTTTTTTGTGCGACTTTAGAGCCTTGTAACAGTTCTATGAAGTCAGCAACCGCTGCTATGTCGAAGTTGATGCCACGCGTGACATGTTTCTCATTAGCAAAAAACTTTGACATCGATACCCCCAAAAGGAATACGTACGACAACAAGGGTGAGCACAGTACCCATAGCTGTACATCTTTTGCCCATAAGTACCTTCGTGTAGTTTGGTGCATTGGAAATATACAGTGCACACGTTATTCAAAGCACCATATTTCCATCTAAAAATTGAACAGTTTCTACGACGAAACTACCTTGTTAATGATTTGCTGGATGTGATTTTCGATCATGACAGGAAACCATTTTGTTACCCTAAATTAGGTATGCTTTCCTCTCGCTGTCGATATTAAGGCCGACCATCACGATGCTGCCATCACAGACTGGTTCATCGGACTTCGTATAGCTGGGTTCGAGGTCAGCAAGGTCGCCAATTCTGTACAATCGAGCAAGTGGTGACTGCGGCGTCCCTAACCGAATTTTCCGCTCTAACATTTACTAGAATCAATTTCCGCGCCTAATTCTGTTGCACTTGGTACTTTTCCAGCAACCTGCAACCGCTTGTAAATTGAATACAAGCGCATTTGCTGCGAACGGTGGCCAGCTATGTTTAATTTTGTACAAACCTCAGCATAAACCCCCGATGTTGTATCCCGCGGAAGGATCCCACACCTTAAATCGTGAAGTGCAAGCAGCATCGTGCCATCACCTTCATTCCTTTGCTGTCTTTAAAAAAAAAATTGTTACACCAACATAGAAAACCGTCTTACATGTAAATTAAAAATTGACGTAAATTTTAAGCAAAATTTAAATAATTTAAAAAATACTTGGCAATTTATGTTCCACTTAAAATATAATTGTCATTTTATTAAAAAACAAAAAACAAAAAATTAAAGCCGACGAGTTTGGTTCGGTCAGAACATTATCAAGGCTAAACGACTACTCAAGTAAATTAAAACAAAAAATGGCTACTCTCACAAAATTGACTTATTTTAAAAGAAGTTAGAATATTGTTTTGCAGAAGTTAACATGAGGGATATATTTCATATATTCGAGGTAAGTACTTACAGACCGATTTAAAATAAATCCAATCGCTAAAACGATATTTATTTGGTCTAAATTAACTAAAAATGTGGTGCTAAACGAAGAAAAAATAAATGAAATCGCACTTGAATTTTCATCCAATGACGATTATTCAAACTTTGTGGAAATTAATGAAGACTCTTACGACAGTGGTGATGATATCCCTTCGGTTCAGCTCAGAAGTAGAGACGTAACTATTGAAAATTTTTGTTACGTTACATGAACTTGGGCAAAAGTTACTGAAAAGAAACATCACAATGGTCGGCACTCTACGTAAAAACAAGTGAAAAACTAGAATTGGTCTAAGACCAATTCTTATGATACCCTAGATGAATGCCCGTATGAAATTTCGTATGGTCAACCATTTGAGCAATTTTGATTTTTCCCATTGGTTTCTAGCATATATTTCTAGAACGGCTCGTCGGACAGAAAAAGTGATTATAACCAATTTTATGCGATTTTTTATTCTAAAGAAGCTTTTAGTACAATAAAAATGTCTAGGACTGATCGTTTTCAAAGAATATGTAAAAAACCAAAAATGTTATATGGCAACACCAAGAAGGGGTTGCCCGATTTAGTCCATTTTTGAAATTTTATTTGCTATTACTATGAAAACACAATATACCAAATTTCAGCTTTGTATATCGACGTGCTCTCAGGTAGTGTCCAAATATATAGTGAAAAACGAAATTTTTGTATGGCAGCCCCACGAGGGAGTCGCCCGATTTGTCTCATTTTCGAACTTAATCTTACTTTTTTTTTATGCGGGGGTGTCCAATCCATTTTGCTCTACCATCATTATTTCTGTGCGTTACAAACGGAATGACAAACTTAGTATACCCTATAGATTTCATCTAGGGTATAATAAAACATCAATGCCCAATGCCACATATTCTTCTTGATGTGAAAGGAGAGCCTTTATGTAGTTCCATATTTACATTTACACAGGATTCAACAATGGTTTCTTACATTCCACGAAAAAATAAATGCATGGCGCTACAAATCACATTTCATAAGGCGAATATCGAAAACGACAACGGGAAAAAAAACCAAAAATTATTATGCTCAGCAATTTCTAACTAATATTTCAGCATCTACTTGTGGCGGCTTTACGACGTCAGCTACAAGGACTAAATTTATTCGCTTTTCGCTAAACTCATCGAAGGCCACTTTGAGAAATGGAAACGGAATGTGTAAGAGGCCGCGAAATATAAGAAAAAAATTATTCATTACGCTGTCAGAAGTCAGTTAGATTAGATAGGCAATATTTCGAGTATTATTCACGCGACTTGTAATTTTATTTAAAAAAAGAAAGAAAATAAAAATATAAATATAGAGGATCTTCACCAATAAAGGATGGTGTTATTGAAAAATAAAAGAGACTCCATTTAGATGCCCAGGCTTTGCTTGATGTCCCTTTTGCATGGCCTAAAATATTTAAAATTTATTTCAAAGCTTCTGCCTTTAGGTTCTACTAACATGCCCACTTAGTGGTATGCCCGGAACTAACATAGACCAGCTGCAGAAACTGAATCAGCTCCCGAAGTTCTAGCGTTACATGCACTACAGTTTGATCAACCCCATATGCCTGTCGACATTGGGTCGTTCACAGACTCTTCTACAATCACACTTAGAGTTCTATTTGAAGACCTAGCTATTGAAGACAACATTAAAATAACCACAGACATCTGCCTACAACGTAGATATTATTTACTTCTGTTAAGGACGCATCTGGCTGACCTGCCACACAGGACGCATAGCAAATAGTGTGGTACGCACCTACCACCCAACTACTATGCACAAACTGGCGACATCTACTTGGAATCACGGGAAGCACCAGCAAGAAAAAAATTACTCAAAACGTGGCCGATGCCGTTTCTGTGAAAAATCAGAAAATAAACAGACTTCAAAATGCCAAAATTGTAATAATTTTGTATGCAAAGTTCACCGCAGAATCTCTTGTCTACGTCTACATAGCATCAACACCGGTTGTATTATATTTTTCCATTTTGAAATATTTTTCTATATTAATTTTCCCAATAAAGGCTTATGTTAAGATCCGCGGCTATACTCCGATTTTCGTCAAACTTTGCTCACTCATTCTAATCAACTCACAAATGACGAATATCAAAATAATTTTGATCGCGAACTTATATTTTATGAGATATTTAATTTTAAAATTCCCGAATTTTACACTACACACTTCACAACACATTTGACATTTTCTCAAATAATTTACTATTCTTCTTCTTTTAAGTGCACAACAAGCATGAAATTCATCTTATAATGGGTATATTTCATACCTTCCGAATATTCGGGCTACCAGCATTGCTTTTTTTTATTTATTAAAGAGCCACACAAACTGCCTGCCGGTCCAGGCAGGGCACACACACACACACACACATGCAGACGCACGCACACACACGCGCGCGCGGTTCTTTAATAAATAAAAAAAAGCAATGCTGGTAGCCCGAATATTCGGAAGGTATGAAATATACCCATTATAAGATGAATTTCATGCTTGTTGTGCACTTAAAAGAAGAAGAATAGTAAATTATTTGAGAAAATGTCAAATGTGTTGTGAAGTGTGTAGTGTAAAATTCGGGAATTTTAAAATTAAATATCTCATAAAATATAAGTTCGCGATCAAAATTATTTTGATATTCGTCATTTGTGAGTTGATTAGAATGAGTGAGCAAAGTTTGACGAAAATCGGAGGATAGCCGCGGATCTTAACGAGTTCCAATTATTATAAAGAAATAGTAAAATAAAATCTGGCTTTTTTAATACAAAATAATGCGATTTTTTTTAAGGCACAGATGAAGTTTAAGAAGTAACCATAACTTCGGGCTAGAAAGAGGGAATAAAATTTCTACAGAAAATTAAATTTTCTGCCCTTTTCTGTTTAATTAGATTGTTGTGTATTGGGCGCAGTGCAAACTGCACTGTTGAGCACATGAAAATTTGATGTGCTATTGTAATTTTAATAGCATGCTATTGAAAACTGTGCAAGTGCACTGACTGAGCGACTGTTTCCATTGTACGTTATAACATGGAAAGAAAGATGTAGAATAATAATTACAGGTAAGTAACTTATCATAAAAATGTGCTCATGACATTTATTACATTGAATTATTATTATTACCTTGAATTAACTATTTAGCCAAATTAAAATATATTAACCTATGCTACTTTATCAATTAAATTTCATATAATCTTAATTATAATACATTACTTCCCGAAACTGCAATGTTTAAAGCGGAGTAATATCACTGGTCTGATAACTACTCGTAATAAATGCCATAATTAGAGCAGAAAAGAGCAAGTGCATGAAACACATTTTTCTGAAAGCTGAATTTTAATTTATAGAAAATATCAACAAACCTAATTTTTGCCCGTTGATAGTTATTTCCACTGCTCTAATTTGCTCCTTCAAAATCAAAAAAGTTCTACCTCACTTCAGTTTACTTAAGAAACACAGAGTTGCCATGTTAGCCGAAAATCGACTAAATTTAGCCGATTTCTTATACTTTTACCCGGAAGAATTCGCCATTTAGCCGACAGCCGATTTTTATATTTATTTGGTGATCGGATGTATTTTGAGCTACTTTCTTGAATGAAAAAGGGGATTTGTTCTAGAGCTGTGTCGTTCAGGAATGCGCCGTTCGTTCAGAACGAATCATTTAAAAGAACCAAAAGAGTCGTACAGTCCTAAGGAAAAGATCCGTTCTGAGTTCTGATTCTGACTGACTGACAGAAGTGAGCTAGACCGATAGCGCGACAGTATTCAATCACACACAGCACCGAGTGAGCACAGTGCAGTGACACTGACAGTATATGGTGTATCATTTCCGACCGACTCGATTCTGCTCCGATCTGTTCTTTGGGTCTGCTATGAGCTGTGAGCTGCACTAGTGTGTACTACATTCTGTTCAATTTGTACCAGCAGTGCATGGCATGGCTAGGGGCATAGGTAGATTGGGCGTATGGGTATGTCTCTTGCAGTAAATGATATGTAGATATTGTGAGTCATTCGCTCGAGCCAGCCAACCGTCATGATTCATGTGATGGCACGGTAGCACGACACGAGCTGTGGTGAGCTTTCTGCCTCTTCTCAAGAGTCAGGCATACGAACATGACATGGCATTGCAGTGGTAATACGTATAAAATAAAATAATTGAAAAGTTTCGGTTATGATAGAAATACATATGGAGCTGGCTTATGTAGATGGTGTAGTTTTAGCATGCTACTCTGTGCTCTCTCACCTCTTTTTCAGTGGTTAAAAGAAGAAAAATTACTTTACATAGTATTGTCTGTTGGTACGATATAGATAAAGATTACATAGAGTAGTTCTATTGTCGCTAATGACTTACAGCATGAATACAGTACGATGTAAATTAAATGAATTCCTCAAATTTCTTTTTGACTGGTCCTACTATATAAGTTTAAATGATTTTTTAATTTTACTAAACTAAAATGTATTTTATATCAGAAGGATTTCAAAATATCAGAAAGAGATGAAATTAAAAAATGAGTATAAATTATGCACTGTAGTTTCCACTAAATTTTTGACCACAATTTTTAATGAACTCCTTTTCGTTTTCGTTATTTATTCTTGGAACTTTGGTTTTTAATAGGAAATTGTTGGGGTGTGAGACTTTATACAGTTACCTTTCTTAGTTTAGAAAAGATTCATTTTAATGTTAACCAGGGCGTGAACAATTTTGTAGGTATTATTGGATTTTAAATTCACAGTCTCAAAAATCTATATTTAAGGTAAAAAATATGCTCGATATAGTAACATTTTCTTCGATTACTAATTTTTTATTTAAAATTAATCATTTTGTGGTCTGAGCACAAGTATTGAAGTTCATCTAACTGTGCACTAATTAATTATATGTAGGTACATATATCATAACTTATTATAAGTATAAATAATATTGATTGAACAAATAGAGAGAAATTAAATCATAGTTTTAGAGTAAAAATGTCCTCTAAGCGAAGAGCTATTTGGAACTGCTTTGAGAGTATTGAAGGGCAACCAAAAGCTAAATGTGCTTTTTGCCATGTGATACTTTCATGCAAAGGAGGATCAACTGGGAATCTTTATCGTCATCTTAAAACTAAACATCCCGGAGTTTCACATTCACGACTAACTCGACTAGAAGAGACAAGGCCTAGATTAGGAGAAGCAAGTTGCTCGTCAAATGCAGCCATAGCAACCTCCAGAAGCGAGGAACCTATAATTAATGAAGTTCCACGGAATTGGGAAACAGCAGCAGTCGGTGTACAGAGGGAATCCCCGACGAGAGTCAGCGCGACTTCTACAGTTTTTCCAAGTTCGGCAGATGGAAACTCATCGAACTCGTCAACTTCAAGACAGTGTCACACATTACCTGACAAAGCCACTTCCAATAAATAAGTCAAAAAACATTGACCGACAACTTATTAAAATGATAGCAAAAGAATACCAGCTCTGTGGAAGATCAGGAATTCAGAAAACTTGTTTATATACTTAATCCATCGTACTCACTACCATGTCGGAAAACCTTGTCAACTAGCTTATTGCCACAAGTTTTCGATGAAATTAAAGAGAAGATTGTCGCTAGCCTAGAAAAGGCGTCGGTCAGAAATGAAAGCTATATAGCTGTTACGGCGCATTTTATTGATACAGAATTTAAAATGAAATCCTACTTATTGGAGTGCTTCCATTATGATCAAAGCCACACAGCTCAAAATCTGTCACAGGAATTGAAACGAGTTGTCCAATCTTGGAACTTAGAGAACAAGGTTTGCGCTGCAATTACTGATAACACAGCAAATGTAGTGGCTGCAATAAGACTGTGTCAATGGCATCACATTCCTTGCTTTGCGCATACATTAAATTTAATTGTTTAAGCGGCTATTGAGTGTATTAGCAGTATTCGAAGCAACGTAAAATCGATTGTAGAGTTTTTTAAACAATCCTCGCAAGCCTTAGCTAAATTGGCATCTACTATGAAGCAGATGGGAACTGCAGAAAGAAAATTGAAACAGGATGTCATAACCGGATGGAACTCAACTTATGATATGTTTCGACGAATTCTTGAAGTACAAGAACCTTTGCAGTACACCATCACTTCACTTCAATCCACTGCTCCACAGTTGCAGCAATTAACTGCCACCGATATAGTTGCAATAAAACATGCTTGTGATGTTTTAGAAATATTTAATGAAATCACGAAAGAAGCCAGTAGTGAAAATAGTGTAAGAGTGTCAAAGGTCTTGCTTTTCGTCAGAGCCATACAAAGGCATACTTCAGCATTTAAAGATCTTCCTGAAAGTGTGGCAAATATGGTCACAACTATATAGGATCAATTGACAAAACGATTTCCGAACCTTGAAATGAATGCTATATATAGTCAAGCAGCTTTACCTAGATTCACAAAACAGGCATCTGTAACAGATTCGGCATATCAATGTGCATACCAAGCCATAAGTAATAGGGCATCAAGAATACATATCCATACAGAGAATAGCAGCGACTTGACCGATAACACAACTGCAGTGGCAATGCAATAGTCCTTAGTTTGGGGACACTTTTGCGAAGCAGTTTCAAGTATCCACGCGAAACAGGTACCAAGATCTGCGGCAATTATAGAAATAGATAAATACATGAATTTGTAATTTTGTAATTAGTATGTAATTAGTGTACCATTATTGAATTTTTAAATTTTTTAATGAATTAATTTTTTGAGTTAACTAAATGTTACAAGACCTATTTATATATTTCTCTTTTGGAAGAAAAGTTGGTTTGTATTTTATAATTTTATGTTTGCTGCGAATATCAATTTTGTTTTATTGTTTCTTTTTCATTATTGTTATCTCTGAATGTGTTTCTGTTTATTCTTGTATTAATTTGATATTATAAAAATCATCTATGCAAATGATAAGCATATGATATATATATGTATCAAAAAAATTGGAGGAAATAAACAAACATCCAACTCCTTCAATTGTCTTATATTTCTATCATAAAGCTGAAGTTCACCTTTTGAGAGAAAGAGAATAATGGAATAATATGATTATCTAAACCAAAGCATAGCAAAATGGAATTTTAGTGAAGTGAGCCAAATGAACTAAACGAACGGATCAGTTCTATGGAACTTTATATGTATTGAACCAAAAGATCTAGTACATTAAAAAGAGCCGTAGTGCCCACCTCTAATTTGTTCCGCTAGTGATTGTGCGAAATTGGTGGGTCGTGGAAAATGACTTTCTATGAGAATATTGTTTACAATGGAGCACTATTGTCCCTGAAAGCAAGAACGGAAAAAATACATGCGAAATGTAGTAACTGGGAAGAGTACACCACTCGACAGAACTCCTGGCGAGACCTCTCTTCCGCTCGTGATTGTGCGAAATTGGCACGACGTGGAAAATGACTTTCTATGAGAAAATTGTTCACAATAGAGCACTAATGTCCCTGAAGGAAAGATCGGAAATATATATGCGAAATGTAGTAACTGGGAAGATTATATCACTAGATTGTACTCCCGGCGAGACCTCTATTCCACTAGAGATTGTGCGAAATTGGTGCGTCTTGGAAAATGACTTTCTACGAAAAAAATGTTCACAGCAGAGCACTCATGTCCCTGAAAGAAAGAACGGAAAAAATATATGTGAAATGTAGTAATCTGGAAAGAGTACGTACACCACTCGACAGAACTCTCCGCGAAGCCACTTTTGTGCTCATAATTGTGCCAAATTGGTGGGTCGTGGAAAATGACTTTTTATGAGAAATTTGTTCACAATGAAGCACTATTGTCCCTGAAAGAAAGAACGGAAAAATATATGTGAAATGTAGTAACTGGGAAGAGTACACACCACTCGACAGAACTCCCGGCGAGACCTCTTTTCCCTTCGTGATTGTGCGAAATTGGTACGATGGGGAAAATGACTTTCTATGAGAAAATTGTTCAAAATAGAGCACTAATGTCCCTGAAAGAAACAACGGAAAATGACTTTCTACGAAAAAAATGTTCACAGCAGAGCACTCATGTCCCTGAAAGAAAGAACGGAAAAAATATATGTGAAATGTAGTAATCTGGAAAGAGTACGTACACCACTCGACAGAACTCTCCGCGAAGCCACTTTTGCGCTCATAATTGTGCCAAATTGGTGGGTCGTGGAAAATGACTTTTTATGAGAAAATTGTTCACAATGAAGCACTATTGTCCCTGAAAGAAAGAACGGAAAAATATATGTGAAATGTAGTAACTGGGAAGAGTACACACCACTCGACAGAACTCCCGGCGAGACCTCTTTTCCCCTCGTGATTGTGCGAAATTGGTACGATGGGGAAAATGGCTTTCTATGAGAAAATTGTTCAAAATAGAGCACTAATGTCCCTGAAAGAAACAACGGAAATGTATGTGCGAAATGTAGAAACTGGGAAGATTACATCACTAGATAGTACTCCCGGCGAGACCTCTTTTTCGCTAGGGGTTGTGCGAAATTGGTGCGTCTTGGAAAATTACTTTCTATGAGAACAATATTCACAGCAGAGCACTAATTTCCCTGCAAGAAAGAACGGAAAAAATATATGCGAAATGTAGTAACTGAGAAGAGTACACCACTCAATAGTACTCTCGGCGATACCTTTTTTGCTAGTTTTGCAAATTATTGGCAACACTGAAGAAAGACAGTTCAGTTCAAACTAGAGTACATTATTACATTGAAGCAGTGCTCTAGATTCATGAAACACGAATTCTCTTTTCAGTTAGCCCAGCACATCATTTCAAAAGCGCTATTGATATTAATACATTATACCCTGCTGTATCAAACGCCTGCTTCAAATTAACAAATACTCCAATAACATAATTGCCCACATCGAGTTCTTTATTAACGCACTCCATTACATCATCCATAACAGCCGTTGTGGTGCTTTGTTTTTGTTCTTTATTATCAAATCCACCATTGCTTTGGGTACATGCTGATAAGCTTAGTTTACACTTAGATACTTATGTATTTCGGGATTTGTATGAGACATAAGTATATTCCACAAATTGGGATTCAACTGCTCATACGAATGCTCATACATTTTGTGCATTTTGACTTTGCTCTTGATTTTAATTGTCGCGATACTGATGATTTTATCTCTGAGGTGAGGTGCGGTTGATCGGACTATATTTGTAAAAAAAAAAGCTAAAAATTAGGAGAATACGATCGGTTCTAAATTTTCTCATATTGATCGACCCTCCTGTATGTAATTTCAAACGAAATATAGGATCGCCTCCAACTCTTTCAAAGTAAAGGGATGTGGGTGATTCTAAGATGCAATACATATACTCCGATTCGAGTTATGCTAGAGACATTAAAATGGATGGATGTTAGACAACGTCTTACGTATGGAGCTATGATGTTTATCTTAAAAATGAAGAATAATATGATACCTGAGTATCTGTAAGAGAATCGTATAACTGTTGCAGAAGCCCCACCATATAATTTGCGTCATAATCACAACTTTAATAGACTCGCCAAATGGAATAGAAGCAGCACCCAAAATTTCTTGATGTACAAGGGATTACTATTTCACAATAAATTACCACCAGAATTAAAATGGGAAACAACAATTCGAGTTTTTAAGCATAAATTATTAAAATATATTCACATAAACCATAATTAAATTTAATATAGAGAAGTTGTAAATATGTTAAGAACCAAATTATTAAGATTGAAAATGTATTGAAAAGTTTTTTTTAAGTTAATAATTAAATATAATACAATATACAAGCATTTTACCATGTGATCAGAGCTTGTAAGCCACGTCAGAAAGTTTCTATTCAGGAGATTTATTGCAAATGTTGAGTAATGGTAAATACAGGTATAGTCCGAGTAATTGTAATATAGGTAAGATTAAGGTTTAGTGAGGAAATTTGTGTTTTTACCACAGCCACCAATTGGTTTATTGTGCACCGCTTATTCTTATAACTCAGAATAATACTTGAAATATAGATTATATATATGTATATATTTATATATATAAATATATGTGTATACATCCAAATTAACAAAATCAATAGTAAAAATAACGTTTTATTGGCTATAAAATGTGCCAATGAACAAAGTGTTAATAAGCTGAAAACAGAAAGTGAAAGGAATTTGGCTGACGGACACATTGTTTCAACACCAAGATTGCGAAAACGAAACATTAGTGTGTGTGGCGTAACGCAGCAGTTCACAAATGATGAGCTAAGAATACAAAATACATTACTAAAATATTCTGATATAAAAGTTGTTAAACTTTATGAATCCAAAATTGCGGGTTGCTATGAAAGTCGGGAGAATGCAAGTTGGATGGGAGCAATGCAAAATTTTCGAAAATGTTAATGTGAAGAGATACTTCATGTGCTTGGGGCTCAACCATATTGGGACAGATTGCACTACTAAAGTGGGCTGTGGTAAATGTGGCGGGGAATATGAGTAGAGGGAATCTACCGCACCAAAACTGAAATGTAGAAATTGTGCAAATGTGAATACAATCCACGGGCTTGATCTAAATTGCAGCCACGTAGCCTAGAGCGTTCATGCTAAATATATAAGCGCTATCTAAATTCAGAGCGGAGATTTATAAAGTTCTAGCCATCAATGCCCAATTATAGCCTAAATATCCTATATTGAAATGTCAAATTGTCAAACAACCTAAATGAAATGAAGCACCTAAGTAATTTTATTGCATACCTACTTCTCTCGGAAACACATATCACTGAAGAAATTAATGATTGCGAGCTCCAAATAACTGGCTACAACTGCGTGATGTGCAGTTCAAACTCTAGATATAATGGTGGTGTAGCTGTCTATACCAAACAAAGCAAAGTCAGTACTTTGCCTAACATTGGTGTGTACTGCACATGGATACCTTTAGTGAAAATAAACAATAATAATAAAAGTAAGGTAATCGGTGTTTTATACAGGTCACCAAATTTCTCTGCAAACAATTTCAGCAATTACTTTGAAAGATGGGTTGACGACAACTTGCAGGAGGAGAGTGATATAGTAATTGTTGGATACTTTCATATAAATGTCTTAATTGAGAATGCTACAAAAACTAACCTGTACGAAATCTATAGTGGCAGCAATCTGAAATAAATTATAATCAAAAAGATTATATAAGTTTCATGACTACTGAAATATTCTCGAGGGCTTTGTTTAAGTCCTATAATTTTTCCACATCGTTGTCACCATTATTACCTGGAAATCTTTCTACTGCAATGAGTCTGTTCGCTGCATTTTTGTTATTTTTTTAAGCTTTCTACATAATATTAATATCTGTTTCACACTCACACTGGAGGTACCATTGTAACGTAACGTAACGTAAGCTGAGGTTCTTTAATAAATCTTTGCTGTTTGTTTGTTCTTTGTTGTTGTAATGCATTTTTGATTTCTTTTATTCTCTAGCTATCAATGTCATCCAGCTATCTTGGAGGAACATGCTTGATCCGTAGTTACTGCTAGCTAACATACCTGATATTTCACTTTTGCATATATTGTTTGGATTAATTACGCTTAATGTATCAGGACATCTTTCGAGTTGCAAACGTTTCGGTAACTTTGTTATGTTACATATATCTCCTATATTTTACATTTTATATCAACATTAATATTCTGGTCTATGTATTTAGAGTCAATATTCAATGTATCTTTTGACACAACTAAAATCTTATTCTATATACTATCGTTTAATCTTACAATTTGTTTTGTATTCAGTATAATTAAGAATCCCTAAATGTAAATATTTGTAACATCGTAATACCCAACGTCTTAGTACGCGGCTAAGTGGAAAATAAACAAATTTTGTATTCTATTCTATGGCTTGGTCTGCCCTAAAAATGTAAACATTTATATAAATTAGAAAAATACTCACATCTTCTTCATTTTTAAATCCCTTTCACTCAAACGAAATTAAAAAAATATTCAATGTTTCAAACAATTAATTAATAATATATATTTATTTATAAATTACCAAATGTAAGAATTCTTAAAGCGCGCAGTCAAACTTACTCAACAAACAAAAGTGCAAATTCGTTATATATGTATATAACAATATATCCTTATTTTCAAAAGATGGCGCTGGAGCTAAATAAAGCTTGGAATACACTAGATATTAATTTCACCTGATTAACAATTTATAAATTTTTCTATAACTTTAAACCAAATCTAATAATTCTTTAGCAATTTAGAATTTTTTGTGACTACAATTACTTTTTTTACAAAATACAATAAAATATAATAGCGAAAAAAAAGACTAAATAGAATGAGCTGTCGTACACGTATCTGTTATGGCTGATTTACATTACTCGAACATGCGATTTTACTGACAAAGTGAGTGAGTCCGTCTTATTACTTTGCACTATTAGAAAAAAAGGAAGAGGTGATCGACTGTCAAAACATTATTTCCCACTCTTTTATAGCGAAGTGTCGCTTGTGACATTTCATCAAATTGTCAGTTTAAACAATAAAGAAACCTGAACCTTAAACCAACCAAGCCTTTGGTGCAACCTAATGACATCGCAGTCAATATTGGCACGAAATAGGCTTTGTTCCCAATTTGGATATGCTGATTAGTACTAAGAGAAAAAGCCAAGAAATATGTAGGTACAGAAAATATATTGAAATGCCTTAAAATTATGAAATTGTTCTTCATTTCCATATACATAAAATCGAGCGTTAATTAAATATTGAATTCGATATTTTAACATGTTTTGTTATATTTTATGTTGAGATATTTCAGTAAATTTTTTAATATTATCGTACCAATTAAAGGATAACTCGTATCCAACTACTTTTCTCCCAAATTCAACAGCATCTTTAATGTGTGTATGCGAAGCCAAAACAAATATTACGGCACCGCAGAATGTGTCTCCTGCACCTAAACTATCAACACTTTCTTCTCGTGGATGTGGCTTGATGTAAGTAGGTATATTTATTTGTTGGCTCTAATATGGTAGCCCCTTTACTCCCAGGTACAAATGAAACAGCAGTCTCTGTAATGAAATTTTAGCTTCTAGGGTATTTAATGTCAATTAAAAAATTTAAAAACTTACTTATTCTGAATTCTTTCCCTCAACCCACATACTGCATATTTCAGATCCTTCCAACCGAAATACAAAGCGAAGTCTTTACGAAAAAAAAAATGTAATCTATATGTTTAGTTAAAACAAGGCCCGTTTTTCTCGGTTTTGCCAATTCGAATGCTGTTCTTATGGAGCCGTGCGTACTATTATGGTTATGCACAATATCAGCAATCATAAGGGTTGTATCTTGAGGATTACGGGCCTATTATATATTTAATATTGTTCAAATATTTGATTATTTGATGAATTCAATGAACTGCAAAATAATTACCTCGACTTGGATCCACTTATATTCTTCCAAATCGATTTTTCTAATGTCATTGTGTTTCAGGATAGGAAGAAAATATAGGATCCTTTTGCACTTTCGGACAGTCTTTCATTGTAATGCTTCTGTTATTGTAATCCTCTGCGAGAAATCGGAATGCATTTGAATTACTTAGCAGTCCTAAAAATTCACATTTAGCTCAGAGATTCCGTAGTAGAGTGCAATTATTTGAGGTATTCCCGCCTCTCTGCCAATGCCGGCATAGAGATCTAAAAAAATATGGTTTAGTTTACATTATTTTACTTACCATTCAATTAAATATACACATCTCTTGTTGCTATCTTCTGGGTATTTATCGCAAACATGAACAAAATCGAAAACATATTTGACAGCTACAAGCTTGCTTCAAATATATTTAATTTGTTTGCGTGCAAACAATTATATTCGTACACGCTTGTAGTTATATGTATGAGTTTGCTGCCATAGTAGCAAAATTTACTGCCGTGAAATATACTTCTGGCTAGAACTTTTTATGGCCAATTATGGCAGTAAAAATTTCCCCTTCGTCGGGGAATTTGACATTTAACTCATTAAAACTACTTATTCTGTTTTCTAGCAATGTTCGAGTAATGTAAATTAGCCATTTTACGCAGCACGCGCAAATTTGCGAACTTGTGCCCACATTTGTCATCACAATTATTTTGCATGCTGTACTTCCTTATATGAATACCGAGTTTAATTGTGTACGTATTCAAACAAGGTACACTTTTTGATAAAAACAATAACTTTATCACAAATTCACAACACGTAATAAGAATTTAATTATTATAGGATCATCTCATATCACAGTTAGAGAACTGGAGAGCCGTCCCATCAGAAATTTTACAGTTTCAAAATGGCTAAAGCTATTGGTATGCTGCTCGTGCTGCAGTTCGAAATTTGACATCTCAAAGATTTTCATTCCCCGAATGCCTCTCATCGGTAAAAAGTGCAGCGTGTACGCCTAGGCCCAGACAATTGTGTAGAGACTGACACTGTGCTTTCAAAATAGTCCGTTATGGCTCTGTGATCTTGTTAAATTATATTAATAAATCTGGGTTCATTTATTTTAATAAACTCAATACTTTTTACCAGTGACTGGCGGGTGATTCCGATCTTTTGTTATAGCTTATGCGTATATTTTAGTCATATATTTTGACATTTTACTAGAAATTTGTCGTACTTTTATATTCATCATTTTCAATTTCATTTATCCTTTTCATCAATCACAAAATAAACTAAAATGAATTAGCAATGCATAAACGTCAGAATATCCGCCAAAAAGTACGACAAACTAGTCAACTGCTTCTGAGGTTGAAAGGAAATTATTAACTATGGTAAATAGATATTCTAGACCAACTTGGAGCAATACAAGTGCTTCAATTCGAAAAATATTTATAAATTTGTAATGTGAAGTGTAATTTTCAGTTCATTCTTCGTAATGCAAGACTTGCTGAGCAGAATGGACTAGTAAGGTTGTGTTCAACTTTTGGCTATAGCCAAATGGGTTTGTGCTCTGGAGGTGAAGCCAAATAGCTTGACGTTTCTTTGAGCTGGCTATATCCGGCTGTAGCCAAAACTTGAACACAGCTTAAAGATCTCAGCAACATTTTTACTTGGGATTTTACCAGCGATAAAATATATATGGAAATATAGAAATGCATCTGCTTCGTGCTGCAACGTCTGGCTTGTCTTTATAGCCATACTCAGGCAATAGTTAATGAAGCCAAATGTTGAGCTACATTTACACGATGCAAGTAACTTTCGTAAGTAAATTTCCTTACAAGTACTTTCATGAAATTTGTGTTTAGACGTTTGTTTACCGTTTGTATGTAACTAGTGTTCAGCACAATGAATGCAAATAAAATTAAATCCTGCTCTCGATGCTGTTATTTTCTTCCCACCTTCATCACTTTCAACTTTCATGACCTTTACTTCCGTTCGCCCAGGAAGTGGAAAGTTTTTTTTCGTAAGTAGAAGATTTGTATGGAAACGTCAAAATGAAACTACTTACGAAAGCTACTGTCACCGTGTAAATGTACCTTAATAGTTGGTTTAGTTTGATGAAAGTACAGGTTGCAGCATGCTTCACTTTTCGTTGAAGACAATCGGGGGGGGGGCTGGGGAGTGCCCCTCACTTACGAAAACTGAAGCATGCTGCAACGTGCGCTTTTTCGATATAAATAATAGCTGTGTTCTTTTGGTTCCGTGCAGTGCACTACAGAACACAGCAGATTGCGAATTGAATTGACTTGTAGGATGCATAGAAGTACAAAGGTTTTGAAAGTACAGAGAAAATGATCAAATTGGCATGACTTGAATCCTTGCAAAATGTCAAAGTAGAACTTGATAAACTTCGGGGAAAAATTTGGCAGGTTTAACGTTTTGTAAGAATTAAAGTCAATTAAAGTCATATTCTCTCAACACTTTCAAAAATCTTCTACTTCTATGCACTCTACAAGTCAATTCTATTAGCAATCTCCTGTGTTCTGCAGTGCACTGCACGGACCCAACCCAGCTAATAACTGTATCACAAGTCCACAGCGCGTCATGACAATTAAATTATTATATTATCACCTCAAATCGGAGATAAAAAACTGCACAGTCGTCCGGTCTTAAATTTCACAATTGTATAATGGCCGAAAGTAAAAAGTATTTCATTTATTAAAATAAATTTAAACAAATTTATCAATATAATTTTTCAGGATCACTGAGACAATTTTTTATAAGCTCAATCTCTACACAATTCTATCGACTGTAATTTTTACGCTCGCTATTATATTTTATTGAATGTAATAAAAATGTAATTGTAGTTGCAAAATTTATAAAGTGCATTAGATTTGTTTTAAAGTATAGAATATTTAAAAATGTTAATCAGGTAATATCTATTGTATCCCAGCCTTATATTCGCAGCGCCATCTTTTAATATATGTGCATATATGTGTGCGCATATAATATTATTTGCAATTATCGTCCTAATCGCGTTGTTTGTTGGTTGTATGTGTAAATTATTAAATAATAAACAACAGCTACTGCTAAGATTAATAAAATTGATTAAATGTTTTTTTTCAACAGACCCTCAAGGAAGTTCGAATGGTTTCAACGGTATCCAAAGCTCGGAAGGTATATTGGTTTGAGAAATTCTACTGGTTTATTAGCTCTGAAAATTATTGGCTGTGATGTTCAACAGAAGAAATTAATTGTGAAGCGATACATGCGACCCACAGACATTTACGTTTACGCTGAAATACAAGGTGCATCAAGTGTAATTATCCGTAATCTTACCCACCCAGAACTTTTCTTGAGACAGGAACCATGGCTATTTCATGTAGTGTTGCTTGGGACGCAAAAGTAACTAATGCCTGTTGGGTGAAAAGTGATCAAGTAAGTAAAATGACACCAACCGCTGAGTACCTTCAAGGTGGAAGTTCTATGATAAGAGGAAAGAAAATCTTTACCTTCGTGCCACTTGATTATGGGACTCAATTTGTTGTTTAAATTAGAAGATAGTTCTGTGGAAGAAGATAACAAATCCAAGAAGAATCAGAAAAAACCTTTTGAACCGAAACAACAGCAGCAAGTCGGTGGAGATGATATGGATGATTTACCTGCAAATGCTGATGTCGATATGCTAGATTCCCTAATCGGTTTTCCTGTGGTTGAAGATGAACTTTTGGGATTCTAGTAGTAGCGCCATATCAGGCTCTACAGAATTACAAGTAAGTTAAAAATCGAACATTCTTTTTTGTTTTTTTTTCTAGATATAAAATCAAATTAACCCCTTGAACTGATAAGCGTGGGAAATCAGCTAATGCAGTCTTAACGATGTTAGGATAGGATAGGTCATGTGTACCAAAAGAGAAAGACTTAATAAAGGGTGTTAAGGATGAAACCTTAGCTAGAAATATTCCCGGTTCAGTGAAATGATCTGCTCCGCAATTGCAAAAGTTGAAAAAGTGAAAAATATCTGCTTAATTTGTATCGTTGAGTTTACAAATACAAATATATTTGAGGGAAAATGGCTCTGTAGTTGATGTGGTTTTCTTTCTCTCAGGTCTCCTATAGTTGTTAGTATTCATCGGATTATGACGGGAGCTTTCTTAAGCAGCATATTTTTCTGGAAATCCATTAAAACGATCCTCGATCAAGTGGTTACTAAAAATTTATGTAAGGTCGTTTTAGTCTAATGATGGCAGCCTACGAATATGTCTAGAGAGATGCCAATTCATTGTCAAGGTCATGTAAACACTTGAACGAGTATACCTTCTAGAGTACTGCAACGTTTTTTTAAAGATAATACTGCAGTTTCGTGTAAACATTTAAAAGTTTTCACTAGCAAAACACGTAGTCTGACAAATATCTTTGTTATTTTTTATAGTTTGTGGACGGACAGCAATTGAAACTACTTTCGTCTGTGATAATTTAATCAAATCAAACTAATTTATTCATGGTAATAGTATATACAAGATTTACAATCTTTTTTAAGAACTGTATTTTCTTTACTTTTTCAAGCATTGTATATTGGGTCTAGAGATAATTGAAACGAAGAAAAAAGAAATGAAATAATCTAATAAACTTAGTAAGCTTTTAGTTAATATAATCCCCAATTCAAAGATAAATTTATTGAACGAATTATAAATGGAATTGTTGTTGTTCTTTAATCGTTATAGTCCCACTACAGTTCCAATGGATATTGCTAAGGGCTTTGAGAAATTAGTTTTAAGAGAGATATTTTAATTATCTTTTATATGTATTTCGAAAATGTTATTGTTGGTGTAAGAATTATGAAAGAAAAAACATATATATATAAATAAATCTATATTTGTGCATATGTCAGCGCCCGTTCAATTTACTCCCCTTCTAGGTTTAGACTGTTAATAAACTCTAAAGCGATTGTAGTTTGTTTGGTGCAGGAAAAGCATATTCGAGGTGGCGTAATCTCCGTCTGTCCAAAGCTTCAAAGTGCTCCGAGGTTTCTTGAGCATCGTGACAGAAGCGGCAAGATGAAATCTCAGCAAGTGATATCTCCTAAGGAGTAGGAGTTTTTTTTTTGTTTTTTCGCTAGAGGTGTTGATAAACTTTTTTGCCATTCGAAGTCCTTGCAGCCTTTCCCAATAAAGGGATTTTTATTTGTTCTCCCACCTCTAAGAAATATACTAGATAGTAAAATAAATTTTAAATCATGAATACCCTTTTGATTCCTGATGTTTCTATCATTTCCACAATAAAAGTGCTAACACCTTTAACGATACTATCGCTACATCCAATACGAACAAGAATTGGGTCAACTATGGAAATTGTAGCCTGATTACAAGTGACAGAGGCTCCACTCATGTGGGCCCAATTATAATGTTCATCTGAGTTTCATCTGAAATTAAAAACTGAATAGGTATAAATTCGCCTTTAAACTCTCTTTACTCCCTCGTAGGATAATGTTGCATAATTTTTGGTAAAAAACCCGTTACCTGCAACACGAGTAACCTCATCGACGATAGATTTCTGCTGTTCTTCATACTATTCCTTAGTTTCCTTGAAGTCCTCATTGTATTCACTAAGTTTATCCGTTGTAAATCCAACACTTTTATTGCATGCAAGCATACTCTTTGAGAGAAATTCTGAAATGGTAACCGTCATGAGAAACGAACTCCAACTTTATAGCATCGCCTTTTTCCAGGTCCAGGTCATTAGCAGCGTTTTCAAAAATTTTATCCATTTTCTCTAAAATGTTGCCCAATTTATCTTTCATCTCTTGAAGTTGAATGATGACTTGACGAAAATTCCCTTGGTGGATGGCTTCTAGATCAGCGATTACTCAACGATTTGTTCAACATTTTGAGATCCTATGATCAGTTAAATAAATAAATAAAATTAATCAGAGGATCTAAAGTATCTATGAGAGGGTCGTAAATAACACTTTTCACACAATCTCCAAATTCAATTAAGATTTAACGAGACGAGGAATACATATGATGACCTGATAAATTCGAAAAATATTTCAATAAAAACTATCTCAAAAAAAAAAATTGGGCAACAATGGTTGCTCCTGCACCAATGGTAAACACATATCGAATTGTGAACATAAACCAAACGAAAATTTGGAATCAAGCAAAGGTCAGGATTCTTTGAATATAAGTCGGGAGCCACTTCTGCTGGCACAGTAGGATATGTCCCTTTATCTTCCGAAAATAGTATTAAATATTTAAATAGTAACTATCTCAAAAACAAAGTTGGGCAACAATAGTTTTTCCTGCACCAATGATAAACAGATATCGAACTGTGAATATAAACCAAATGAAAATCTGGAATCAAGCAAAGGTCAAGATTTTTTGAATAAGGACCTGATGTAAACTTAATCCCCAATATCTTTAGAAAATACTCTTAAACGTTAAAATTGGAACTATATTAAAAAAACAATATATGTCACATAATGATTTGACACATAACTCAAATCGACCAAGGGATTTTGACCATATCTCGGAAATGACTCCTGCTGGCACTATATAAGAGTCCCAATATCTTCAGAGGATCTTTTCAACAGTCGAATAGTAATTTTATAAAAAAACAAAGTTGGGCAACAACACGTATTTTGCAATACAATATCCAAAATCGGCAGTACAGCAAAACAAGGCACAAAGTACATTAATTTGCATCGAATCGGGAATCAGTAAAACAAAAAAACTCAATTATTAAATTATCAAGCTCTATTATATTTTAAAGTGCACTTCTATATAAATATGTAAATAAATATTAAAATAGTTTCCGTTTTCTGTTTTTGTGACATTTGTCGTCATTCCATTTGTTTTGGACCGTTTCCTACGCCATTCCATTTTTTCCTGGTAAGTTGACATCTTTCCTGATATCTTCACATACTAAAATATGTGTAACGGTACTTATTTCGGAGGAACTTCCGCAACGGGGTCTCGCCCAATTAAATAACCACTATTATAGGATGATACCCTAAGTAATTCCACAACATACTATATAGGTCATTATATGCGAAAATGCTATTTAAGGACGAAAAGGACCTCCAAAGTTTGAAAATCCCCAAGATAATGGTTTTTTGAAAATTTTCTTATTTTTTTTTTTGGGAAAAACGGTCATTTCTTTTGAAAAACCCGTTATTAAGGTATACATTTTTTCTGATATGAGAAAGCCTAATTCCTAGCCTCCAATGTGATATATTAACTGTACAATTAGCTATACACAATTTTTCTTCTTAAGGTGCGTATCTTTGGAGCCATTATTTTGTTTACATCTTTAAAATTCCGAACTGCTCACCGCAATAACCGTTAAACAATTTTAAATTTTAATTAACGTTGTTAAAGATAGAAATAAAGATTACATCACAAAGTAGAGAAGTTTTGCTTTACATTTACACCAGCCATAGATTTGTTGATTTCGGCCCCACTGAGAAGAAATTCTCTTGTACTGAAAAATACTTCGAGCCCACGGAGAAGCCCTAGCCAGGGAGGTCACTTTGTCTGCTTCACCAGAAACGCTGCCCGGCTAAGTTTGCTGTGCCTGCAATACGCATGACTAAGTTGAAGCATACAAACCAAGCACAATTCAGCAAGTAGCACATTATAACCTTAGATACAGGTAACAATTTTATTTTTCACCTAAACATTACACTCCGCATAACAACCTAATCACATTCTGGCGACATAAGCGAAGCCCACACGCATATACACCCACCCGAATCTAGCTTAGGAGGAAAACAAACCGAATCATAACAACTCAACATAATTGGATAACCTGCACTGAGTATAGACTATGCGCGATGAAATTCCACTATGCACCAAGTAAATAGATCCGCGAATGCCCGAACGCAATTTCGAATAACTAATCAAATGAACTACTTGGATACGTATTAAAAAGAAAAGAAAAAACAGACGATAGAAATACACAGAACAAATAAAACCAGCTGTGAAGTAAGCCCTTCTTATTTTTCGATTACAGCGGCGTCAGCCAACTTCCCTACGAACCTTAGTAGGGTTTCACCATTTATTATAAGAAAGAAAATCTGGTACACGCTCGGCCAGACACAGAAAAATGTAAGAATATATAGAATCTATATTCAATGTATCTTTTGACACAACTAAAATCTTATTCTATATGCTATCGTTTAATCATACCATTTGTTTTGTATTCAGTATAATTAAGAATCGTTAAATGTAAATCTTTGTAACATCGTAATACCCAACGTTTTAGGACGTGGCTAAGTGATGTAAGACAAGGCAAGAAGACTGTGGATGTCGCCTGCTGCAGGGACCGCTCCTCTCTTTTTCCGATTTAGGGCCGTATTCACCAAGCCATTTAATTGAAATTTAATTTAATTTAATTTAGAGCACACTTTAAATTAAATCAAAATTTTATTTGGGTTATTTTATGTCATAATCACGCGTATATAACTTTAACTTTAATTTAAGTGGGCCCCAACCTTCTGTAACAGGAGTACTAAAACAGAAATTAAATTAAATTTAAATTAAATGGCTTGGTGAATATGTCCCTTACATGATGGCTTGTATATTCCGGGGGTTATGCCAGTACAAATATCGGTCGTGAATCTAAGTGTAAGCTTATACGCACACTATAAAAAATGCTCATTCCAGGCGGATGAATAAAAAATTTATGCAGTGAGCTTTGTTGCGGTTTTTTAAACTATGAGGCGAAATTGTATACAAACAGCAGCATAGTGAGTCCCGATAACATATAATATAATCAACCTTTTGAGGTACCACATTTAGGTGCGTTACCGCGCAGATGGAGTATATATATTAAAAATTAAGTGCTTTTATCAAAATTGCAAACGTTTACCAATATTTCACTTTCCACCTTATTATTTAAAAAGAAAAATACAATATTACTAAATTTCCACATAAAACAATGTAAATTTTTAATTGCATGGTATTTTCATGGTTTAAATCGGGCAAACCCTTCTTGATGTTGCATATAAAACTTTGCTTTTCACAATTTATTTGGACATAGAAAGCTCTAATTTGGTACTGTTTGATTTTCAATTTCAGTTGGATCAATTTTTGTTAGTTGGGGTGTGACAATTATCTAAATTTCAAGTATCATTTTCGTTGTAAGATTCATATGACAAGTTCAACCAATTCCAATTATAATACAAATTATTGTTTCAATCAATTGGAATTTTATCTTCTATAACATCAAATATTTCTTAAAAACGATTTTTAAGGAAATAAAATTATGCAATTTTTGCTTGACTAAAACTTTGGGCTTTCAATATTTTTATGGACACTGCCTGAGAGCGCGTCTAGATAGATCGCTCAAATTTGGTACAAGCAATGACATGTGCAACATAGTTTGCTTCTTCTATTTGACTTGGTTCATCTCTGTTAGTAGTGGTGTGACAATTTTCTTAATATCAAGTTTCATTTATTTGGCCACTGCCTGAGAGCGCGTCTAGATAGATCGCACAAATTTGGTACATGCACTGACATGTACAACATGGACTGCTTCATTTTCTATTTGACTTGGCTCATCTCTGTTAGTAGTGGTGTGACAATTTTCTTAACATCAAGTTTCATTTTCGTTTAATACAATTAATATGTTAAGTTCAACAAATTCCAATTTCGAAATCATTGCTTACATTGGAATTGGGCAAAGCCTTCTCGATATTGCCACAGAAAACTTTGGTTTTTCACTATATATGTGGACACTGTTGGGGAACGCGTCGACGTAAAGAGCTCTAATTTGGTACATGCTATTTTCATAGCAATAGTAAATAAAATTTCAGAAATCAACTAAATTGGGCAAACCCTTTTTGGTGTTGCCATACAAATTTGGTTTTTCACTGTAGATTTGGACCCTGCCTTAGAACGCGTAAAGTTAAGTTACTCTATCAATTGATAGAGTGACACTATATAGTTGGGAGCTTCCACAGAATGCGTTGACGTAGAGAGGTGGAATTTGGTAGATAGTATTTCCATAGTAATAGTAAATGGAATTTTAAAAATGAACTAAATCCGTCAACACCTTCTTTTTACCGCAATTATCACGGGTAATTATCAGACCGCTAATATTACTCCACTTTAAACATTACAGTTTCGGGAAGTAATGTATTATAATTGAGTCTACATGTAATTGACTAAGCTTAAATTTTATATCAGACCGCTGATTACTCATTATAATGTTACATTTTCGGGAAGTAGCATACTAGATAAAATCCTAGGGTAAACTATTTTATCATTCACGAAAATTTGGTTTTTCACTATGTATTTAAACCAGGGACCGAAAGAGTTATAAGAAATATTTTAAAAGTCTGGTTTTAACACTTTGTTTTTGATATTTTATATTTTATCTTCTAATGAAATAGTTAAAAAGGGAATTTTCTTTTCGTCTGAGTAAATAGTAGTCTTATGTTAAGTTTTATATTTTTCTCTCGGTTTATTATTTAAAAATGAGTTTTATTTTTTTTCTCAAAAAATAAAACTCATATTTCGAGTTTTTCATTTTTCTCAGCATTTAACAGTTAAAAATGAGTTTTATTTTGTTCCTCAAGAAATAAACCTGAAGTCGAAAATGTAAGAATATTATACGTTATACCTCGACATAGGAGCAGAGGGTATAAGTATGTAAGGTAAACTTAAAATAATTGGTTTTTCATTTCAGGAAATTTTTATTATTCAAATGTTGAACGATTTAGTTTTACAAACAAAATGTTTTTTGAATTTGCCTCAGTCAAGGTAAGTCGCTCAAAACAATTTTCAAAGCTGAAAAGGCTCTTTTGACTTGTGTCGCTGGCACCGCATGTAGAATTAGAGCAATTTTACGTAATGTTGGGTAAGCATACTTTAGACCGTCCCAATATTCGATTAAGTCATTCTCAATGTTGACCTGTCTATCTTTATAATTTAGTATTTCAGCGTACGCGACCTGTAACTCTGTGCCAGCTCCAGAAGTTGAACTATCTTCTTCATCTTCTGATGAAGACTGCACTTCCAACTCTTTGATAAAATTACCCAGAAGTGAGTTGGAACTGTGCATTGAGAATTCGTCTATCTCGAAGATCACTCATCACTCACATCAGTTTTACAACACCATATTTGGTATGCAATTTTCTTTAAGTGGTTTGTAGCCTTTCTTCTTAGGTCGCTATTAAGAAGACGCCGAAACCGAGGACCGAGGTAGAGAGCTGCCACCATTGCTACATTGTCGAACAATTTCTTTTCTCGTTGCTCTATAGCTTCGACAAATTTTCCTGAGAACTCTCCTTCGATTGCCCTTAGTTCTAGCTTTTGATTGAACCACAATTTATAAAAATCTCCGAACAACAACTGCTTTCTTTGAAGAGCTAATGTTGTCTTATAAATCGGGCCCAGTGTTCTTGTAAGTTCCTCAATTGAGGACCACTGTGAGGACGTTAGTTTACGCATTTCATCAATATGTTCTTCGCAAAATTGCTTTAGTTGCAAAAGCTTCTCGAGCATTGTATAAGTGGAATTCCACCTTGTAGGCATATCTACAGTAGGTTTATTCTTCTTTAAGCTTAACAGAACTGATCTGAAATAATACAACGATTTCCCCCATACAGTTCACAAAAAAACCATGATAATAATGAATATGTATATTTTTACGTTACAAAGCAAGCACATGTACCAAACCTCGGACATCGGTAATTAAAAATACCTGTATGGTGGACTACGGAGCAATTTTGCAATGTCTCTCGCGCTATTAATAATAAGAGATATCGACTCGTCCTTAAGAACATCCACACTTTACAGCTTGCTGTCCGCGCATTTTATTGAAATAATGCCTTCGAATGTTAATCCTGAGAATTTTTTTTTACTTTTTTATAATGTTAACAACTTACGAGATAAAGGACTCATTATCTGGGTGCCGATTCTGCGCAGAAATTTTAGTGGAGCTTTTAAAGAACCCAGCAAACATGAACTTCAGATATTATTCAGAATTTTAATCTACAGTTTTGGGAAAAATTTAAAGCGATGCCTATCGACTTACCTTGTAGTGCGTCATAAAATTCAATATCATTAGATTGATCAGATGGTTCAATATCGCCGCTAGAAATATTCAATAACTCAACTGTTTTTATCATATTGGCACCATTATCAGTGGTTATTGAATAAATGTCTCTTCTTGATGTTAAATTCGTTTAAAACTTTTTCAATTTCTTCCTTCAAATTCATCGCAGTATGCCTCTTATGCAATTCCACCATTCCTAATGTATAAACCACAGTTTTGCCTTTTGTAATGTGTTGAACGTTTACACCAATCACAGATCGATCTTTCCTGGTTGCGATGTCAATTTTCAAGCTGATCACTTTGTTTTTAATAATTTTTTTTATCCGGCTTGAAATTTCATCATTTTTCGTTGCAGTAAAGTCCAAAATGTTATGCGAACTTACTGCAGCAATTCCCAGTCCTTAAAAAAGAGGCGATGTAATTGTTCTAAAGGAGGGGGCTTCCAGCAAACTTAAAGGCCTTGCCACTTGTGTCACCAATTCCACACATGAATTGATTAATTCGTCCGGAGACATTTTCACCATAAACTTTTTTCTTTTTGGGGCACCTTCGTCCACTTCTGATCCCGCATCCAAATCATCCACTGGCACATCTTCATGTTTCTTAAAATGTCTTTGCAGATTGGTAACATTGTTACCGGTAATAACATATCCGCACGCTTTACAAACATTCCTATTTCCCACACTATCGATATCAAAATGTAGTTGAATTTTATTCACTTTACGTCCCATTATCTCGACGCTCCCGACGCTCTTAACAAATTCCAAAAATTAGCCCCAACCCTTCATTCCGGCTTCATGCAGTTCTTTCAAGAGGTGTGAGCCAAGGAATTTGTAACGTTTTCCTGAGGGAGCCGAACAGTGACAAAGAGAATGTGTCAGTTTCCTCTCCGCATCCTCTGCATACCGGATCTTCAACAAGCTTCATCGTATGCTAGTGACCCCTGAGAGATAGTGTCCAGTGAGAATTGACACTACAGTTCTCAGGGTTGGCTTGCTTAGTCCCAGTAACTCTTTCGTTTCATATTGGTTGCGTATATAAGCCCCACAGCTCCTTTCTGGTTCTGCCTGAAGGGTGATCCAAGCAAAGGCGGCTGAGTTGGCAGTCGGCCCAAGTGAAGATAGTAGAGCCAAAGGTGTTTTGGTGCGATCCCAATTGTGGAGGAGATTTCCTCCGAGGTTGCACCAAGACGAGCAAGTTCATCCGCCTTTTAATTCCCGCTAATGCCGCTGTGACCTGGCACCAAAGCACCAGTACTTTGTTGTTCCAAGAAAGGGAATTCAGGGTAGTTTTACATTGAAATACAAGTTTGGCGGTTGTAAAAGGTTTTGTCAAGGCCTTGACAGCTGTCTGGCTATCCGAGCCGATTGCAAGAATGGCCTTGACTTCCGCTTGGAAAGCCGTAGGGTCAGGTGCAAACCGAAAAACTCAATTTATTCCACTTTAAAACAAGTTTTTTGCTCCAATGATTAATAAAATCCAGGGAAATAGGATAAAAAATAATATTTTTAAGAAAAACACAACTTTTATTTTTTTCGGTTGAAATTCGGCCGAAAAAAAATAAATGTTGTGTTTTTCTTAAAAATCTATATAATAAGAATGAAATGCTGTTCGTTGGTAAACGCATAACTTGAGAACGGCTGGAGCGATTTGGTTAATTCTTTTTTTAAATGTTCGTAATAGTCCAAATAAGGTTCTTAGGGAAAGGTACATTGAAATCGGTAACTCCTTCTTGGTGTTGCCATACATAGCTTTTTTAATTTTTTTAATTTTGATTATATAATTTTCTAATTGTTTAATTTTTTAAAAAAAATTAAAATTTTTTTCTTGTAACAAATATATGACAACAAAAATAGAAAACGTCCATTAACAAGTTTTATTTCCTGAGGTAAATAAAAACTCGAATTATGAGTTTTATTTCCTGAGGAAAAAATAAAACTTATGTTTAACTGTTATAAGACGAGGAAAACATAAAACTTAAATTATGAGTTTTATTTCCTGAGCAAAAAGTAAAACTCATTTTTAGCTGTTATAAGACGAGGAAAATATAAAACCGGAATTATGAGTTTTTTTTTTGAGGAGAAAATGAAACCCATTTTTAATTCTTATAGTATACGAAATATGTAAAACTCTGGCAAAGAGTTTTATATCGCTGTAAAATAATATAAGTATTTTTTTTAACAGTTAAAATTGAGATATAAAAAATATGTCTTACAATAACAGTTAGGATTGGATTTATATATTAAAATCGAAACTTTCTTTATTTCAACGTAGGCAGCTAGTCTAAGTGCTGTACATAGACCCTTTTTGTACTACGCTACTTTCTAGAAAATTTTATGAAGGAGTTTTTTCGCTCACAAAAAAATAATAACAGTTATCTTCGGTCCCTGATTTAAACACTGTCTGACAATGCTTCGATGTAGAGAGCTGAAATAGCTATATGGTATTCTCATAGCAATAGTAAATAAAAGTTAGGGTTTTTACGTATACTGTGAAAGCGATCAGTCGTACATGATTTTATTGTATCGAAAAGTTGTTCACAATATGAAATCCTATAAAAGTACTCATAATCATTTTTACTGTCCGAGCAACCGTTTTAGAAATATACACGAAAAACCACTTTAAACATCAAACTTGCATAGATGGGTGAACATACGAGATAACATATTCATCTACGGTATCATAAGAATTCGTCGTGGACCAGATACTAATATCAAAGAAGCATTATTTCCTGCCATTATATACGAGATTACTTTGAGATATCTTGCCACTGGAAGCAGTTTCGGCACACTAGAAGCACTGCAAATACAAGTTTGAAAATGGATTAAATCAGAAAACCCTTCTTGATGCTGCTATACTTGAAAAGAGGTCGACGTAGAGACCTGAAATTTGGTACATAGGGTTTTCATAACAATACTAAATAAAATTTCTAAAATGTACTACATTGGGCCAAATCTTCTTGATGTTGTCATAAAAAATTTTGGTTTTTCACTATATATTTGGACACTGCCTGAGAACGAGCCAACGTAGAGAGCTGAAATTTGGTACATGGTGTGCTCATACCAATAAATTTATTTTATAAATTTAAAAGACTAATTCAAAATGTGAAAAAAACTTGCGGAAGAAAAGTTATGGAAGCCGATGTAGTAGAGAGTTGAGGTAAATTTTTTTTCAAAACTATAGGAGTATACGCAACAGGTCCGAAGCGTTTTTTTCAATTTTCTATTTCTAACGGGAATTAGAAAGGGTTGATGGAGGGTAGTTTTTTCCATGATTTTCGTGAATAACTTGAGTTTGGAGAGGGGGAGGGTAGTGTATAAGCTGTTGAAAAAAATTGGACATCTAGGCGGTCATGATAGGGGGGGGGGGGTGTTTGGTGAGGATGCGGCGGTGAAAATGGGAGGGGAAAGAATAATTTTTTTTTCGAAAAATGTGATTTTTTCAAAACTATCCAAACATTCCAGGGGTTATCTCAAGGTTCTAGACTTCCGATCGAAAAACTGAGAATTCATTTTTCGCAGGAGGTATGCGTGGGTGCTATAGGCTATTGACCGTTATTTACGAATTTGACGGGGATTAACGGGAAAATTATTTTTAAAGATGTTTGCAGGTCTGTAGATTTGCGTAGAGTCAACGTAGAGAGATGCGGTTTTTCCGTTCGCTTTGCTGAAGAAACGGAGTTGGGAGAAATATATTTTAATTAGGGGTAGAGGGGGACAGGGGTAAAAGTACCCCCTCTAGGGGTTGCATGGAATAGGGCACGTGGGATATTAAAAGAAAGAGGGTGAAAAATGCGGCAGAGTGGTGGGGTTCGTTTTTTCATGAGATGATCGTAATAACGTTTTTTTTACCGTTCTATTGTATCGACAATTTTCGCGGGGAAGCGTAGTAGGGTGATGCGGTTAATTTTGTTGTATTTATTGGATTCAGGGGCAAAAAATAGGCGATGAAACATTTTTGGTGGATGGTGCAGGGGGGGGGTATTACCACCCCCATAGGGGTTGTCCAAATTGAAGCCTATTTGGCATCAAATGAAAGAGGAAGGAGGGTGGTGGATTTGTTTTTAAACTCTGAAAACTTTATGGTTACGTTTTTCCCGTTAAACTTTTGGTTTTTGCCCTTGGGTCATATGCACCTTCAATCCTATGATTTGCATGTATTTCACTCGTTCTTTCTTTTATAGGCATTACACAACTGTTGGGAATATTTTTTAATAAGGTGAAAAAATTCTCCGAACCAACGGTTCTTCACAAGTCTGAAATTAAAATAATGCCATTTTTTTACTCAAAAAACGCAGATTTTGTACCATCAAAAAGGATCGTTTCCGTTCGTTTCGTGTTTGCTCCGAAAGTAATTAACGGATTGAAGAACGAATTAGACATAAGTTTATGGGACAAAATGAAGATGTGATTTCATACTACAAACACCATTTACCGTTTATATTTAAAAATTTTATAACATCTCATCTGTGGTGGAAGACGACCAAATTTAACATTTCTCGGGTAATTTCAAAAAATTTCCAATTTTCTTCACACACCAAAGTCAGAATACTGTGAGTGTTGGATCAATTTCAACCGTTTCTTTTTCTCAATATAGCTAGGATATATGGCATTATGGGGGATGTCAATTTAAGGGTGGACTTTAGCTGGGTGAGGGGGTGCAGATAAAAACGGTAAAATTTTTGGATTTTTTGAAAACAAAATTTTTTCCAATCAACTTTTTAGTAATGCAACTTTTAAGGAAGGCTAAACAGGGGTAGTTAATTTCCAACCCCTATTTGTTCTAAAAATAAATCTTTTTACTAAACTCCGATGTGATTGTAATTACCGAATCGCCGATGATTTTTGTAAGATACTAATATTCATCGGCCATTACATTACATTCAGCGCCCTCTCTTTTTATATCCTGCAACAATTAAGCCACTTTTTTCTCTTAAAATTATCTGCACTATATTAGCTTTCTTACAAAAAAAACTAGAAGTCATTAGTTTGAGTGGAATATCTAAGCAAATAAGTTAGCATGGCTCCCTAAATTAGATTCTAATTTAATTCACTCCTCACATTTATATGTGAGAATTTTTCAAATGGATGAAGTGATTTAATTTTAACGGAACTTATAGCAATCCAGCGAGTCCTGTTATAAATGTAAAAGTAGTACATTATTGTTCCTAATTTACTGTATTTTTCAAAGGCGCACGACTAACAGTTTAAAATATAGCCATACTAGATTTCATCATGTCATTAATTTTGCATAGTTATATAAGTGGATTAATTGAAAATTTCCGTTATAATTAACTAATGTTAACATTTTTTTAGCTCTATTTTTATTAGGATTGTTTTCTGATTTTTTGAGCATATTTGCAAAGTCTTCCGACGTACGTGGAGTAATCAGAAATTTCTTGACCGCCAAATTTCTGCCCTGAGAAGAGATTTGGAAAATTCGTTATATGAAATAACGGTTATTCAAATTTTTCATTTTTTCTATAAAGAGGATCAATATATATACTGAATTTCAACATTCTCAGGTTTCATTTTCCTATTAAAAAAATATAATAAAATTTGAAAATTGATACTCCCATTGGATGGACGGCACCTGGTGGCGGCCACTGAAACCACACGGACCTGGTATTCCAAAAGCGGGTTTCCACATTCGTTCTTTATCGTCTAAAATATACCTGAGCCAATTTGGTTATTTTCTTCAAATTCTACAAGCATTTAAGTTCTACAAGTCGGATTTTATTGGGGAATTCTTTGGGGTACGTTACATACATACTGCATGCAGTGGTAAGACATCAATTTCTTATTTTTCATCCAATCTTAGCATATGAACACTCATTGGAAAGTTGTTGATGACTACATTACGAATATGTAAAAAATCACCCCCACCATATAATTTAGTGAAAAAGAAGGAGGTGGGGGAAAGGAATTATTAGTACTACACACACAGTTTAACCAAGTGTAGTTCCTTCAATTATCCTCTTATTTCAGAAATTTGTTGATTTTTGCCTATTGTGATTTTTTTCTGATTTTTTGAGCATGTTTGCAAACTCCTCGAACGAGCGTACCGAAATCAGAATTTTTCGAGCGCCAAATTGCCTCCCTGAAAAGTGATTTGGAAGGCACATGGTGGGGGCCACTGAAACCGCACGGATCTGGTATTCCAAAAAAGATTTTCCATATGCCTGCTTTATCATCCAAAAATTATTTGGGCCAACTCGGTTAATTACTTCAAATTCTATAAGCATTTAAGTTCGGCAAGTCCGATCTAATTGGGGAATTCCTTGGGGTACGTCACATACATACGTATGTATGTAGCGGTAAAACATCAATTGCTTATTTTTCATCCAATCGTAGCATATGAACACTCATAGGAAAGGTATTGGTGAGTAAATTACGACTATGTAAAAATACTTCACTCCCACCATATATATACTTTAGTGACAAAGAAGGGGGGAAAGGAATTATGTGTACTACGCGTACAGTTTAAGCAGGTGTCTCTCCTACAATTATTAATTTATTTCATAAATTTCTAGATTTTCGCTTATTATGATTTTTTTCTGATTTTTTGGATATACATATTTGCAAACTCCTCCGACGTACGTGGCGAAGTCCGAAATCCTTGATGTGATGCTGATGATGGGCTGTAAACAGCTTGAAATGCATACAAGGTACTCGGTTTAGATTAATTCATTTGTTTGTTGTTTAAGTATTTATTTAGTATTTGTGGCGTTGTATTCTAAATGACGGAAGCATTGTAATAGTCTAAACGTAATTAATCAGTGAAAACAATAAGGAGTAAGCCCAGGGTTTTTATTAATTGTTGGTTTTCACGTTGTTCAATTTTTTTAAATATTATCAATTTCCTATTTTTTATCCAATCCTGACATATGAACTCTCATTGGAAAGGTCTAGGCAAGTACATCATGAACATGTATAAAAATTTCACCACCCAGCATATAATTTAGCGACAAAAAAGTGGTGAAAATGAAAATGAAAAAATGTACTATGCATACAGAATAATCAGGTGTAACTCCAACAATTATTAACGTATTAAAAAAAATCGTTTTCCCAATTTTTAATATTTTGCTATAAAGAGGATCATAAAGGGATTGTCTATACAAAATTGCAGCATTTTCAGATTTTATTTTCCTATTAAAAAAAAAAAAAAAAAAAATGTGAACAAATTGACACTCCCAATGGACGCAACCTGGTGGCGGCCACTGAAACCTCCCGAACCTGGTATTCCAAAAGCAATATTCCACATGCCAGCTTTATCGTCCAAAATTTATTTGAGCTAAGATTTTCAAAATCGAGCTTTTGTAGGGGGCTTGAGAAAATAGCGATTTCCTTTTGGAACCTATCCCGACAATAACAAAGATTTCTGTCATCACCCACTTTTTCGGGGGATTTAGGGCCAAAAACCGTTCTTTTTGCAGTCTTTTCCTCTTAGCGTCACCCCCTTGAACTACATGGACTTCTAATTCAGAAGAGTATTATAGCTACTTATGTCCTTTAATTTTTTTAATTTATTTGAAGCCATGAGCTCTTATCGTTCAGGAGATATCAAAATTCAAAATGCTTAAGTTCTAAATTAATTGAGAATTCCTTGGGATATGTATGTATGCATGTTAATTTGTCAGTGGTATAACATCAATTTCCTATTTTTCATCCAATTTTAGCATATGAACACTCATTGGAAATGTCTCGGTGGGTACATTATGAATATCTAAAAACATTTCATCCCCACCATATGATTTAGTGAAAAAGAAGGGCAGGAAAGAATTGTTTGTATGTACTACGCATGCATTTTAATCAGGTGTATCTTCTGAAATTATTAACTCATTTAAAAAAAATTTCGTTTACTTTTATTTTGATTTTCTCTGATTTTGAATTCATCCCCAGCTGAATCGGATATAAATATAAATTTGCATGAATTCATGTATGTATGAATAGTGGAAGAAACTTCACTTTCCTATTTTTTATCCAATCTTCACATATGGCCATTCGTTTGAAAGATCTCGATGAGAAAATTATGAGTATGTAAAAACATTTTACCCGCACCATTTAATTTAGTGACAGAATAGCGAGGGGGAAATGAAAAGTTTTTACTTTGCATACAGAATAATCAGGTTTATCTCTACCTAATATTAGCTTATTTAAAAAAATTCTTTCAACTTCTTTTAATGTGTTATATAAATAATAAATCACGTCTTACCTATTGTCGTATAGCATTTACATCCCTACAAGGATTTAATTTGAAAAAAAAAAACAAAACAAAACGATAAGTTTGAGCCGTGCCGTCAAAGTTTTATAAAAGCTTTGACCTGACATTGAAGCAGAGGTGCAAATTAGATGTGTCTAAACATAATTTTTATTTAACCTTTATGTTGAATTTAATAGCGTCTAAAATGTTTAATAATATACTAAAATGCAGCATAACACCATTTCCTAATTAATTGATTAATAAAATTCGCAAAATTGATAATTACTCATTTATATGGGGAATTTTCCATATGTTTGAATGATTTAATTTTACGGGGATAGCAACGTGTAAATCCCGTTATAAATTAAGCAGTATTAAGAAGGATTAGTCAGATTTAGTCCAATTTTGAAAAGTTAATTACGATTGCTATGGAAATACCATGTACCAAATTAAAGCTCTCTTTTATTTAGGATATGAACAAGTTAAATCAGAAATTCTAGCTCTAGCTTACTACTGTTCTCTTTAGGCCACGATGAACCAGAGTCGAATTAACATTAGAGTACTTAAGTGATAATACTGAAAAACTTAAGTTTAGTATAGCCGCACTAAGAACGATTTGTCCAACTAAGTCCAATTTTGAAAAGTTATTTGCTATTGCTATGATAATTCCATGTACCAAATTTCAGCTCTCTTCGTCGAATTTCATCTAAGATATGAAAAAATTAAATCATCATCTTGCTCTAGCTCATTCCAGTTCAATCTAGGGCAGATTCATAAAACAAAGTCGAATTCACATTAGAGTACTTGAGAGCAGTGCTTGAGGATTGTGAAAAACCAATGTTTTGTATGGCAACATCAAAAGGATTTGCCTGATTTAGTCCAATTTTGAAATGTTATTTACACTTGCAATGGTAATACCAAATTCCAGCTTGGAGAGATTGTGAGATTTTATCTAAGATATTAACAGGTTAGATCAGAAATTTTTGCTCTAGCTTACTCCATTTCACTTTAGAGCACACTCATGAAACAGAGTTCAATTCAGCCCTCTTCGTCGGATTTCATCTAGGGTATAAACAGTTTGATCAGAAAGACTTGCTCTAGCTCACTCACTCTGGAACCTACCATCTACACTTTATACAGATTTTGAGATACGAATACAAATCAAATGTCACTAAACTTTAACTGTTTTAAGCTTAGTTTTGTTTTGAATGCACGGCCCATGGTGAAGCCGTATATTAATGGAATATTTAGTCATCAAGTTACGTAAATTATCTAATATGGTACTTGGAATAATTTAATACATTGTAATCCGCCGCCCCACCTTCATACCGTGGCTAAATATTATTCGATAGTAATAATTCTTTTCACTATTTTCATTGTGATTTTATGTTTTATTTTTTCATGATATTTTTAAACTTCTCTGACTTTCTTGACAAAACCATGTCGCATATAGGGGTATGTATGTATGCACTGTATATATATCGGTAAAAGAGTTATATTTAATTTCTCCCCTAAATATTAACCGAATTTCTAATTTCCTTTTTTTGATTTAATTTTAATTTTCTTCTGAATTTTTTAGCAATTACTTGACAAAACCATGTTGAGTACTGGCTGCCTACATATCAGAACAGGTATTTTGTTGGGCTGAAGCTAAAATGTTTAGATTTATAAAAAAATAAAAGAAAACAAGGATAAAATCTCGAATTGTTGTAACCATCCACTAATTGATACGATCTTATATTCTGAAGAACTTTTCAGTACAATACAAACGTCTATGATTCATTTCACAATATTTGTAAAAAATCTCAATCTCTGTATGGAATAGTAAGAAGATTTGTCGATTTGTCCTATTTAAAACCTAATATTTACATTTTTATAAAAAGTGACGTGTGCAAAATTTCAGCTCTCTATGATAGGCGGACGGATGGACAGAGAGATGGACAAACGTAAAGTGAAATTACTTATTTATTATATTATTTGATTAATTATTTATTTGTTATAATTATAAATAAATGTACATTTTATGAATTGATTCATTGACTGTTTAGTTCGTTGGTTTCGACTCATGTTTCTCCTCTTATTCCTGCTCCGGTTTTTTCCAATTTTTCTTTTTTGAACATCATTACTGCTATAAGAAAAAAAACCGTTTTATATAAATATTACGTAATAAAAATATATATTTAATTTGTTAGTCACCATAAATTACTGCTCTTTTCTGCGGGCTTTACGCCCACAGTTCCATTATCTGTAGTAGCATTTTTATTTTGACGTGGTGTATCCTCCCCATTTTCCTTATCACTACTGAAAAAAAAAGAAAAATTGTTTTTTATAAATTTTTTTTATTAATATAAATAATAAAATGTAATGTGTATAAATACTTACATTTTTAAGTCAGGTGATCCGAGATTAGTTACAAATTATCGTACTACATTTATTTCAAATGCACTGGCTTTAATCTTTGAAAGGCTGGTCTACAATCAACTATTTCATCAAACTTTACCTTATATATGTGATCAGCAACATGGTTTCCTTCCTGGGCGTTCTACAATTACTAACTTAACCCTATTTACCGACACCATCGCCTCTGCTCTTGATGAAAGTAAGCAAGTGGACTCCATTCACACTGATTTTTCGAAGGCGTTTGACAGGATTTGTTACCAACAATGTCTTTTAAAGATGTTGAAAATTGGTTTCAACATCGACACTGTTCTTTGGTTTCTGTCCTATCTAGACGAGAGAAACAGTCTAGTGGTTTTCAATGGCTCCCAATCAGCCCCTTTTGGACAAACATCAGGCGTCCCTCAGGGTACAATACTCGGACCTTTCATATTTCTAATTTATATAAATGACTTACCAATAGATATTACATCGCCTTCTTTGCTTTATGCTGACGACGCAAAATTTTTTAGGGTAATTTATGATGGAAACACTTGTAAATGCCTTCAAGATGATATTGTTAATCTTTAAGATTGCTGTAGAGATAATTATCTTGACCTCAATATCGATAAATGTAAAACTATAAAGTTTTCTAGAAAGCGTGATACAATCTACTTCAACTACAAAATTAATAATATCTCGATTTTACGTATAAATGAAATAAAGGATTTAGGGGTTACCTTTGATCACAAACTACTTTTCGCTTCCCATGTAAACCTTATTACTAATAAAGCTTATCGCATGTTGGGCTTCATTTTTCGAGTGTGTAGATCCTTCAAAGGCAGTTCTGCTTTCATCTGTCTTTTTACTTCATTAGTGAGAAGCACTCTTGAATATGCTTGCCAAATTTGGAGCCCCTTCTATTCATGCTACAATAGTCAAGTTGAATCTGTCCAGACAAAGTTTACCAGGATCCTAATGTTTAAATTAAACATCAGCGAGATGGAGTATACTCAGAGATTATCTCTTTTTAATCTCCCATCTTTAGAGCACCGTCGCATGTATCTAGACTGCTTATTTTTGTGTAAACTTCTAAATGGCTACGTGCTTTGTCCCGATTTACTTTTCAAGGTCTGCATAAATATCCCAAAGAGATACTCAAGACTCCATGTTCCGTTTAGAATCCCCTTTTGTAGAACCAACCTCCGAGTTCAGTCACCTTTGGTAAGAATGCAGAAAATTGTTAATTCTAATTTTAGCAATACTGATGTCTTTTGTTCTGACCTTCTGACATTTAAAAGATCAGTTATAACGGAGATAAAACAATTTCCAGATTCTTAGCATATTATTGGTTCTTCAAATTAATATTTGTCGTTTCCTCTGGCCTTCTTTGCTTTGCTTTAAATTTCTAATTTATTTCATTTTCTTGTATAATTTGTATTATATGAATTTTTAGTAGTTTTAAAATTTTAGTTTATCATTGTTTGTTTTTGTTTTTTCTTCTTTTTTTTCTACATTTATTTTTTATTTTTCTGGATTTCCTTCTCTTTTGTATATAGTTTATTTTTATATGAAGTTTTGCAATATTTTGTATTTTCCTTTTTAGTTTTTCCAATTAATTTTAATTTTTGTTTATTATATTATTTATTTGCTTTGGTTCTCACTTTGTAGTCTTAGATTATTTGACTTTTTTTCTTCTTTTTATTTTTTTATTATTATGATTTACTGTATTAACTATTCTAAGGTATTGCGTTATTGGATTCTGTCTGTATAATATCTTATTAACTTTTCGAAATAAATAAATAAATTACAATATCTTCTTCTCCCTTGGTACCAGCCATCTAACTTCACGTATTCTTCCTTTCTGCGAAAGTTACAATAAATTGTTCAAGAAATTCGTAAAGGATGGTATTGATTTTAATAAATATCGATTTGCTTTGACGAGTCGTTTTAAATGACTTTCATCACATCTCGATAATTTATCAATTTAATAAAAATATGCAAAATAAATAGTTTTTAACAAAAGACTATTATTAATTAATTACTAATTATGATAGTATAGAAAAACAGTTACATAAATATTTAACAGTATAAAAACCTTTACGAAAATACATAACGGCCAAACATTAAAAATATCGATTCAAATATCAATCGGCCGATATCGAAGTTTGAATTTTTTCTCTTAACTGATATAATTAGCCGTTTTGAAAGTTGAGAAATTCACTTCGGGTTTTTAATAGCGAACGAGTTCGGGAGGAAACTTTTTTAATGTCATTTAAAATTATTGTGTTTTTGTTATTTTAAAATTAGTTCTCTAAATATTTGCAGGAACTTATTTAAAGTGGAATTTAAATATTTGTATAAACAAAATTATAAGGTGATTTATTTGTATTCGATGAAAATCTCCCATTTCAACATTTTGGAAATTCACTTCGGGCTTTTCGTTATTAAGAAAATTAATTGATTATAGAAGTGTAAAGGTTTACTGTAAGTTTTGGTAATTTGGATAAAAAGCAGGGACCGAAAATAACTGGTATTTTGAAAACTTTAAACAAAAAAGCTGGGATAAATCATGATCGTGGAATTTTGTGGAATATACCAAAAGACGTCTCGTGAAATCCGTTTCGATTCCTGCAAAGCTTTTGAAAACTTAACTTTTTATTAGAAAAGCTACAAAAACCAAGCTGGAAAGGCTTTTTATTTTATCTGGCAAAAATAAAAAGTCAGCTTGGCTTTTTATTTTATCTGGCAAAAATATAAAGCCAGCTGGGATTGCTATTTTTTCTAGCAAAAGTAAAAAGCCAGCTTGGCTGGCTTTTTTATTTTTTCGGGCTGGAAGTAACAGGTTTCGAAGCCGCAAGTATAAAAAGCCAAGCTGGTTTCTTATTTTCAGGGTCCGGACCAGTTATGAATCTTTTTTCTTATCCGATATCCGGTAATAAATGTGTAGTTAAGTATTATCAATAATAATAACTAAAGGAAGGTATGATTTACGATGTGCTCTGCTTCTGACTTATATTAGGATGTCGTCATTAACTTACCGAAAAGCCGGAGCTCTTAAATCTGTAACAACTGTACGAGCGCGGCTTATAGTTCTCGGCAGCTTCCTATCTTTTTTTAATGTTATTTTTGCCATTGCCGCGCTGCAGTGCCGACAAATTTTTTGAAAAGCGATTAAGGTTTCCATATCCGAATTATTTTTAATGGAAAGGACATTTATTTTTCTAGCCAAAAATGATACTTGGCTAGAAAAATTAAGAAACCAGCTTGACTTTTTATACTTCCTCAAAAAAATAACCAGCTTCAAACCTTTACTTCCAGCTCGCAAAAACAGAAAGCCCAGCTGGCTTTTTATTTTTACTAGAAAAGTAGAAAGCCCAGCTGGCTTTATATTTTTGCCAGAAAAAATAAAAAGTCCAGCTGGCTTTTTATTTTTGCCAGATAAAATAAAAAGCTTTTTCAGCTTGGTTTTTTTAGCTTCAAATTATTACCGGTCAGGAATAACAGGTTAAGTTGGCTTTTTTCGTAAAAAGTCATAACTGATTCGGTCGCTGATAAAAAGTATTACATAAAATTATTTATATTCAAATTTTAGTGCGATGAAAAATAAACAAAAATTGCGGTGAAAATCTAATAAATTAAAATACCAAAATGTGTGCTATATTGGGTAGTAACAGTGGTATTTTAATTAAATATTAAAAGATTTTAAAAGGGTAAGTGATCTAATTTTCTTTTTTCTTAATACTGTAATTAAATTGAAGAAGATTTTTCTGATTTATTTGACAAATGAAGCTTAATACTTTAGGTTTTTCATAAATAAATTCCGCAGAATTAAACGAACTGTATTTTGTTAATAATAATAATATTTAAAAAATAAAAACAATATTATTAACTATTGAGGACTTTTGGCACTTTCTGTATTTTAATTTGAAAGCTAGAAGCTTTATCTATCTATGTACAAATAATTGCTACGTTCTTTGGGTTCATTTTAGAGATATAAATTTGTAAAGTGACCATACATAGCCATTTCACACGAAAACGATACCTTTGGATCTGGACTAATTTTGGGAGGACAATTTTCCATGTGGATATAATTGCTTACCCGTATTTATCAAGGAATAAGAAATGAGTCTTTTATCTTTGAATATCCTGTAAGGCATGTTCTAGAGTTTTCTTATATTTTCTATAAACTTGCTGCATTTGAATTTTTATCGTTCGGAAAGTATTAAAGTGATTTTGAAATGTAAATGTCTAATAAGATTGCTACCGAAATACTAAAACATGATGTCTCCCGGTACTTTTATCAGAACAATTAAATGAATAGAAGTCTCTGGCAATTGTTCTAATTAAACTAATTTCTTATTTCATACAAACTCTGAGAGTTTTGTCCAAATTCAAAATGGTCTGGTCAATGGGATCATTTCCAAATTTTCTGTCTTCTACATTAATTCCGATGCCATTTTTATATTTTGAGTAAAATAAACTCACAAAAAAAGCAATTATACAAAAAATATATAAATAGAAGTTTGAAAATACGTTTTCCAGGATATTCAAGGATAAAGGACCCAACCCATATTGCTGAAAAAAATTAATAGGCGCAAAATAGGCTTCCTTAATTGTAGGAAACTTTATTTCATCCCCTTTAATATTATATGAAAATCATTGGATTCGGTTAGATATTTCCAGAATTATAGACTTCTAAAAGTAACTCTACAACGACATTTCACGAAAGTTTGAATTCCTTATCACGCGAAGTGCGGCGGAAAAACGTTGAAAATCTGGATATTACATTTACTCTATAAGACCTTCAATCATATTAAGTTTTAAAAGAATTCGTAATAGCTGAATCGAAAGTGTAAAATCGTCCAGCTCTTCCAATTCAACCATCATGGATTTTTTTTTAATGTTACCAAGTTTGAAGGTTTTATAAATTATATGTAGTGTTTTAATTTTCAGCGTTTTTTCCCAACACTTCGCAAGGCTAATAAAAAAAATTAGTCTTCTAAAACTGTTACGTCTGGCAGTAAAATGTAAAATACTGGTCGGATTATTACCGAAAAACTAAAATATATGATGCCTCGCGGGACTTTTATCATAGCAATCAAATGAACAGAAGTCTCTGGTAATTATTCTAATTGAGCTAATTTCTTATTCCATATAAACTCTGAAAGTTGTATCCAAATCGAAAATGGTCTGGTTCAAAATCAGGTCAATGGATCATTTTCATACGAATTGCAGTGTACACATACGTTCAGAATCAAACACATAATTTTCTCTCTTCTATATTAGTTACGATGGCACTTTTATACTTTGGGAATATAAAGTTCACAAATAAAGTAATTATATAAAAAAAAAAAAATGAAATACGTTTTCCTAAATATTCAAGGATAAAATACGCAATCCTTATTACGGAAAAAATATGAGGAATAAAATTTGCTTTCTTAATTTAATTTTAGGAAAAGTAAGTTCATTCGCTTTAAAATTATATCAAAATCATTTCATTCGGTCAGCTATTTCCGGATGTATAGACTTTTAACGTAACTCTACGACGATATTTCACGAAATTTTGAATTCAATATCTCGCGAAATGCGGCGAAAGGGCGCTGTAAATCAGGATATTACATATACTCCACAAGACCTACAATTATATCAAGTTTTAAAGGAATTCCTGATAGTTGAACTGAAAATGCTGAACCACTTTGCGTGAAATGCTAAATATAAAAGTGGTACCTATCGTGATTTATGTATACGAGTCAATTCCACGCAAAATCGTTCAGTTTATCCGATTCAACCATCATGGAATATTTTTGGAGGTACTGCAATTTTGAAGGTCCTGTATAGTTTATGTAGTGTCCTAATTTTCAACGTCTTCCCTGCGCACTTCGCAAAGCTTCTCATTAAAATAAGAGTCTTCTACATGTTTTATAACTGGGTGTAAAATATAAAAGTCTGGTCGGATTTCTACCGAAAAACTAAACATGATGTCTTTTGGTACTTTTATCATAGCAAATAAATGAACAAAGGTCTCTGGTAATTTTCCTAATTAAGTTAATTTCTTATTTCATACAAATTCTGAAAGTTTTATCCAAATCGGAAATGGTCTGGTCTTAAATAAGTTCAAATGGATCGTTTTCATGTGGAATGGCTGAACACACGTGCGCATACACTCAAACTCAAATTTTCTCTTTTCTACATTAATTGCGATACTGCTCTTTTACTTTGCGAATATAAAGTTCACAAATAAAGCAAATACAGTCAGTTCTCAAGTTATGACCACCTCAACTTACGACCAAGCGCACTTACGACGAAAAAAATTACAAAACTGTATCTTAAATGTCTATAATTTTCGTCAAATATATATTATATACGTCGCTTCTGGCGATTGATGTAGTAAACAGTTAAAAATCAGACAAAAAAGCTATTACTTTTTATGTGCATATGACTATTATAATAATATAGCTTACTTTTGTTTGAAATTCGACTTACGACCATTTCGACATACGTCAAAAGTTGCGGAATCGAACAGAAAATATGTTTTCCTGGATATTCAAAGATAAAGTATTCAACCTTATTCCTTAAAAATTTTGTTGGGTGAAAAGTTTGTTTTATTTAGGTTTGAAAAACTTCACTTCATCACCTATAAAATGATATTAAAATCATTGAATTCGGTTAGATACTTCCGGAGTTATAACCCTTTAAATGTAATCCTAGAACGATATTTTATGAAACTTTGAATTTCCTATCTCGAAGTGTGGGTGGAGAATGCTGAAATCAGGATATTAAATATATATTTTATAAGACTTTCAAACTTGCGTAAAAAGTAAATTATAAAAGTAGTATCGTGATTCATGAATATGGATAAATTTCACCCAAAATCGCACTTTCTAATCGACGATTATAATTATTTTTGGAAGTTAACATTTTGAAGGTTTTATACTTGCAGTAGTATTATGTAATATCATAATTTTCAGTGTCCTGCTTCTTCCCGTACACTTTGCGAGATATGCGAACTCAAAATGCTTTCAAATGTCCCTATGGTGTTTACTTTTATATGATATAACTCAGGAATCATCAGAATTTAATGATTTAGATATCATTTTAAAGACAATGGCCTGCATAAAAATATTTCATCCTTAAGACTACACCTAGGCCAGCGTTTATTTACTTTATTCATTTCCGTATTTAATTCTAGAACGGTTCTCCTATATAATGTAATAGGTATTATAAGCAAATTCAAAGGATTTTATATTTTCAAAAATTTTTAGTACAAGCAAAACATCTAGGATTTATGTTTTCACAGTATAATTAAAAAACCCCAATATTTGTATAGAAACACCAGAAAGGGAACTACCGATTTTCTCCTTTTTTGAGATTTTATTTACTATTTTTATGAAAACGTCTTTTACAAAATATCAGTACTTTAAGTGGACGCTTTCTCAGATAATAGCAAAATACATATATAGTGACAAATGAGAATTTTGTATAGCAATCCCTCGGAGATCCTGGCGCAAAATTTCAACTCTCTATGGCAGAAAAACGAACAAGGAGACAGAGGAACACGCAAAAAAGATGTTACTTTTACTATTATACCTGTGTATGCAACCCATTTTGTTCTACTAGCAATATTTCTATGCGTTACAAATGGAATGAATGGAATGAAATCACCTGTTTTGACAGTTGTGAAATTAACTTTGGTTTTATTAGCGAGGGTGTTCGCAACGAAAATTTTTCGCTTCTATTTAAAATTATTGTGTTTCTGATTTTTAAGGTACTTTTAGAAATACAAACGTATATTTAAAGTGGACTGAGTTTAGTCAATTTTATTAAAAAAAAAAAAATTTTAAAGTGATAATAATGGTGATTTTTTATCATTGAAATAAAAGTGTGCTCTTTATAATTTATAAATTAAGTATAAATGTGATAAGACTTATTTAAAGTGCAACATTGAAAACGAATAATTAAAATACCAAAGAGTGTGCATATTGGTATTTTAATTAAATATATAAAAGTTTTTAAAAGCTTAAGTGATCTAACTTTTTATATAAATTTATATTGTAATTAAATTGAAAAAGCATCAGATTTTTGTGATTCAAATGCCAAATGATTTTTAATTATTAATGAGCACTTTTCGCATTTTTATTTTAAAGCTAGAATCCTTATCTATTTATGTACAAATAATTATTTATCTTTATTTTTGAAATATAAGTATTTAATAGGAACATACACTCATGGCTCAACTGTATATTTTTGTTTCCTCCTACCACGCACCATATTAGAAATTACGTGATTTTACGATGAAGCGTCATTTTCACATAATTATACCTCGAGCACCAGATTTGTTTCTGATTCAAAAGCCAAATGAAGCTTAAAACTTTACATTTTTCATAAAAAAATATAGTAGCTTCAAGCGAATTTTTTATTGTTAATAACAGTATTTAAAAAAAACACTCACACAATATTATTTACTATTGAGCACCTTTAGAAATTTTTATATTTTTATTTTGAAGCTAGAAGCCTTATTATCTATGTACAAATAATTGCACTGGTGTTACGCTTCTTTTTAGATGGTTTACAGCTGATTGGAGGTCTTCAGCTGGTTATGTTTTTTTGTGATTTAACAGTGCAGTGATTAACTTGGCGATTTATTCCTTCGTGTTATTTCCTAGTGATTTTTCCTAGTGTTGTATTTAATTACTAACTTAAATACTTGGCTTAATTGACGGCTAAAATAAAATATTGTTATTCTGGGTACCGACTGGATTAAGGAGATAGCGATTAAACTAATGGTTTTTTATTGTGGGTAGCGACTGCAATAAAGAATATCCTACTCCCAAAACCTCAGTCAAATAAAAAGTCAAGTAAATCAGCTTCCATATATCGATCAGGTGAGTACAAGTCAATTGCACAAATATATCAATCAAATCAAATTTATTTCTTAATCATTTATTGAATATTGGTTTCAGTTTTTTATATTATAAAATATATATATAAGTCGTGTTTTTCTGAGCTCGAAACATTTAGTGTAAATGTGAAGGGTAGATTCAGTTAAAAAATCAAATAAAACCGTACGACGATGGTCATCGCACCTATTATTATGCAATTCCACGCAAACTTAGTCAAATTAATGAAAGTATGAATCATAGGAACAGGAATATCTCAAAAACGGTTGCATTTAGGGAGGTACATGTGCTTAGTCAAATTAAAGGTAACATTCCGGGGTTTCTAAATCTTGTAATAAAACTGTATAGTTATCATGCATTTTGGCGGGAAAATCATTAAAATTTGAAAAAATTAGGAATTTTTTTCCAATGTTTTTAATTTGACGTCCTACTACTTCCAACGGAAGGTGACAGGAAGGCTGATTGGGTATTCATTAGAAAGCTTAGATGGCTTGCTATCATCTAAGATGAATCGTACCTTCATAGGTTGTATATCAAGATAGTTACAGGGTGTAAAGTGGAAGAAGTACTAAACATCTTAAACCCTTCCTACATCCGAAACGACACATCTCATCCCCCCCCCCCCCCCTCACATTATAATTTTTTGCTTGTCTCCACCTCAGCTATCAAACCCTTGAGCTAGGTGCACCAATTATGGAACACCCTGTATATAGCTATTTCATACGAAAACGATACCTCCTTTGTACTAATTTTGGAGAGGATAATTTTCTATTTGGATATACGCTGTGGGATGAACCAAACGTAATGTTAAGGCGCCAAAATTAACAACTCATACTGATACCATGAAAGGCGTTAATAACTTACCCGTATTTTTGCAAGAAATAAGAGTTGAGTCTTTTCTTATGTTTGAATATTATGGAAGACATGTCCTAGATGTTTTTTTATTTTCTGTATAATTGTTGCATTTGAATAATTATATTATTATAAAAGTGGTACCATGATAAATGTATATGGGTCATTCCACCAAATTCGCCCAGCTCTTGTGATTACTCCATCACGGATATTTTTTAAAGTGTATGAAACATTTTAATTTTCAGCGTCCTTTCTCGACAGCTTCGCAAAGATATTCGAATTCAAATGTTTCTGCAAGTTCGTTACAGAGGTACCTTGTAAAGTCTAAATCTTTGGAAGTAATTAATTGAACTCAACGATTTTTGTATCATTCTAACGAAAATAAACTAAAGCGTTATAAAACTGAGAAAACGAAATATTTCATCCAAAAAAGTATCTAAGGTTCTACCTTATTGAATATCCTGGAAGATGTGTTCTCGATTATTTTATTTTTGTTTGTATAATTGCACCGTTTGTGTCCTTATCGTTTATAATGTATGAAAGTGGTATCGTATTTAATGTACAATTTTACGATTTTACGTAGAATGACGTACGTAAAATCGTCTAGATGTCCTTTGAAGTTAATATATTTGAAGGTCTTATAGTGCATACGAAATATTTCAAATTTAGCGTTCTCCTCCGCGCACTTTCGAAAGATAGCGATTTAAAAATTTCCTTGTTCTATTTAATGATTGCAATTTAATATATTTGGTATCATTTTAATGATAATGAAATGAAGTGAAATAAAACTGAAGAACGTATGCTCGATTTTCTTTTTAAATACTTTTATATAATTGTAGCATTTGCATTCTGTGGTACCGTACTTAATGTACTTAAGGTAATTTTCACGTCAAATTTAATGCACGAAATGTAATTCACGAAATTTAATTTACATTTTAAAGTTAATGATCTGCAAAAAAAATTGTCACTCTTGAAACGTACTTACGCCAGCATTCATTTTCTCCACATATCTATGGTCGGGTCTTAAATCGGATCAAATGGATGGTTGCATGCGGAATGGCTTTGGACCCATATGTAAACAATTATACTAACAATTTTTCCTTTTCCATATTAATTACGATGCCACTTTTATACCTTGGAAATCTGAAGTTCACAAATAAAGCAGTTATACAAAAAATAAATAAGTGAAAAATCGAAAGTACGTTTTTCAGGATATTAAAGGATATAGGACCCAACTCATATTCCTCAAAAATTTTGTTGGATGAAAGGTATGCTCTTTTAGGTTTAGGAAACTTCACTTCATCAACTTTAAATTTATATCAAAATCATTGAATCCGATAGATACTTCCGGAGTTATAGACCTTTAGATGTAACTCTATAACGATATTTCACGAAACCTTGAATTTCCTATCTCGAAGTGTGGCGGGAGGACGCTGAAAATCAGTATATTACCTATACTTTATACGGCATTCAAACGTGTTAAGTTTCAAAACAATCCGTGATAGTTGAACCGAACGTGCTGGACGATCTTGCGTGGAATGCAAATTATAAAAGTGGTATCGTGATTTATGAATAAGGATCAATTCCATACAAAATCATCCAACACTTTCGATAATCGTCCATCATATTTGTGGAAGTTAACATTTTTAAGGTCTTAACATGGAGTATAATTATGTAATATTTTAATTTTCAGTGTCCTCCTCCTTCCCCTACACTTTGCGAGATATGCGAATTCAAAATTTCTTGAAATGTTCCTACAGTATTACCTTTCATAAGCTATAACTCCGGAGGCATCAACATTTAATGACTGTGGGATCATTTTAAAGATAATGGTGTTTATAAAAATATTTCAACCTTAAAACTCTACCTCACGTAATATATACTTATATATACGTGGAACAAATATAAACATTGAAACGAGATTACATATATCGATGTAAAATCTATTGTTTGTTATCCCATTTTAAATTTGTTTATATAAAGAGCGATTTACCGTTACTTTTTCTCTCAACGTTTTGACAATTGCGAAATTGACTTGATCTTGATAAGTGACACTGTACGGCAGAATATTTAATCTCAAAGTATTTTTTACTGTTGTATTTATGATAAATGTGCGAAATTATTGTGTTTGCTACTGTGGATAAATATTCTTTATAAAATTAAATAAATTCCGAAACATTAACTGTTCAATGCAAAGTTCTATTAGTTAGAAACACCGGTGTCTCAATTAAGAGTGCATTTGTAAAAGGGTGAGTGAATTAAATTTTGTTAAATCGTGTGTTCATGATTTTATCACTTGCAAAAATAAAAGTGGTATCGTAACTAATGTATAAATGTCATTCCACACGAAATCATCCAACATTTTCAGTTCAACCATAACGATTTTTTTTTAAAGTTGTCTTCTACAGTAAATTTAATTTTCTAATTTTCTGCGTCCTCCCTAGCGCACTTCACAAAGATATGCGAATTCAAAGTTCATTCGGTATTGCTGATTTATTTTGTGAAAAATACAGAGCATTCACCTTCATTTGGTATTCGAAGCAGAAAAGTCGGTTGCTTCGTTCTCAAGATATTATTTTTTGAATATGACATTTCATCGTAAAATCACAAAATATCTAATCCTCTCTAGCGGGCTGTGTACACATACGTACACACTCAAACTCAAAATTTTCTCTCTTCTACACTAATTACGATGCCACTATTATTTTTGTTCACAAATAAGGCAATTACATGTACAAAAAATAAATAAATAAAAAATTGGAAATACGTTTTCCAGGATATTCAAGGATTAAGGACCCAATCCTTATTACTTAAAAAAATTACTAGGTACGACATTTGTTTTCTTAACTCTAGGAAACTTTAATGTATCCCCTTTAATATTATATAAAAATAATTGGATTCCTGTATATATTTCCGGTATTATAGACTTCTAAAAGTAACACTACAACGACATTTCACGAAAGTTTGAATTCCTTATCCCGCGAAGTACGACGGAAGGACGCTGAAATTAGGATATTACATATACTCTATCAGCTCTTAGATAGCTGAATTGAAAGTGCAAAATCGTCCAGCTCTTTCAATTGAACCATCATGGATTTTTTTTTTGAAGTTAGCAGTTTTTTGAAGGTTCTATAAAGTATATGTAGTGTTTTAATTTTCAAGGTCTTCCTCCGCACACTTCGGAAAGCTAATAAAAAACATAAGGCTCTTCTACAATTGTTATAACTGGATATAAATTGTAAAAGTCCGATCGGATTGCTACTGAAAAACTGAAATGATATGTCTGGCTGGACTCTTATCATAGTAATTAAATAAACGGAAGTCTCTTGTAATTTTCCTAATTAAGTTAATTTCTAATTCCATACAAACTCTGAAAGTTTTATCCAAATCAAAAATGGTTCGGCCCAAAATTAGTGCAAAGGGATCATTTTCATGCGGAATGGCTGTGTATACATACATACACACTCACACTCAAGATGTGCTCTCTTTTACATTAATTACGATGCCACATTTATACTTTGGAAATAATAAGTTCATAAATAAAGAAAATATATAATAAAATAAATAAATAAAATTTTTCCAGAATGTTCAAGATAAAGGACCCAAAAATTATTACTGAGAAAAATTATTAGGTGGAAAATTTGTTTTCTTAATTCTAGAAAACTTTAGTTCATTCCCCCCCCGTTCACGAAAGATTGAGTTCTTTTTCCGGCGAAATGCAACTACAATCATATTAAGTTTTAAAAGAATTCGTGATAGCTGAATCGAAAGTTAAAAATCGCCCAGCTCTTCCAATTCAACCATCCTGGATTTTTTTTGGAAGTTAGCAAATTTGAGGGTTCTATAAATTATTCGTAGTGTCCTAATTTTTAGCGCCTCCTACGCACACTTCGCAAAGCTAATAAAAAATATAACTGCCTTTTACAACTGTTACGTCTGGTTGTAATGTGTAAAAGGCTGATCGGATTGCTACCGAAAAACTAAAATATAATGCCTCGCGGCACTTTTATCATAGCAATTGAATGAACAGAATTCTCTGGTAATTTTCCTTATTAAGCTAATAGCTTATTCCATACAAACTCTGAAAGTTTTATTCAAATCGCAAATGGTCTAGTCCAAAATCAATTCAAATGGATCATTTTCATGCGGAATGGCACCGTACATCAAACTCCAAATGTTCTCACTTTTACATTAATTACTATGCCACTTATATACTTTGGAAAAATAAAGTTCACAAATAAAGCAATTATACAAAAAATAAATAAATAAAAATTTGGAAATACGTTTTCCAGGACATTCAAATATAAAGGACCCCAACCCTTATTACTGAAAAAAATTATTAGGTGCAGAATTTGCTTTCTTATTTCTAAGAAACTTTAGTTCATCCCTTTTAAAATCGTATCAAAATCATAGGATCCGGTTAGATATTTACGGAGTTATAGACTTTTAAAAGTAATTCTACAACTATATTTTACGAAAGTTTAATTTCATATCCCTTAAGTGCGGCGCAAGTACACTGAAAATCAGGATATATATATAAGAGATATATGTAAGACCTTCAATTATACTAAGTTTTAAGAGAATTCGTGATAACTTAAGCGAAAATGACTAATCATCCCGCTCTTCCGATTCAACCATCATGGATTTTTTTTTTTTTTAGTTAACATGTTTGAAAGTTCTATAAAGTCTATGTAGTGTCCTAATTTTCCTCGTGTATTCCTCCGTGCACTTCGTAAAGCTACTCAAAAAAATAAAAGTATTTTACAACTATTATAACTGGCTGTAAAATGTAAAAGTCTGATCAGATTGCTATCGAAAAGCAAAAAGAGATCTGTTGTGGGACTTTTATCATAACACTTGAATAAATTAAAATGTCTGGTCCTAATTAACTACAAAATGTAAATTTCTGTTAAAATGCGTATTACGATATTAATAGTTTTGTAGATTTATGAAGAATTTAATATATGTTAGTCTGCAAAAACTATTAGCGCTGAATTAAAAGCATAAAAATTGACTAAGATTGTTACTTTGATACTTAAACATTGAAGTTTTTTGGGACTCTTATAATAAGAGTTATATGAATAAGTGACTTAAAGAAAACTATTATAACTAATTATAAAATAAAAAATTACGTTGACAGTCTTATTTTATGAAATTTATAGTTGTGTAGCAATCATTTCTTGTTTGTCCTTACTTGTCCTTAGCCTATACCTTAATTTCAAATATAAAAACATTTTAAAATATATTACTTATTTTTTCTTTCAGGGCATCGGGGAATCCTGTTGTGCGTGCGTGTGTGAGTGTGTGTGTGTGTCTGTTTTTTTTATTTCTTCCTTCCAATTTCCCTATAAAACCAATTTCGGTTCAGATTAAATTAGACTTCGTTTGAATCAACAACTTTCTATCTCGACCCAATTTGGTAAATAGATTTTCAAAACTATGACGAAGAGAAAGAGCGCCTTAAGCAGATCACATAAAAGGCGGCGTACAAATCTTAAAAATCCTGAACAAGGAATATCAAGAAGTATAGTATCTGTCATACCTGCACACGTTGATCGACCTCAAGATTGTATTGAATCTATTGAGTTCACTCAGAATGTAGAAAGAGCGGTTGACAGTTTAGGGTCTATTAGGTGTAACAACCTAATAACCCTGATATAAATTTTGGACAAGATAAATCTGCCGCTGGAAATTCAATGCAAATAGATGTATCTGACAACGTTCATCAGGATATTAATGTGCAACTTGGGAATTTCGCTTATGGTATAACAAGAGAGGTTACATATTTACGTCAATGCACTAAATCCTCTGCATTGTTGATTAACCTAAATTTAAATGCTGGAGCTGGTCCAGCTGTTATTCGAACAGATGTGCCTGTTTCAATACCTTTCCAAAGTGCTGTTGCACAAAATGCAGTAGATATACTTGATGAACAATTTATTTTCGTTAAACCGAAGGCGATATCACGATGAAAGACAAAGTGGTATCAAACTAAAAGACCACCTACTGCAAATTTAGAAAATAATTCTTAAATTTATCAAGTTTCAGATAATAATCCTGAAATGAGGTATCCAATTGCTTGGTGCGAACTCGGCCAAATACATATCTCCAGATATTGAGAGTCACTCCTGTGGTGAATTAAATTTAGTTTACCAATATTGTAATGCGCTTTATTTTCGCGGAGAGCTTAATAGCCGAAAACAATATTTGCATTGCTGTAATCTTGGAAAAGTTACCCCACCGCCATTGGGTCCTCATCCACAAATTTTGCGCTCCTTAATAATGGGAACGCATCGAGAGTCAGCACATTTTTTTCCTAATATAAGGAAATATAATAATGTGGAGTCCTTTGCATCAGTTATTGCAGAGGTATTTAACCTTCCAGGTAGAGGGCCATTTGTATTTGTTATACACGGTCAAATGTATCACGTTATATCAAACAATGCATTTCTGCCCAACAATATTCCCCCTAAGTTTTCACAGCTCTATATTTACGATTCTGCTGAAGCACTTAAGGAACGAATGGGTATGGATGTAAGTTCCGATCTTAAAGAAAATCTTTTAAGAGATATAGATTGTGAATTGCGTCAAGTTGATCCATATGCCCAATCATATATAGCCTTGAAAGATGTCCGGAACAGGTTATTGCCCAAAATGGACCGGATGCGGTAAAGGATATGTAGAGACTACAAAATAAAACTAAAACGCGCATAAAGATAATCCTGTATTCGAAAATAAACAACGCACATTGGTAGCACTATTCGAGTGTTGCTCTTACTGTCATGTAGGACAATTAACTCAGTATAACAAATAGTCAGTCTGAATTCGTCTACCTGATGAGATTAGCAAAGTGTCGTCGCGTCAGCAAGCTCCTCTTCTCTTCCGCTCTCCTCAATGAAACATATATTAAAGTTGTACTGTAATCTTAAGTAATATGTAATTGTAGTTTGTGCAATAAATGCTAGCTAAGATAAATCGGAGTGTTTTACGGGATTCAGTTAGTGGGGGCTTGCAGTTAAGCATCTTGCAGACACCCCAGCTACATTGGTGACCCCGACGCGCAACATGTGCCAAATTAAAATCAAGCATACAAGAGATCAATGCAACTTATCCGTATAAGGAAGTGCTATTCATCAAGCTAAAATAAAATAAAAGGAAAATTTACAACGGAAAATCCAGTAAAATTCAATAACGCGACATCAACAGCACCGTTACAACGGCACCAGACACAGGCGCACAATACATATGTACAATCAGCATTACGGCGGCAAGCAGTGGACAGGACAACGCATTCACACACGCACGCCAGGCTGAACTCGGCATTTATTTGACGCTGGCAATCGCTTCACACAGTCAGCCACGGCAAACCAGTGTAAGTATCCTAGACAGAACCACAACGCATTTCAAAGGAAACAAGCAAGCGGCAAAACGAGCTTGAAGAACAGCGAATTCACAGCTGAAAGCGAACTGGCACTGACTGTACATACGCTATCATCGAAGAATTGTCAGTTTTACTCTGAAGGAAGCATTGAATAAAAATTCATTCCGAGAATCATCATTGATGGAGCAAATTAACTCTAGTTAAGTGCAGTTGAATTTTCTATTTACTTGAATTTGCAATAATTATTTGTTCTTTAAATTTTAGTTAAAATTTCTGTCTAGTTAATTAAAATTACTGTCAAGAAGATAAGCAAGCTGACGTGATGACAATTACAGCCATTGCGACTTTTCAACACATACAAGGAAAATTTTAAGGTTCAATCAAATTAATTGGAAAAATCTTATTAGAACGTGAGTACTAAAGAGCATTTTCACTCATTTTCTTTCGTAGTGCTACTAATGTATAGTTATTCAACCAGCTTTCTTAAATTATTATCATACGAAGTGCATCGTGGAAATCATGCATACTTTCGGTTCAAGTCGTAATTAAAGTGTACAAATATAATCGGTACATTTTGTATCATATAACAATTTTTTTTGTGCGTCTCTATATCATCAATGTGTGTCGCCGTATCACTCCTCCAGGAAAATTATTAAAATCGTACAGCAAACAAACAAAATATTTACACATTGATACATTGACATTTCTATAGAAACATACTACAATCTGTACAAATCTGCTTTTTAGTCAATCTGTACAACCTTGTCTTGTATCGAATAATTAAACGAGAAATTATAAAAATACAAATTATATTGAAACATAACATTTACATTAAATTATTGTTTTGTTTTTAAACAAACCCTCGCAATCTTCGGTTCGGAAATATTTTTTTTTCTCTTTTCTTTGTAAACAATTGTGGGTACAAATAGACTAAATAATGGGAACTGAAAATAAAGACGAAGAAAATGACAACAACGCGCAGAACAAAACAAATACAGATGTATTCGCGGTTAATCTCAAGTTACCTCCGTTCTGGCCTAGTACTCCTAAAGCCTGGTTCATACAGGCCGAAGCACAGTTCACGATTCATAATATTAAAAGAGACTCATCGAAATATTACTACGTTCTTGTGTCGCTTCCTCAAGAAGTAGTGAATTGCGTGACAGATATAGTAGAGAAACCTCCATCAGAAAATAAGTATGAGCACCTTAAAAATACGCTAGTAGAGAGACACTCACTTAGTGAGGAGCGTCGTATTGAAGAACTCTTGTCCAACGCGGAATTAGGTGATCAACGACCATCTGAATTTTTCAGGAGGCTACGAGGTCTTGCTGGCACATCTTCTAGTATTAGTGATAACCTTATTAAGAAGCTTTGGCTACGGAGGCTTCCACAAGCAATTAACTTAGCTCTCATTCCTCAAGACAACCAAGATATCTCAGAGCTTACAACATTAGCTGACACGTTATGGGAAGCATTTAAACCTGCGAGTATCTATTCTGTATACAAAAATATACCGAAAAACTCTCAACAAGATATCAAGGCCTCTATCGAAAAAACTGATGCGTGTACTTCCAATTATGAACTTGGTAGAGAAGTCTCAGAAATGTAGAAAATGATCGCGAATTTGAATATTTCACGCGGCAATCATTCATCACGCAGTCCACACAGGTCCTCCTTATATCGACGAAATAGTCAATATCGCGGTCGCCAAGAACAAAGCAGAAATCGCTCCGGGAATAGAAACAAAATATGTTGGTATCATACCAGACATGGTTCTAAAGCTCAGAACTGCGTTGCACCCTGCGAATTCTTAAGCTGGAAAGTAAACTCTCCTCAGTGGTCAACAAACTCATAAGTCCCTCCGTCCACGCGGCAGACGGAAGGATAAAGAATTCTTGCCGCTTATTTGTCCGTGACAACAACAACCTCATAACATTCCTCATCGACACAGGCGCCGATCTTTCAGTAATCCCGCACCGCTTCTATAGCGAAAACAAAAGAGATAAGCAGTTTCAATTATCAGCTGCAAACGGTAGTGCCATCGACACATTCGGTACAAAATTTCTAAATTTAAACACAGGACTTCGTCGCAACTTCCCAGATACGTTTATTATCGCTTCTGTAGATCGACCAATACTCGGAGCAGATTTCCTGGGAAAGCACGGCCTTCTGGTAGACATAAAGAAGCGCAAGCTTATAGATCCGCTTACCAAGTTAACTGTAAATGCCTCCCCGGCATACGTAAACACAGTAACCCCAAAGGACTACATTATTGAGAATAAATATGGCAGCTTGCGTGCGGAATTCTCAACCCTCACTGAACCGCCTAATTACAAACTGCCAGTGAAGTACAAAATTGTGCATAAAATAATTACCAATGGCCAATTACCATTCTCAAAACCACGGCGTCTGGATGCAGTAGACATAAAGCTGCACAAGTTGAATTCGAACATATGATGATATGATGAACCTTGGCGTTTGTCGTATTTCCTCTTCCTCAGCATCATCACCGCTACATTTAGTACCCAAGAAAGATAATGCGGATTGGCGTCGCGCCTATCGTCGCTTGAATTCAATAACATTACCAGACAGATATCCAATACCTCATCTTCATAATTTTACAATGCAGTTAAAAGGAAGAAAAATATTTTCGCACATTGACCTAGTTAGAGCATATCACCAGATTCCGGTAGCCCCAGAAGATGTGTATAAGACAACACTAACTACGCCGTTCGGTCTGTTCGAATTTACGCGAATGCCATTTGGACTACGAAATGCCTCACAAACGTTCCAACGCTTCATGAACGAGGTAGTAAAAGGTCTCGAGTTCGTATATGTCTATATTGACGACATATTTGGTGCCAGTCAAAATGAGAACGAGCATCTAAGTCATTTAAAGATCCTTTTTCAACGATTAACTGATTATGGAATTGATATCAAAGCCTCGAAATGTGTTTTTGGTGCTAAATCGTTAGAATTTTAAGCCACAATATATCCGAAAGGGGCATCCAACCATCTCAATCTCGAGTGGAAGCAATTTTGAAATACCCAGCGCCGAAATCAATGCGTCTCATACAACAGTTCATAGGGATGATAAACTACTATCACCGGTTTATCCCCCATATCGCAGAGCTGTTAATTCCTATTCATGGCCATCTCACACTGTTGCTCAAAAAGCCACGAAAGCAAGCTAATTTTTCATGGCCTAAAGAATGCAGTAGCGCCTTTGAAAAGGTAAAGCAATCACTAGCGCATGCAACTTACTAGCGCACCCAATGAGCAATGGCATATTTAGCATAGCAACAGATGCATCTCAAGCAGCCGTGGGTGCAGTGCTGCAGCAATGGAATAATGATACATGGGAACCACTAGGTTTCTTTTCAAAGAAACTGTCCCCGACGGAATGCAAGTATTCCACATTCGACCGGGAATTACTCGCAATATACCTTGCAATCGAACATATTAGACATTTCGTTGAGGGCAGTCAATTCATTATCTTTACAAACCACAACCCTCTTACAAGAGCTATACAAAGCCAAACAGAGCGTAGTCCGAGACAATCAAATCACCTTGATTACATTTCACAGTTCACGACAGACATACGACATGTAAATGGGAAAAACAATGTTGTAGCCGATGCACTATCACGAACAGTAGGAAATGAGGTCGCTTCTATAGAAATAACTTCAACACTAGTAAAAACCTTAGCCGAGTTACAAAAGACACACGCTGAACTCAACGCGTTACTCTCGAAATCGTCAAACTGAACATCATCCTGGAAACTCGAGTTGAAGAATTTTTCGCAAATACCCATTTGGTGTGAAACAATCATCCTTTCATTCCAGAAAAATTATGTTTGAACAGCTTCATGGTTTAAGTCACCCCGGAAAGCGTGCAATGAGAAAACTAATTACTGCACGTTATTTCTGGCCCAAGATTAACACAGATGTGACCAAATGGGAAAGAGCTTGTGTATCCTGCCAACAATCCAAAGTTCATCGACAAACCAAGTCGCAATTTGAAAGATTCTACATTCCTGAAGGAAGGTTTGAGCACCTCCACATGGACTTAGTAGGGCCGCTGCCACCTTCTAATGGCTACAGTTTTATTCTAACCCTGGTAGACAGATATACCCGCTGGCCGGAGGCATATCCAATCAAGGACTTGTCTGCAAAAACGGTCATACAAACTTTTGTTAATGAATACGTTGCGAGATTTGGCATACCTAGGATCATAACGACTGACCAAGATAGCCAATTCCAGTCTCGTATGTTCCAGGAACTCAGCACACTTCTTGGGTTCCACCACATACATACAACCGCATACCACCCACAGGCAAACGGAATGGTAGAGCGATTTCATAGAACATTAAAAGCTTCAATTATGACACGTCAAAAGTCTAACAGCTGGTCCGAAGAATTACCCATTGTTCTTTTGGGAATACGAAACACTATCATAGATGACATGAAGTGTACTCCATCCGAAATGGTATACGGACAAACACTCAAACTCCCAGGTGATCTTTTCGAAGACAGCAATAACATTCCCATTTCATCTCAAATAATAGAGAATCTCAGACAATACATGCGTACCATTAAACCGACTGACACTAAACTGAACTTGAGAACAAACCCATGTATACTTAAAGCTCTCAATGACTGTGAGTTCGTTTTTCTGTGAGTAGACAAGATAAGAGTTGGCCTAACAAAACCTTACGAAGGGCCATATAGAGTACTCCGAAGATTCCGAAAAAGTTTTGTGATTGACATAAAAGGCAAAAATTGTAGTGTTTCAATAGACAGATTAAAGCCTGCATACCATATTTCAAGTTCTTCAGTTAAAAACAAGATAATTAAGGTCAGATTTAGAATAAACAAATAATTAATCTTGCAATAGATAATATACATATATAAACAAAAATGAATAGAATATGTAAATGAATTTGCGTTAATATAATTAGTATGAATCGATAACAATAAAAATAAATGAATCTGGAATATATTGAATTCTCATTTAAATTACATTGCATATAAATACAGTAAAGGAAGATGATCTCTTCAAATTCAATAAACAATCTCTTAAATCGAATAATGAATTCTTATGAATAGTAGCTTCACATATACGCTACGCTGGAGGGGGAGTGATGTAGAGACTACAAAATAAAACTAAAACGCGCATAAAGATAATCCTGTATTCGAAAATAAACAACGCACATTGGTAGCACTATTCGAGTGGTGCTCTGACTGTCATGTAGGACAATTAACGCAGTATATCAAATAGTCAGTCTGAATTCGTCTACCTGATGAGATTAGCAAAGTGTCGTCGCGTCAGCAAGCTCCTCTTCTCTTCCGCTCTCCTCAATGAAACATATATTAAAGTTGTACTGTAATCTTAAGTAATAAGTAATTGTAGTTTGTGCAATAAATGCTAGTTAAGATAAATCGGAGTGTTTTACGGGATTCAGTTAGACAACCATTACCGAATATACATCCGGGCCGCCAGAATGTACCTGTTACAACCGATGTTGCTATGATTTTTAATAGCAATACGGGTGCGCCGCCATCGGCAATTTTGTGTGTGTATCCGACTGGAGACGGATTACGCAAAATAAAACGGATAGATGAAAATTGTGATCCATTAACATATCCATTGCTTTTCCCGAATGGTGAACCTGGATAGAATCACAAATTATCTTTTACCCCTTTAGCGTATTACTGTTATCGTCTTTCCGTACGACAAAAATGATGACAATATTATATTACATGCTCGGAAGTTATTGCAACAATATGTAGTTGACGCTGGCGTACGTGCTGGTTTACCAGTTATATTCAAGGGAAATCCAAGGCAATTAAATGAGGATACAAAAGATGCATTGGCAATTGTGAAAAAACATGGTAAACCAGATTTCTTTATTACATTAACTTGTAATCCAAATTGACCGGAAATCAAAGATAACCTATTTCCAGGGCAAAGTCCATACGATAAGCCAGATTTAATAGTTCGAGTTTTCGATTTAAAAAGGAAAGAACTATTACATGATATTGAAAAATTGAATATACTTGGTAGACATTTGGCTCATGTATATTTAATAGTATTTCATAAAAAGAGGACTTCCTCATATGCATCTCTTATTGATAGTACATCCTGAAAATAAGATAAGAACTGCAGAGGATATTGATAAAGTTGTATCTGTTGAAATACCAGCAAAAGATATCCGAAAAGTTTTTGTGCAAATACAACAATGAAAGATGATGGCTATCCTATATATAAGCGTACAGATAACGGTAGAGTTATATATAAAGGAAACATTGCCATGGATAATCATTCAATTGTCCCTTACAATCCGTATTTATTATTGAAATATAATGCACATATTAACGTAGAAATATCGAGTGGTATTCAATCAGTAAAATATCTCTACAAATATATATATAAGGAACATGATATTGCATCTGTTGTATTTGATGGTGATAATACCGGTCAAGGCACCTCAAATTATAATGAGATTACGGCTTATAAAGAAAATAGATATCTTTCTGCCGTAGAAGTCATCTTTATAAGAAGCCAATATCCGTTAAATCTCATTCTATTTATCGTTTAGATATTCATTTAGAAAATATGCCAACTGTACTGTTTCGTAATAGTAATAATGAGATAGTAAATAATTACAAAAACACTCATTTAACGGGATATTTTAATTTAAATAAAATTGAAAAAAAACGCTCATCAATACATTATTCTGAAATTCCATTACATTATGTTTGGGATTGGAACATGTGTATTTGGGAAAAACGACAACGTAGAGAAGAAAAAATAATTAGTCGTATATATTCAGTAAGTGCTCGCGCTGTTGAATTGTTTCACTTACGAATATTACTAGGTTATGTTCATGGACCAACAAGTTTTCTAGACGCACGAACATATAACGATGTCGTATATAATACATTCAAAGAGGCATGCATTGTAAGAAATCTATTGTAACATGCCCGTGAATGGTATAATACCCTTGATGAAGCTTGCACATTTCAAATGACAAAAAAGTTAAGAGAACTTTTTGCATATATGTATATGTGTATTTTGCAATCCAACGTCGTCTTTAGAACTTTGGGAAAAGCTTAAATTACTTTTATCTGAAGATTATATATGGCGCTTTGGTGGAAATTTGGTTCGCGGATGCGAAAAAGCAATTGCCGATATAGCGAAAATATTGGCAATTCATAAAAAAACCTTAATGGATTTTAATTTGCCATCAATTAATCAAGATTTAATTGAAACCATTGATATTTTCGATCCTATGGAAGAAGATAGGCTATATGTTGGAGCATATGGAAAAATAAATGGTTTGCAAAAGCAATTTTTCGATATTGTTATATCAGTGATAAATGGTTCCACATCGAATGGTAAATATTTCCATTTAGATGCTTTTGCTGGTGCTGGAAAGAGCTTTGTTTTAAATGCAATTTTAAATAAAGTTCGATCAAATGGTGGCACTGCTATTAGCGGTTGCATGGTCTGGAATTGCTGCTATGCTACTTAAAGGTGGCACATCAGTACATTCAAGATTTAGGCGAATGATCGGTTTGTAATATTCGGGGTACTTCACCTGAAAGTAAGTACATAAAATCTGCAAATATTATTATTTGGGATGAATGTGCAATGACCAATAAACATGGTATGGAAGCCGCAGATAGAACTTTACGCGATATTACCGGTATCAATAAGCCAGTCGGAGATAAATGTATTATAATGAGTGGTGATTGGAGGCAAATACTTCCAGTTGTCAAATTTAATAGTAGATTGGCTACCATAGGAAGTTGCATTAAGCACTCAAATCTATGGATACATTTCCATTGCTTTAACACATGAGAACTGATCCTGCGGAAATACAATTCTCTGAATGGTTGCTAAAATTAGGTTATGGAAAAATAACCAATACCTATGGATTAGCTAATGATATTGTTGAAATACCGTCGGAAAATACGCATCGGATAATTTAATTCTGGACATTTATGGTGAAAGCCTAGATGGTATACCAGAATTTAGTACGGCAATTTTAAGTACTAAAAATGATACGGAACTTGAAATTAATGATCAAATTCTCACAAAATTGTCTGGAGATGTTCGCACTTATTATAGTGCAGACAGAATTGAATGTGAGAATGACGAATTACACGATATATTTGCAATGGAGTTTATAAATTCTATAACTCAATCTGGTATGCCACCGCATAAACTTAATTTAAAAGTTGGCGGGGTAATAATGCTCATGCGTAATTTAAATATTATCGGAGGATTACGGCACACGACTTATTATTAGACGATTGATGGTAAATGTTATCGATGCGGAAATTGCAGTCGGAGCAAATAAGGGGAAAGAGTTTTCATTCCTCGCAACTTAGTCCAACTGATAATAAGTATTCATTTACATTGAATCGTCGGCAATTTCCGATACGTGTTTCTTTTGCAATGCCTATTAACAAGGCTCAAGGACAGAGCCTTAAAATAGATGGTGTTAACATTTGGGCATTCTTTCATGATCCAGATATTTCACAAGCAAAACAAATATTCTAAACAATTTCACTTTCTTACAATGTTCATTTCCTTGGAATTCTTTTATTGCAAACAAGCAGCATAAATGCAACACAAACACTTCTGACCAGTTGCAGTGCTTGAGCAGCTCATATTACGTTTGGCCATTCAACACCCTCAAGGTAAAATTTCTTGATTTCTATCTAGTAAATTCGTGAAAAATATATTTCCCAGGGAGGAAAATATTGCATGCTAAGCTTTTTAATGGATTTAGCTAAGTTAGAATAAGATCGCAGGTAAGAGGTTTTTGTTATAAAAAAAATGTGAATTGATGGAATAAAGTGAGTTGCGTTGAGTAATTTTGAAAGAAACAAGCCTATTTTTCTTTTGTCTTGGTGAGGCTGCCAAGAGCATAACAATCCAAAACATCTGGAGTATCAGTACAAGTACTGTTTGCTCCCACAGAAAAATTACTGTACAAGCACCGTTGATTTGATTCATACCAAAATAAGCATTGTGGTAATCTTCGTTATCCCAACACAGCGAGTATTAGTACAAGCACTAATTACTCTATCAACAAGACCACGGTTCAAGCACCGTTGGTCCTCTCTAAAACTCGACGGATACAAGTCAAGGCAAAAGAGTCTTGGTTCATCATTTGGTGACCCCGACGTGATCTGTTCACGCCAAGTATCAGAATTCAGCAACATAGACAAGAAGATTCATTCAGCTTTCTCTTGATCAACATGGAACTCGAAGAACTAGCGCTACGTCAAACAGAGACAGGTGGCTAAATTGAACGATTAATGGAAAACTTCCGCAAGGATTCAATCACCCGCAAGACAGCGGAGTATTTGCAGAAAAGGCTTCTTATGCTAGATGAATTATGGAAGGACTTCGAAGAGACGGACAACATTATCCGTATAAGCCACGAGAACAGGGTTGATCACCTCTACTTCAACCAGCATTATTACGACGCCATTTACCAGGGGTACGAAAAATTAAGACAAAAGATAGTGAGAAAGAGGCAGGCGCGCCAGCAATTGTTGAAGATGCATCGAATGATCTAGAGCAAGACCAAGACACTGCCCAAGGTGGAATCAACACAGCGAAAGAGAAGTCCACGGACAAGGCGTGTGAAGAAGACAATTTCCCAGTTGCAAACTAAAGATAGCGTAGCAGTTAGAGACTTCGCCTAAGCAGAAATATAAAGCGCATAGTAATAGATGAACATGAGATAGCATTGCAACCAAAGCTCCATTACGATAAGGAACCCCTAGCTTGGCCCTCAGCCTGCGCCGTTAAAAAGTTTTTTAATAACTTAATAATTTTTAGAATAAGACGAACCTAAGGTAGCACAGCAATGAGAAATAGTCAACTTGGCCTTCAGCCAATCCCGCCTCGGGCTCCGCTCCTCACCCACATAGGTCAGCTAAATACGTATATTAGAAAACAGGTAGACGGGAAGCCAGCGACGTGCCCGCCCTCGGCCTACGGCCTTCGCAACGCGCCCTGCCTTGGCCTACGGCTTTCGCCAGTGCCTGGCTTAAGTTAGCAGATTACTAGAATTAGAAAACAGGTAGACTAGGAACCAGCGATGCGCCCGCCCTCGGCCTATGGCCTTCACGACGCGAAAAATAGCAGAACACGAAAAATAGCAGAAAATAGATTGGTAACCATGCCTAGTTGAAGAGATTAGGGCTAGTAAGTGGGTAACTCTGAAGGTATACATCAGAGCTACCATCATAAACTGCAGAGGAAAACAGAACCTTGCTTGGCCATCGCAGCGCCCTGAGTATAGCATTTTTTAAAGAACCTAAGAATAATAGTAACAACACCCGAAACTGGCAATGCTGATGCATATTAGTAATATACCGGAATGCCACGGTGGATAAACTACCACCATGCAATTATGAAAAGTAGTGCACCATCTGATTGCACACCGCTTCGCCAACCAACGGTCCCCACTTTTCATAGCGCTGTAGATATATCTAGGGATATGTACAGGGGGGGGGGGGGGGGCAAAAGGCATATTATCTAGCACTTCCAATTTTTAATTTGTATCAGCTCCTAGAAAAGAGCAGTATTAGAATGCAGGAACAAGGTCTGAGGTCTGGATAGATTCATGTAGTCAATTGGCTACTACATGAAGATAGCCCGGATTTATCCAGGGATAGTACCGCATCTTCTGGTAGAGTGCTTGGGAGGGTAAACACGAAGCACACTAGCCAACACTCAACACTGTGAGTATAAAACGGTATACGAAGGCAGATATGTAAATAGGCATGAAGGTCTAGGAGTGGGCCTCGAAGCCGTAAACATAATACAGATACATAAAAACACAAGCATGAGCTTGGTGCGCTGTGGACCGAAACAGGGTAGAGAATAGAGAGGAGAAAAAGAAAATAGAAAACCCCCAAGAAGCAATCACTTAGCATCCCCCAAAATATATCTGATATAGAGATAATCACTGAGGCTACAGCCCAATAAAACAAGCATAATCAGCACAAGCATAAACAGCACACACAAACACTAACGACATTAGAACACACATACAATTAGGGCGCAATCGTAACCAAGATGCACCGCCAATATAACCAGACTTAACTAATACTATAAACATTCCTAGGTCCCATACTATAACGAAGGAATAATGACCCTAAGAGAGATCACAGGTGGTTTCAGGAACCTAACCGACTTTGACATAAACCCAGACATCAGAGCGTTGCTATCATATGGCCCGAATTTCATCATCCCAAACAGCCAACCGGATCAAGTAAACGTGATGAAAACGCTAAATGAGATAGCAAACGAAATTGAGGAGGAACAGCCAATGCAATACAAAAGGAAAACAAGAGCGCTAGCTAAGGCAACCAATGCATACACTAGAGAAGTAAAGAGGAAGAAACTTTCCAAGATGGAGCACAAAATTCTAGCAACGCTAACCTAGCTTAGAATGCTTTTGAGAAAGAGGAAAGATATCATCATAATGGAAGCCGACAAGGGAAAAGTTACGGTAGCCCTATATAGAAAACTATATGAGGAGCTACTGAATAAGATGATAGAAGACGGAATTCAGAAAGGCATATATCAGAAAATAATAAACAATGATGTACCTAAGCTACAAAAAACGCTACAAAACTCATACAAGTGGAGACTCCAGGCGATTGCCAAGCATGGCCTACATTTAAGCGATAATCAGGATAATGCAGAGCATCAGGGAAAGAAAGAAGCCACCATGATGGCAGACCTAAACGATTATCAGAATGAGATAAGCATGCTACACCCTATAATAAAGATCCATAAGGAGGAGCTCCAAATGAGACCCATCGTAGCCAAAACCAGATCAATTAATACAGCGCTAGGTAAGCACATTAATGAAGCCCTAGATGCAATAAGAGGTTTGGACTGCCTAAGGTATGACTTGAATGTCAAGAATAAACTTAATTTAATATCAGAAATCAAGCAGACAAAGATGAGAGAAGGATATGTCCTGTTTAGTTTAGACATAAAGGACATGTTTAATAACATAGATCTATTAAGCTTAAAAGAAAGCATTAGCAAGACAATACGACCAAATATAAGCAGATTATACAGTGTAGATATATTACTAGGCCTAATAGACTTTGAACTATTTTAGGGTAGGAGACACCATTTGCATCCAGAAGAAAGGGACACCAATGGGAGGGAAAACTTCCACCAAATATGCTAGCATATATATTGATCTAGGCATAAACAAGATATACAACTAGCTGGTAAGCTTAGGAGTAGATATATTAAGAATTTATGTTGATGACTTTCTACTATACGCTAAAGAAAGCAACATATACAAGATTAACAAGCTGCTGGAAGAAGAGTTAAACATGGAATTCACGGTGGAGCTAGAAAATGAAGAAGGATGTATCAATTATCTTGATATAACATTTCAAAGAACTAGAAACAGTTTCTTAACGAAATGGTATAAAAAGACCATCGCATCAAATAGACTAATAAATTTCTACTCTAATCAACCACTGCAGTATAAAACAAATACAATTATTGAGAGAATTAATTATGCGCTCACAATCACGGAGAATGAGCACATTCAGCAGATAATGAGCACTCTGAAGGAAGAGCTAAAAGATAATAATTACCCGTTAGCAATAACGAAAGCAAACTTCCACAAAGCCATTAAGAAAGGCAAACATCCAGAGCACAAGAAAGACATCATAATGTCAACATTAAGACGAATGTTTACCGGAATAAACCATGCAGAACAGGAAGATAAGACGAAAGCAACAGAACCGGAAGCTAGCAATACACCATTAGATGCTAGGAAGAAGACGAATCTAGAAGATCACCAAAGCAGTGATAAAAATGATATAATGGGCAAAAGGTTCATTAAGATGCAATATCTAGGTAGAGAAACATCCCAATACAAAAGGGATATTAACAGTATCACAAAAGATGTTAAAATGATACAATGCAATCCACCTAAAGCTAATCTTAGGAGCAAGTATAGGGAAACCAAAAATACCAAGATTGGTATCCACAGCTATAATCCAAATAGCAAGACTAACAATACCAGAAGAATGGAACAACATAATATTATACGCTTGTGAGCAATGTGATCAGAAATTCATAGCGCACACTGGAAGAATTGACATAGAGGAGCTAACAAGAGCCTACCATGATAATCCAAAACGGAAGCTCATGTGCCACATGAACGAACGTAAACATACTTTGAAGAACAAAATCGAAATCATAGACAAGGTGAGAGGTAGGGCGAAGGCAGCGAAATACATAACAGCCTACATCGCCTGCAATGTAAGCAATGGGCAAACCAATATCGTTAGCCTCAATACTGAGCTAACGGGCAACCATTTCAGGAATTGCATAAGCCAAGGCGCATCCACCATAAAAACCACAAGAAACTAATAGCATAAAGCAAACAGCAACCGGAGCACTGATAACATGTGAGGAAAAGACAAAAAGGAACTAGAAGAGAGAATACTAAAACCAAGCCAACCGCGGATATAGTTATAGAAATGCGGAAATTATTAAATTAATGGAAATATGCAAGCAACCAAAATGAGGGGATGAGAGAGAGAAGAGCAATCAAAGTTGAAGTTGGTAAAGAAATTTAGATAAATAGATATATATATGTACGTTTAAGCATAAGACCTGGAAGATATAAATAATAACAATAAACACCAGAAAGATTTCATTTTATTATGTATTTTACTTCATTTTACCTTATTCCATGAGAGCATATGAAGCCATCATATATTAGGCCCAACAACAAAAAAAAAAAGAAAATAAAGAATAAGACCAATATAGATTACCAGTTAAATAAGAAATATAAATATATATATTCTCTATACTAAAACAGAAAGTAAGAATCAAATTAGGTATCATGCACGCAAAGGCAAAGCAGATATAATCATAAGAAGATGTGACGGTATACAGAAACCACCCTGTTCTAATGTGTTCCCAATCTAAGAGAAATGTGGGACGAAGCGAATTCATGAACCATTAAATGAAAAATATATATTTGAAACGGCCATATTTAAATAAATCTATGCAACATACCAAAACTAATGTTACGCGCTAACGGTGCAACAAATAATTGGCGCTAAAAATTATGAAAACCGCAAGAAATGAAAATATCTTTTACGGCTAGGGGAACTGAAGAGTAGACAAGGCCATACGGGGAGAAAATTTGTTTCATTTGAGTTGAGTCAAGAACTATTTCCTTCATAATATAAATTTTAAATTATCAAGGGTATCGGATAAACAAAAAATTATTATAATAAGTAATTTTGGTGATAAAGCCACACACAATATTAAGCGACACAAGTGTAAAGTTCACAGTGACAATACGGAATCAGGTAATAAATGGTATTCCAAGACAGCAGCTCAGGAATAATCTAAATATAAAAGGTAATGGCTTCTCTATTAGAACATAGTATGTGAATGAAACATTCAATAAATAGAAGATAACCTAACCGCATAATCATTCATCAGCGTTTGATGTAATAACATTACGAGTAGATTAACTCTGAAAACAAATAGAAAGTTCCATCATAGCAAACCAAGGTGAAAAACTAAAGGTAGAATACATACCCACAGAAAATATGTATAAAAGTTTTTCTATTAAATAACATATATTTTTATAAATAAGGAGAAACCCTTAATCTGCAGACGGGCGCCATAAAAGATAAAATAAATAAGGAGACACAAGATAGGATAAAATAAACATAAACAGAAGGAAGCAAAAGCAGATAAATCGAGGCACGCATATAAATATAAGAGCTGATAAGAAGTAGGCTAACAGAAAGTACGATAAAACGCGGAAAACAGGAAGCAGCGCATCTCCAAAGGTAAAATTAATATAGACTCCCAATGTGAATAGCCAACTGATATAATAACTGAGCATGCCTAATACTATACAATTGCAGGAAAATATATTAACATCGCATGAACCTATTAGTAGAGTAGTGAAATGACAAGCATAGTAATAAGCAAATCTCACTAGCATTCATGCATAGAACCTAGCAAAGTAACCGCACACAACGCAACGTATTAGCATTAATATCCTGCGAGAATAAATAATAAAAACCACAAAGTAGGAAAGGAGGATTGAGATAGAGGGAGAGAAGGATTAAGACGAAACGCATGCACAGTTAGCAAATTTAATTAATTCTGAAATTCAATATTTAGAGAAGCATATCGATAATTAGTATACACCAAATGAGAATATAAGCATTTATTTATATATATTTTTTAATTCGGTACATGTGCATATGTGTGAGGTAATGTTTAAAGTGTGAAATAGTATTACTGGTTTGAGGCGAACCAAGGAATCCAAGACAGGTTGAATGATCACTTGAAATATTCGGGATCCAGTTCCCACCACTGTGAATGAATGCGACGCCCCTTCACACAACGAGGCGCAACTGCCATGTAAGACAATGGATGAGCACCTAGTAAGGACGAAAAGAGGTAAAGCACACATTATAAAAACGATAAACTCACATAATAAATAAATCACTACAAAGTTGCAAATCTGAATTAATGTGAATTGCAACAACTACAATAAATAGAACAACTCAATAAAACAGTAATATATTTAAAACAAATTAACAAGCTTGTAACATTAAATGGATAAAGCAAGTTGGAAATTGAGAAAATAAGCAGCAGCAACACAGTCAGTCACACAACAACAAAAAATCAGGCCACACATTATACACTGTAGGCAAGCATGCAACATACCATTCACACCACTGCATACACAATTTGAAGGGAATAGGAGAATTTAATCTGAAAATGAAATCAAAAGAACATAGATTAGTAACAATTTAGCGATCAAAATGGGTTAAATCATAATATATTATAAGTAGCATACTAATTAGACAATACAACCCAAAACCAAGCAGGTAGCATACGATAAACGTGGAACAATATCACCCCACCATCCAACCATGAACGACAGCAGTCATAGGAGCACCAGATGACAACATTGGTCACTATATACTCGGATACCTGGAATGAAATAATAATAAAAAGTTTCAACAAAGTGTCATGCCCAAATGAATTTAATATAAAATGAACTTATCTAAGTTAGAGATTTCCGTAAAGTAACCAGGCGCTGCATATAGAGGGCAGCATCACTAAAATTAAACCTTGAAACATTCCCTACGAACATTCCAGACGGACGGAATATACATAGAACCTGTAAGAACAATGATATGGATATAATTAATTAATTAATAAGAGCATTAGAATTCTAAACTAATAAAGAAGACTGCACGTTTCATAAGGAAAATAATAATAATTATAATAATTAAAATATTGATATACGAATGACAGCAGCAGCACCAACACATTTGCACAATTGAAAATGGCAGAAACTTGCAACAGCATCTTCTTCTATCTAAAGATATGAGAAAGTAAGGGGCGATAACCTAGTGAAAATCGCAGCACACAAGGTGAATAAGGGAATCTGCATGCATAAAGAAAGTGGGGCATCCCACACGTGATAATATGAAGCAAGGAAATTCTATGGACCAACGACCGCATCACGTGAAACAAATTCCGGTCAGTGCATGGGAATGAATAAATTTTGAACAAATGACCATTCAGCGCTATTCTGAAGGTGAATAAGAATAGAGAAAAGCTTTAATAAGAGGCTAATACCAACAGCATCCACTGAAAGTAGGAAATGATAGGAGTATAGGGTAGCGTTAGGTAATAAGAACGTAGTTATACGTAGCATTAATAACTGAGATTAAGTATCCAGACATAGCAATAAATACATATATAAGAGTACTGAGACCCCATTCCTTTGCAATATGAGCAAGTAAAATTGCCATATTAAGTTCCTCACCATTTAACTAGTTTTCAGCATCAGCCAGGCCCAAGGACCTGTGAAATTAATTCAGAATAATCGCAACTTATATATATTTGCATAGAATAATAAATATTCAACGCATATATATAGAGTTTTTCGTGCACATAGCGCAAACATAGGGAGTGACCATACACTCATTGAATAATAGTCAGACAATAAATCGCTGATGACGCTCTGTGGCGAGAGCAGAAAACGTTCCGGTAACACAAACCATAGCGGCCTACACGGCCAAAAGATGCAATATAACATATTGCAAGGATAGGAAAAATATCGGTGGCGGCATATTCCCTAAAATATGACAAAAACCTACTCATGTTGAGAGTCGCCATTGTTACATTTATCGGGACGTAACAAAGTGAACTCAACAACACAAATTTCTAAGAATACTATATTTGCATTACAAGAATACACACCGGTAAAGAAAGAATGGGAAATTAAAAATAAAAATATAAGTTAAAAATAAAAATTAAAAAAAAGGAAAATAACGATGATAATACAAATCATAGAATCAGAATCGAAATGAAAAAGATAAAGCAAAATAGCAAGAAATAAGTGAAGAAAACTAACCAATATATATGCTTTAGTTATATAAAAAATATATATAATAAAGATTTTTATTGTCCTATATTAAAACGCATAGCATAATATCAAAAGTAAGCATACAAAATAAATAATATATAATACATTGGTATACAGAACCACATATACTACCAAATAAACTCACCCAACACCAACTTAGGCATCTAACACACAGAGGGCAGCAGAACAAAAAGCCAGTTAGAGTAAAAGTAGCACCAACTTAGCATCTGGCCTACGCCACCACCTAACTAGACAAATTGGAATATGTAGGATAGGCAAACTAAAGATAGCGTAGCAGTGAGAGACTTCGCCTAAGCAGAAATATAAAGCGCATAGTAGTAGATGAACATGAGATAGCATTGCAACCAAAGATCCATTACGATAAGAAACCTCCAGCTTGGCCCTCAGCCTGCGCCGTTAAAAGGTTTTTTAATAACTTAATAATTTTTAGAATAAAACCAACCTAAGGTAGCACAGCAATGAGAAATAGTCAACTTGGCCTTCAGCCAATCCCGCCTCGGGCTCCGCTCCTCACCCACATAGGTCAGCTAAATACGTATATTAGAAAACAGGTAGACGGGAAGCCAGCGACGTGCCCGCCCTCGGCCTACGGCCTTCGCAACGCGCCCTGCCTTGGCCTACGGCCTTCGCCAGTGCCTGGCTTAAGTTATCAGATTACTAGAATTAGAAAACAGGTAGACTAGGAACCAGCGATGCGCCCGCCCTCGGCCTATGGCCTTCACGACGCGAAAAATAGCAGAACACGAAAAATAGCAGAAAATAGATTGGTAACCATGGCTAGTTGAAGAGATTAGGGCTAGTAAGTGGGTAACTCTGAAGGTATACATCAGAGCTACCATCATAAACTGCAGAGGAAAACAGAACCTTGCTTGGCCATCGCAGCGCCCTGAGTATAGCATTTTTTAAAGAACCTAAGAATAATAGTAACAACACCCGAAACTGGCAATGCTGATGCATATTAGTAATATACCGGAATGCCACGGTGGATAAACTACCACCATGCAATGATGGAAAGTAGTGCACCATCTGATTGCACACCGCTTCGCCAACCAACGGTCCCCACTGTACATAGCGCTGCAGATATATCTAGGGATATGTACAGGGGAGGGTAAAAGGCATATTATCTAGCACTTCCAATTTTTAATTTGTATCAGCTCCTAGAAAAGAGCAGTATTAGAATGCAGGAACAAGGTCTGAGGTCTGGATAGATTCATGTAGTCAATTGGCCACTACATGAAAATAGCCCGGATTTATCCAGATATAGCACCGCATCTTCTGGTAGAGTGCTCGGGAGGGTAAACACGAAGCACAATAGCGAACACTCAGCACTGTGAGTATAAAACGGTATACGAAGGCAGATTTGCAAATAGGCATGAAGGTCTAGGAGTGGGCCTCGAAGCCGTAAACATAATACAGATACATAAAAACACAAGCATGAGCTTGGTGCGCTGTGGACCGAAACAGGGTAGAGAATAGAGAGGAGAAAAAGAAAATAGAAAACCCCAAGAAGCAATCACTTAGCATCCCCAAAAATATATCTGATATAGAGATAATCACTGAGGCTACAGACCAATAAAACAAGCATAATCAGCACAAGCATAAACAGCACACACAAACACTAACGACATTAGAACACACATACAATTAGGGCGCAATCGTAACCAAGATGAACCGACAATATAACCAGACTTAACTAATACTATAAACATTCCTAGGTCCCATACTATAACGAAGGAATAATGACCCTAAGAGAGATCACAGGTGGTTTCAGGAACCTAACCGACTGTGACATAAACCCAGACATCAGAGCGTTGCTATCATATGGCCCGAATTTCATCACCCCAAACAGCCAACCGGATCAAGTAAACGTGATGAAAACGTTAATTGAGATAGCAAACGAAATTGAGGAGGAACAGCCAATGCAATACAAAAGGAAAACAAGAGCGCTAGCTAAGGCAACCAATGCATACACTAGAGAAATAAAGAGGAAGAAACTTTCCAAGATGGAGCACAAAATTCTAGCAACGCTAACCAAGCTTAGAATGCTTTTGAGAAAAAGGAAAGATATCATCATAATGGAAGCCGACAAGGGCAAAGTTACGGTAGCCCTATATAGAAAACTATATGAGGAGCTACTGAATAAGATGATAGAAGACGGAATTCAGAAAGGCATATATCAGAAAATAATAAACAATGATGTATCTAAGCTACAAAAAACGCTACAAAACTCATACAAGTGGAGACTCCAGGCGATTGCCAAGCATGGCCTACATTTAAGCGATAATCAGGATAATGCATAACATCAGGGAAAGAAAGAAGCCACCATGATGGCGGACCTAAACGATTATCAGAATGAGATAAGCATGCTACACCCTATAATAAAGATCCATAAGGAGGAGCTCCAAATGAGACCCATCGTAGCCAAAACCAGATCAATTAATACAGCGCTAGGTAAGCACATTAATGAAGCCCTAGATGCAATGAGAGGTTTGGATTGCCTAAGGTATGACTTGAATGTCAAGAATAAACTTAATTTAATATCAGAAATCAAGCAGACAAAGATGAGAGAAGGATATGTCCTGTTTAGTTTAGACATAAAGGACATGTTTAATAACATAGATCTAGCAAGCTTAAAAGAAAGCATTAGCAAGACAATACGACCAAATATAAGCAGATTCTACAGTGTAGATAATTTACTAGGCCTAATAGACTTTGACCTAAGACAGGCGAACTATTTTAGGGTAGGAGACACCATTTGCATCCAGAAGAAAGGGACACCAATGGGAGGGAAAACTTCCACCAAATATGCTAGCATATATATTGATCTAGGCATAAACAAGATATACAACTAGCTGGTAAGCTTAGGAGTAGATATATTAAGAATTTATGTTCATGATTTTCTACTATACGCTAAAGAAAGCAACATATACAAGATTAAGAAGCTGCTGGAAGAAGAGTTAAACATGGATTTCATGGTGGAGCTAGAAAATGAAGAAGGATGTATGCTAGCATATATATTTATCTAGGCATAAACAAGATATACAACTAGCTGGTAAGCTTAGGAGTAGATATATTAAGAATATATGTTGATGATTTTCTACTATACGCTAAAGAAAGCAACATATACAACAATAAGAAGCTGCTGGAAGAAGAGTTAAACATGGAATTCACGGTGGAGCTAGAAAATGAAGAAGGATGTATCAATTATCTTGATATAACATTTCAAAGAACTAGAAACGGTTTCTTAACGAAATGGTATAAAAAGACCATCGCATCAAATAGACTAATAAATTTCTACTCTAATCAACCACTGCAGTATAAAACAAATACAATTATTGAGAGAATTAATTATGCGCTCACAATCACGGAGAATGAGCACATTCAGCAGATAATGAGCACTCTGAAGGAAGAGCTAAAAGATAATAATTACCCGTTAGCAATAACGAAAGCAAACTTCCACAAAGCCATTAAGAAAGGCAAACATCCAGAGCACAAGAAAGACATCATAATGTCAACATTAAGACGACTGTTTACCGGAATAAACCATGCAGAACAGGAAGATAAGACGAAAGCAACAGAACCGGAAGCTAGCAATACACCATTAGATGCTAGGAAGAAGACGAATCTAGAAGATCACCAAAGCAGTGATAAAAATGATATAATGGGCAAAAGGTTCATTAAGATGCAATATCTAGGTAGAGAAACATCCCAATACAAAAGGGATATTAACAGTATCACAAAAGATGTTAAAATGATACAATGCAATCCACCTAAAGCTATTCTTAGGAGCAAGTATAGGGAAACCAAAAATACCAAGATTGGTATCCACAGCTATAATCCAAATAGCAAGACTAAGCATCTAACAATACCAGAAGAATGGAACAACATAATATTATACGCTTGTGAGCAATGTGATCAGAAATTCATAGCGCACACTGGAAGAATTGACATAGAGGAGCTAACAAGAGCCTACCATGATAATCCAAAACGGAAGCTCATGTGCCACATGAACGAACGTAAACATACTTTGAAGAACAAAATCGAAATCATAGACAAGGTGAGAGGTAGGGCGAAGGCAGCGAAATACATAACAGCCTACATCGCCTGCAATGTAAGCAATGGGCAAACCGGTATCGTTAGCCTCAATACTGAGCTAACGGGCAACCATTTCAGGAATTGCATAAGGGGCAACCACCATAAAAACCACAAGAAACTAATAGCATAAAGCAAACAGCAACCGGAGCACTGATAACATGTGAGAAAAAGACAAAAAGGAACTAGAAGAGAGAATACTAAAACCAAGCCAACCGCGGATATAGTTATAGAAATGCGGAAATTATTAAATTAATGGAAATATGCAAGCAGCCAAATTAAGGGGATGAGAGAGAGAAGAGCAATCACAGTTGAAGTTGGTAAAGAAATTTAGATAAATAGATATATATATATATGTACGTTTAAGCATAAGACCTGGAAGATATAAATAATAACAATAAACACCAGAAAGATTTCATTTTATTATGTATTTTACTTCATTTTACCTTATTCCATGAGAGCATATGAAGCCATCATATATTAGGCCCAACAACAAAAGGCAAGTAAAAAAATAAAAGAAAATAAAGAATAAGAATCAAATTAAGTATCATGCACGCAAAGGCAAAGCAGATATAATCATAACAAGATGTGACGGTATACAGAAACCACCCTGTTCTAATGTGTTCCCAATCTAAGAGAAATGTGGGACGAAGCGAATCCATGAACCATTAAATGAAAAATATATATTTGAAACGGCCATATTTAAATAAATCTATGCAACATACCAAAACTAATGTTACGCGCTAACGGTGCAACAAATAATTGGCGCTAAAAATTATGAAAACCGCAAGAAATGAAAATATCTTTTATGGCTAGGGGAACTGAAGAGTAGACAAGGCCATACGGGGAGAAAATTTGTTTCATTTGAGTTGAGTCAAGAACTATTTCCTTCATAAAATAAATTTTAAATTATCAAGGGTATTGGATAAACAAAAAATTATTATAATAAGTAATTTTGGTGATAAAGCCACACACAATATTAAGCGTAACAAGTGTAAAGTTAACAGTGACAATACGGAATCAGGTAATAAATGGTATTCCAAGCCAGCAGCTCAGGAATAATCTAAATATAAAAGGTAATGGCTTCTCTATTAGAACATAGTATATGAATGAAACATTCAATAAATAGAAGACAACCTAACCGCATAATCATTCATCAGCGTTTGATGTAATAATATTACGAGTAGATTAACTCTGAAAACAAATAGAAAGTTCCAGCATAGCAAACCAAGGTGAAAAACTAAAGGTGGAATACATACCCACAGAAAATATGTATAAAAGTTTTTCTATTAAATAATATATATTTTTATAAATAAGGAGAAACCCTTAATCTGCAGACGGGCGCCATAAGAAAAAATAAAATAAAATAAGGAGACACAAGATAGGATAAAATAAACATAAACAGAAGGAAGCAAAAGCAGATACATCGAGACACGCATATAAATATAAGAGCTGATAAGAAGTAGGCCAACAGAAAGTACGATAGAACGCGGAAAACAGGAAGCAGTGCATCTCCAAAGGTAAAATTAATATAGACTCCCAATGTGGATAGCCAACTGATATAATAACTGAGCATGCCTAATACTATACAATTGCATGAAAATATATTAACATCGCATGAACCTATTTGTAGAGTAGTGAAATAACAAGCATAGTAATAAGCAAATCTCACTAGCATTCATGCATAGAACCTAGCAAAGCAAACGCACACAATGCAACGTATTACCATTAATATCCTGCGAGAATAAATAATAAAAACCACAAAGTAGGAAAGGAGGATTGAGATAGAGAGAGAGAAGGATTAAGACGAAACGCATGCACAGTTAGCAAATTTAATTAATTCTGAAATTCAATATTTAGAGAAGCATATGGATAATTAGTATACCCCAAATGAGAATATAAGCATTTATTTATATATATTTTTTAATTCGGTACATGTGCATATGTGTGAGGTAATGTTTAAAGTGTGAAATAGTATTACTGGTTTGAGGCGAACCAAGGAATCCAAGACAGGTTGAATGATCACTTGAAATATTCGCGATCCAGTTCCCACCACTGTGAATGAGTGCGACGCCCCTTCACACAACGAGGCGCAACTGCCATGTAAGACAATGGATGAGCACCTAGTAAGGAAGAAAAGAGGTAAAGCACACATTATAAAAACGATAAACTCACATAATAAATAAATCACTACAAAGTTGCAAATCTGAATTAATGTGAATTGCAACAACTACAATAAATAGAACAACACAATAAAACAGTAATATATTTAAAACAAATTAACAAGCTTGTAACATTAAATGGATAAAGCAAGTTGAAAATTGAGAAAATAAGCAGCAGCAACACAGTCAGTCACACAACAACAAAAAATCAGGCCACACAGTATACACTGTAGGCAAGCATGCAACATGCCATTCGCACCACTGCATACACATTTTGAAGGGAATAGGAGAATTTAATCTGAAAATGAAATCAAAAGAACATAGATTAGTAACAATTTAGCGATCAAAATGGGTTAAATCATAAAATATTATAAGTAGCATACTAATTAGACAATACAACCCAAAACCAAGCAGGTAGCATACGATAAACGTGGAACAATACCACCCCACCATCCAACCATGAACGACAGAAGTCATACGAGCACCAGATGACAAGATTGGTCACTATATACTCGGATATCTGGAATGAAATAATAATAAAAAGTTTCAACAAAGTGTCATGTCCAAATGAATTTAACATAAAATGAACTTATCTAAGTTAGAGATTTCCGTAAAGTAACCAGGCGCTGCATATAGAGAGCTGCATCACTAAAATTAAGCCTTGAAACATTCCCTACGAACATCCCAGACGGACGGAATATACATAGAACCTGTAAGAACAATGATATAGATATAATTAATTAATTAATTAGAGCATTAGAAACTAAACTAAACTAATAAAAAAGACTGCACGTTTCATAAGGAAAATAATAATAATTATAATAATTAAAATATTGATATACGAATGACAGCAGCAGCACCAAAACATTTGCACAATTGAAAATAGCAGAAACTTGCAACAGCATCTTCTTCTATCTAAAGATATGAGAAAGTTAGGGGCGATAACCTAGTGAAAATCGCAGCACACAAGGTGAATAAGGGAATCTGCATGCATAAAGAAAATGGGGCATCCCACACGTGATAAAATGAAGCAAGGAAATTCTATGGACCAACGACCGCACCACTTGAAATAAATTCCGGTCAGTGCATGGGAATCAATAAATTTTGTACAAATGACCATTCAGCGCTATTCTGAAGGTGAATAAGAATAGAGAAAAGCTTTAATAAGAGGCTAATACCAACAGCATCCACTGAAAGTAGGAAATGATAGGAGTATAGGGTAGCGTTAGGTAATAAGAACGTAGTAATACGTAGCATTAATAACTGAGATTAAGTATCCAGACATAGCAATAAATACATATTTTAGAGTACTGAGACCCCATTCCTTTGCAATATGAGCAAGTAAAATTGCCATATTAAGTTCCTCACCATTTAACTAATTTTCAGCATCAGCCAGGCCCAAGGACCTGTGAAATTAATCTAGAATAATCGCAATTTATATATATTTGCATGGAATAATAAATATTCAACGCATATATATAGAGTTTTTCGTGCACATAGCGCAAACATAGGGAGTGACCATACACTCATTGAATAATAGTCAGACAATAAACCGCTGATGACGCTCTGTGGCGAGAGCAGAAAACGTTCCGGTAACGCCAACCATAGCGGCCTACATGGCCAAAAGATGCAATATAACATATTGCAAGGATAGGAAAAATATCGGTGGAGGCATATTCCCTAAAAAATGCCAAAAACCTACTCATGTTGAGAGTCGCCATTGTTACATTTATCGGGACGTAACAAAGTGAACTCAACAACACAAATTTCTAAGAATACTATATTTGCAATACAAGAATACACACCGGTAAAGAAAGAATGGGAAATTAAAAATAAAAATATAAGTTAAAAATAAAAATTTAAAAAAAGGAAAATAACGATGATAATACAAATCATAGAATCAGAATCGAAATGAAAAAGATAAAGTAAAATAGCAAGAAATAAGTGAAGAAAACTAACCAATATATATGCTTTAGTTATATAAAAAATATATATAATAAAGATTTTTATTGTCCTATATTAAAACGCATAGCATAATATCAAAAGTAAGCATACAAAATAAATAATATATAATACATTGATATACAGAACCACACGTACTACCAAATAAACTCACACAACACCAACTTAGGCATCTAACACACAGAGGGCAGCAGAGCAAAAAGCCAGTTAGAGTAAAAGTAGCACCAACTTAGCATCTGGCCTACGCCACCACCTAACTAGACAAATTGGAATATGTAGGAAAGGCAAACTAACGACAGAGAGAGAGAGAGAGATAGAGACTTCGACTAAGCAGAAATATAAAGCGCATAGTAATAGATGAACATGAGATAGTATTGCAACCAAAGATCCATTACGATAAGGAACCTCTAGCTTGGCCCTCAGCCTGCTCCGTTGAAAAGTTTTTTAATAACTTAATAATTTTTAGAATAAGACGAACCTTAGGTAGCACAGCAATGAGAAATAGTCAACTTGGCCTTCAGCCAATCCCGCCTCGGGCTCCGCTCCTCACCCACATAGGTCAGCTAAATACGCATATTAGAAAACAGGTAGACGGGAAGCCAGCGACGTGCCCGCCCTCGGCCTACGGCCTTCGCCAGTGCCTGGCTTAAGTTAGCAGATTACTAGAATTAGAAAACAGGTAGACTAGGAACCAGCGATGCGCCCGCCCTCGGCCTATGGCCTTCACGACGCGCCCTGCCTCGGCCTACGGCCCTCGTCAGTGCGTATGCTCGGCCTTTGGCCTCGCCGCACGGCCTTCGGCCGAGCCCGTTTAAGTTGTATAGTGCACATAGGCACATAGCAGAACACGAAAAATAGCAGAACACGAAAATTAGCAGAAAATAGATTGGTAACCATGCCTAGTTGAAGAGATTAGGGCTAGTAAGTGGGTAACTCTGAAGGTACACATCAGAGCTACCATCAGAAACTGCAGAGGAAAACAGAGCCTTGCTTGGCCATCGCAGCGCCCTGAGTATAGCATTTTTTAAAGAACCTAAGAATAATAGTAACCACACCCGAAACTGGCAATGCTGATGCATATAAGTAATATACCGGAATGCCACGGTGGATAAACTACCACCATGCAATGATGGAAAGTAGTGCACCATCTGATTGCACACCGCTTCGCCAACCAACGATCCCCACTGTACATAGCGCTGTAGATATATCTAGGGATATGTACAGGGGAGGGCAAAAGGCATATTATCTAGCACTTTCAATTTTTAAATTTTTAATTTTTATATAGTACACAATTTTTCTTTCATTTTCTTGATTATGGTATCAGCGTTGGTCAGCGGTAATATACACCATAAGGGTTTCACTGATCGAATTTGATTTGCTAATAGAACTCTTAGGAAAATTAAAAAAGAGTCCAGGTAAGAAATATACTGCAAATTAGATTGAAATAAAAAATAACGAAATCAACGTAATCTGGCTGGAGATAAAAAAAATATTACTGTAAAGTGAAATTAGAAGAAGCAAAAAGAAAATTTGAGGAATTAAAAAATAAAATAAGTGTCTATCTCATTCCCAAAGAATCATTGGAAAATTCTGACGAGATTACGCAAGAGACAATGGCAGCATTTGATATTGCGACTGCAACAAAAATAATACCGGAGTTTGATGGTGATTTTAAGACACTATCAAATTTTCTTGGTCTAGTTGAATTCTATAAAGAATCGCTAAAAACCGATCAAGAAAGTATACTGTTGCGATTTATAACAGCGGTAAAACTAGCTGATAGGGTGAAGAACAGACTTTTGTCGGAAAGCGCACCAACAAAAATATCAGAATTAAAAGTAAATTTACAAAAAACATACAAAATAAATAAAAATCCGCTGAAAATACACAGTGATTTAGCAACGATACAACAAGGCAATCAATGTGTAAATACCATCGCTGCAAGAATAGAAGCTTTAATAGCATCATTAAACGATATTCAAATAACGAAACAAGGAGAAAATAATCGAGCACTGATCGTGAACATGAATGATCAATTAGGCTTAAGTTCATTTAAAAATGGCATTAATGAACCATACAAATCCATTTTCATATCAGCAAGGCCAAGCAAACTATCAGAAGCCATAACCATCACTACAGAAATAACTGATAGTCCAAAACAGACAAATATGTATCACTACAAACAAAACTTCAACGGTGCTAACAGATACAACAACAACAAATATCATAAAAACAATTACATGAACAAGAATGGGAACTATAATAAGAATTACACTAGCAGCTTTAATAGAAATGAGAATAGCAATTTCAAGAATAGATTTGGAAATAATAGGAGAAACTATAGCAGCAGGAATGGCGATAATAGATATAATAAAGGTTACAATAATAAATGGGACAGAGAATCGAAAACTTAGCTGTCCCCGGAATACAGAGAACCGGGGGAAACACACCAAGAAGATAATACATCTAAAACAAAGAAACAATTACACAAACTACATAAATATATATACAAAAGAAAGCAAGTTCCCGATGACATTTCTAATTGACACAGGAGCAGATATATCGATATTAAAAAGTAACCTAGTAGAAAATAAAAAAATAGATATAGATGAATCGTGTGAAATAAATGGAATTACTAATAAGACAATAACTATCCACGGAGTTACAGAGTTAGAATTGTCAATAGAAGATATCATCATAACACATAAATTCCATATAATTGATGAGCAAACAAACTTAACCACGAATGGGATATTAGGGCGTGATTTTCTGATTAAGTATCATTGTAATATAGATTACGAAACATGCGCATTAACCATAAGATCAAACATGAGGGATATAACGTTACCAATAAATATGGACATCAAAACAGTCAATAATATCACGATACCACCTAGATCAGAGATAATAACACCGATTGATATTAAGATAAACAAAGACAGTCTGATCTGCGGAAAAGAAATAAAAAAGGGATTTTTGTAGCAAATGCGGTAATACCGGCAAAGGGCATAAAACACATAAAAGTTCTGAACACGACTGAAGAACAAGTTACTATAACAAAGGCTCACAAATGTATACACGCAACCACTCAAAAATTATTATATTGGAATAGAATCTATTAAGAATTGTAATATTGGCTATCACAACAAAGCCAAAACAAATAATTCAAGGTTCGAAAAGGTTAGAAAACAGATAAATATAAATAGCTTATGCCCGAAAGCAAAACAATCAATACTAAACATCTGTGATAAGTTCGAAAACGTCTTTCATATAGATGGAGAACCACTAACCGTCAATAATTTCTACGAACAACGAATTTCGGTTATAGATAAAATACCCGTTTACACAAAAAACTATAGAATGCCAAATTCACAGCTTGATGAAATAAATACGCAAGTACAGAAACTTCAAGAGGAAGGCATTATTGAATCATCAATAATTCCTTACAACTCACCATTACTAATTGTACCTAAGAAAGACCTTGGAGGACAAAAGAAATGGCGATTGGTTGAAGATTTTAAATCTCTCAATAAAAAGGTTGTCAACGATAAATTTCCCTTAACAAGACTTGATGACGTATTGGAGAAATTAGGTCGAGCGAAATACTTTTCAACTCTCGATATGACTAGCTCATTTCATCAAATTCCATTACATCCAAAATCAAGACGGTTGACAGCATTTTCAACAAACACAGGACACTATCAATTTACGAGATTACCTTTTGGGTTGAAAATCTCAACTAATAGCTTCCAAAGAATGCTATCAATAGCACTAAGTGGCCTAGAAGCCACAGCATTCCTATATGTAGATGATATAATAATATTTGGTTCTAACTTAGACGAGCACAACAACAATCTAATAAAAGTGCTAGAAAGATTGCAGAAATACAACTTAAAGTTAAATGCGAGTAAATGTATATTTTTAAAACCAGAAGTTACATACCTTGGCCACCAAATCACACCTGAGAGTATACGAACTGACCCAAATAAATACGAAAGCATTAAAAATTATCCTGAGCCCAAGATCTCGGATGAGGTGCGAAGATTTGTAGCATTCTGCAACTATTATAGAAGATTTGTACAAAATTTTGCAGAGATTGCAAAACCACTAAATGAACCTCTAAAAAAGAACAAAATATTTTATTGGTCTGAGGATTGCAAGAAATCAGCTGAACTATTAAAGTATAAATTAATATCCCCACCAGTATTAAGTTATCCTAACTTCAGTGAAGTATTCATTTTAACAACTGATGCATCTAGCTATGCATTAGGAGCAATACTCTGGCAAGGCGAAATTGGACGAGATAAACCCATAGCCATTGCAAGCAAATCGCTTAATAAACATGAATTGAACAAGCCAATAATTCAAAAAGAACTTTTAGCGATCAATTGGGGAATACAGCATTTTAGACCATATTTATTTGGAAGAAAATTCATAGTGTATACGGACCACTGACCACTAGTAAGCTTATTCACGCACAAAAACCCATCATCAAAATTGACGAGAATAAGAATTGATCTCATGGATTATGATTTCGAAATTATCTTTAAACAAGGTAAAATGAACGCCAATGCAGACGCATTATCAAGAATAAAACTAGAATTCAAGGACTTGGTAGCAATGATGCCGGAAAATAATGTCAATGTAATTACAAGAAACATGCAGAAAAAGCAAAATATGCAGGATTATAATAAGGAGGGCAAAAGTAGTGAGAACTGTGCAAGTACCTTAAATTCGAACAAGAAGACTGATCACCTTTACTTTTGGAGCAGTACATCAATATCTGACATAAGGTATATTAAAAAACTCGAGTTAACATTTAAAGATAAAAAACGCGTGCAACTTAAGACACACAATGATAACAAAAAACTGCATGAATATAAAGAGATGGAAATAAAAATCTCGAAAGATAAAATAATTGCAGAGTGTAATGATAAATCTTTACCAGAGTTAAAATTGGTTCTGAGGAAATTACTACTCAAAATAAGCAATGCGAATATAAATAAAATAGCGCTAGCGAATAATCATGAATTATTTGATATTATCGACGTCGAAAAATTAAGGAATATTTTGAAGGAATTCCATAAAGAAACAAAACATTGTGTTGATTTAATTTTATATACACCTCCTAAAAGGATAGTAGAAAAAGATGAAATGCACAGATTGATAGAAGAATATCATAACTCACTAATTGGTGGACACTGCGGCATAAGAAGATGCATTGCTAGATTGAAACAAAAATACACTTGGAAAAATATGAATAAAATGGTAAAAGAACACGTAAATAATTGTAAGGAATGTGCAAGAACAAAAATCACAAAACACACCAAAGAGAGATATCTAATAACTGACACACCAAGCTCATCCTTCGAAACAATCTCAATAGACACGGTTGGACCACTTCGACCATCTGGAAATTTCAGATATATTCTAACTCTGCAACGTGAGCTAACTAAGTTTGTAGAAGCATTCCCAATAGAAACCAATCATGCAAGGACAGTGGCGAAAACAATAGTAGAAAAATTCATATTGAAATATGGATGTTTTAAAAAATTCAAAACCGATATGGGTACAGAATTCTGTAATCAGCTAATGAACAACCTATGTGATCTTTTAAAAATACAAAAAGTAACATCAGCCCCATTTCATCATGAGACCCTAGGTTCAATCGAGAGAAACCATAGAGTTTTAAATGACTATATAATGACGATTTCCGACCAAGAAAATTGGAGTGAGATATTACCCTATTATACTTACAGCTATAATACCACGCCACATACTACTACAAACTATATACCTTTTGCGCTAGTTTTTGGAAAGTTAAATTCATTACCATGTGAGATTTTAAATAATAATACAAAAATATATAATATTGACGATTATATCAATGAGTCAAAAATAAAATTGCAATTTGCACACAACAATGTAAAAGAATATTTGCTAAAAGAAAAACAGGAAAGAATAGATAAAAAAAAAACTGTAAATGAAGCTAATTTTAAAATAGATGATTATGTATATATAAAAGTAGGTAATAAAGTAAAATTACAACAAAAGGACCATATAGAATAATTAGGCAAGATAATGTAAATAGCTATGTAGATAAAAATGGAAAAGAAACTAAAGTACACAATAATAATTTGAAATTATGTAAACATAAAATTTAGATAGTTGTAGATACATATAGATATACATAGCAAAATATTGAAAAGTAGTAAATAAGATATGGAAATATGTAACAATGTATCATGAAGAAAGAAAAGTGATCGAATGTGAACTAACAAATAATTTAATTTTACTTTCGTTAGAGAAATTAAAATTACATCAATCTTTTAAGGATGGGGATGTAATGCATATCTGTAATCATGCATCATTAAAGCATGTAATTGCATATAAATCAAATGCACATCTCCGTAAAAGAAATATGATAACAAGATTACAACTAAAGTTTGTAATTCATTTCGAAAGTTAAAACTCGAACAAACAAAAATGAAAATACAATTGACATACATACAGATTTGTATGTAATCACTTTTGTGTGAATCATTCATACCTCGTTATGAATGAAGTAAAATAAAAGCGCTTCAGATTACAGTGCAAGCAGAAAATAAATTACGTATGTACAGTGTACCAAATTTCTCAATGGCAACAAAGAACGTTACTCACGTGAGGTCACCATTTTTTTATAACGATACGGTGAGAAAATTATCGAATGTAGGTAGCTTTAAGAAATTAATTTAACTAGCTTACTTAGCAATAATTAGCGATTATAAATAAGGTAGGATTAAGAAAGAAATCAAGAATAAATTGTTGACCATTGACAGGTAAAGTACAAGTCTTATTCTTCAGAACGCAGCGGCAATTATGTTACGCTCCCGAAATTCATATGGTAGTGGATTCAATAAATGTTTGTGTATGTCCTCTTTTGAACTCGCGATACTACTAGAATTCCTTAATTATAATTACAGAACCTTGCATAACGTTATCAATGAGGAAAAGAAAAGAGGTCCGCCCGCAAGGAATATACGAAATGATCGATAAATTATTCACCAAACTTCGAAGAAGTCAGTACGTCATAGAATCAATAGAGCTACGGATCAGTCATGCACATGTATTTCTTTTTACGTATGTATATTCATCTTTATTCATCCCTACGGAGGACGCAGTTATTATACGCCCAGCTAGCCAAGCACTCGTATCCTACTTTAGGACAGAAGACGCAGTTTCTACGAAATTACATAGTTTAGATCTTCTTTTTTTTTAAGTTAGTTATAATTTCCTTTCTGATCTGTTTATAGTACCACATAAGTAATAATTAGAAGTTATCACTATTCCTGAATTTCTTTAAATTTAAAATCATATGAAACTATGATCGATTGTTTAATCACCATATTTAGCCTAAAGTATGAAGTCTAGAAAATTTGTGGAGAATTGAGTTAGTTGTACACGTACAAAATATATATATATTGTTCTCGCTGAACCATCTAGCCATCCTAGAATGATAAATAATTTTCATAGAGGCGTTGATATCCATGAGCCTTTCTTCCACGCTAACAGATTTTATAATCGCGAAGTATGTTGTCATATAAAGAAAGCAAGTCCAAGTTCCTTCGACTGAACCAATAATAAAACAAAACGATGATGGTAAAAACGATAATAATAAAACAAAACAAAATTAATAATTAACCACAACATTAATAATAAACAACAAAAAAAATAAATAAAAGTATCAAAACGGCATACTGAGCCATACAATTGAGACCTCAAAATTTTAATAAGTTGTACTCCGTCGTAAGCCTCAAATTTTAATGAAAAAATGCAAATATCCTGACTGGAGAATTGAGGGAGAATGTTTATATAAACACTGTCGTCCAAGATATCCTGCCTTGGCTTTTGAATCAGACAATTGGAAACGTGTCGTGCCCAAACTCGAAAGAAAGCATATTTTATTTAAAGCGCACGATGTTCCGACAGCGGGGCATTGTGGAACACAGAAGACGTATGCTCGTATTTGTCAAGAATATTACTGGCCAAAAATGAAGGCTGATGTTGCTACATACGTGAGGAAATGTCATATTTGCCAGACAACCAAATCTGTGCTGCAAAAACCAGCGGGACTAATGGCCACTCGTAGAATTGCGGATAAACCCTGGGAGACAATAAGTGTCGACCTCATCGGTCCTCTGCCCCGCTCTGGTCGTGGTTATCAATATATATTGACTGTAGTTGATCAATTCAGCAAATTTCCGATACTATTTCCTCTCCGGTCTGCGACGACGAACTCTATTTCCCAAGCATTAGAAGATTCAGTTTTCTTGCTATTTGGCGTTCCAAGAACGGTCATCTGCGATAATGGACCACAATTTAAGAGCCGAGAATTTCAGAAAACCTGCAATGGTTATGGCATTGATATCAGATATACAGCATTTTACCATCCGCAGGCAATCCCTGCTGAGCGAACTAATCAAGTCATAAAGACAATGCTCCGGGCGTATGTAGCGGAAAACCATCGATCGTGGGATTCGCACTTAGCAAAAGTAGCCTGTGCAATCCGTACTTCCGCTCAGGAGTCTACAAAACTTACCCCGTATTTCGTTAATTTTGGTCGCGAGATGATCACAAATGGTAAATCCCATAAACAACTAGGCAGTCAGGAAGTCTACAACGTAGAAGAACGTTCGAAAACTCTAGAAGTAGTTAGAAATGACGTTAGGCGGAGGCTATTGAAGGTGTCAGAGGGAAACAAGAATACTTATAACCTACGCAGAAGGGATTCAAGGTACTACCCCCATGACGTTGTTCTGCGAAAGAACTATGTACTCTCCGATGCTGCAAAATATTATACTGCTAAACTTGCACCGAAATATGTAGGCCCTTTCACAGTTGCTAAAGTAGTATCGCCATGGACGTATGAACTCATTGATGGTAAAGGCAAATGTCAGGGTATATGGCATACTAAGGATTTGAGGCCTTACTATCCAGAAATTTCAAGAGATGAGTGAATTTTCCGTGTTTTATTTCAAAATTTACCAAACTAAAATTTTCAGGCCACAGGGAATTTACAAGATGACGATAGATGGGTCCAATTGTGAGTGGAATATTAAAGTTTAGTGACGGTTCGCGTAAGCGGAGATACAGCTAGTTGCATTGAATTCAGAACTAACTGCGCAAATAAGAAATATACATATATATTCTTAACCTTTGTTTCAATCAACTACACGGACAATATTACATATATAATATATATAATATATAATCTTCAAGAGGTTTCAGGGAAACCTCTCGGAGGAAGGGGAGGTATGTTACGCTCCCGAAATTCATATGGTGGTGGATTCAATAAATGTTTGTGTATGTCCTCTTTTGAACTCGCGATACTACTAGAATTCCTTAATTATAATTACAGAACCTTGCATAACGCTATCAATGAGGAAAAGAAAAGAGGTCCGCCCGCAAGGAATATACGAAATGATCGATAAATTATTCACCAAACTTCGAAGAAGTCAGTACGTCATAGAATCAATAGAGCTACGGATCAGTCATGCACATGTATTTCTTTTTACGTATGTATATTCATCTTTATTCATCCCTACGGAGGACGCAGTTATTATACGCCCAGCTAGCCAAGCACTCGTATCCTACTTTAGGACAGAAGACGCAGTTTCTACGAAATTACATAGTTTAGATCTTCTTTTTTTTTAAGTTAGTTATAATTTCCTTTCTGATCTGTTTATAGTACCACATAAGTAATAATTAGAAGTTATCACTATTCCTGAATTTCTTTAAATTTAAAATCATATGAAACTATGATCGATTGTTTAATCACCATATTTAGCCTAAAGTATGAAGTCTAGAAAATTTGTGGAGAATTGAGTTAGTTGTACACGTACAAAATATATATATATTGTTCTCGCTGAACCATCTAGCCATCCTAGAATGATAAATAATTTTCATAGAGGCGTTGATATCCATGAGCCTTTCTTCCACGCTAACAGATTTTATAATCGCGAAGTATGTTGTCATATAAAGAAAGCAAGTCCAAGTTCCTTCGACTGAACCAATAATAAAACAAAACGATGATGGTAAAACAAAACGATAATAATAAAACAAAACAAAATTAATAATTAACCACAACATTAATAATAAACAACAAAAAAAATAAATAAAAGTATCAAAACGGCATACTGAGCCATACAATTGAGACCTCAAAATTTTAATAAGTTGTACTCCGTCGTAAGCCTCAAATTTTAATGAAAAAAAAAGGAAAATAGACACTACTAAACGCATAACAAAGAACATTCAATAAATGTAAAATATTATTATAAATTTATAAAATGGGAAAAGTGATTATTAATTACACCCAGTGGAAACATGCCTTAATCAAAGTGTACTATTCTTCGTTATTAGAACACTTTCGAAAATCATTGAATGCACTCCCTCAAGCGGATGTGCGAAAATATTTTTTTATCGAAAAATAGACGAGAGACCAATCGAGCTCTTTCGTTGTTGAGCTGTGAAGTTGTGAAGAGGAACTCAGTTTCAATAATTAACGCACAAGCACATAAAATGAGTTAAAAGATTTTTAAAATAAAAAAAAAAGGTGGTTAAAAGTCCAAAAGTTAAAAGTGAATAATTAAAAAAAAAAAAAAGGATTAACAAAAAAAAAAGCCAAAAGAAGAGAAAGGATAAGGGAGCATGGACTTCGCGTGAAGAACGGAAAGGATTTATTTCTTTTTCTGCAACGTGGCAGGAAGAGCCATGGAATGAAAGTTGAGTATCTATTTGAAATTTACGCAAAAAGACATATTGAATAATTTTCTGGTCTTTAAATTATAAATTATATAAATATTTTTTTTTACTATATGATGGCTTAGTGGCGGTAGCGATTCGCTCGATCCTTTTGGATTATCTACGTTTTATAACGTTTTATTAAAAGCATATAGCATACAATCACGTTTTTTTGTTTTGTGACCTAGGTTTCGTGATCTACCCTGTGTGAAACAAAAGATCACGTGGCGCCCAATATCTTTATCTTTTCAGCTTTGAACCTACTCCCATCTACTGAGCTGGAAGATACGCACTTTGGAGTGCATATCAATTAGCCAGGCGTTCTCCATCCTAAAGACATAGAGGCATCTTAGCCAGATATCTTCTCCATAAAGATATTGAGGCACTCCAGCCAAATATCAAATAAGGATTGAGGCATTCAGCCAAATCCATAGGTACCTTTCAGTTCTTTGCCTTTCATGAATATTGAGGCGACACGCCATATATTCGGCATTGTCATTAATTAATATAATCATGCGAATATTGGACATCGGCGAATACGCCAACCCATCTGCAACCAGCGTAAAGGCAAACATAACAAAACCCTATAATCAGGTAATTGTTCGAAGCAACTTCATTTAAAATTATGATTTCATTTCCTTATAGTTTATGTCGTGCTAATCTAATTTTCTCCTTTCATTTCAGATCGGCACTTAAACAACAAAAAAAAACTCTACTCAGGAAATTATTCGACGAATTTCAAAAATTTGTATTCCATTTCCTTATTTATAACGCGCAGATTTCTTATTTTCTTTTCAGATCGTCGCTTAAACAACAAAAAAAAACTCTACTCAGGTAATTGTTCGAAGATATTCAAAAGATCTTCATTCCTTTTATCACAGAAATTTTCCTTTCTATTTTCAGATAATCACTTAATCAACGAAAAGAATTTTAACCAGGTATTTGTTCGACCTTCCAAAGATATCTAATATTTTAATCGCACAAATTTTACTCTCTCTGTCCATATAATCACTTAATCGACGGAAAACTTTAACCAGGTACTTATTCGAAGAACTTCCAAAAAATTCTCTTATTATAAACGCAAAAAATTTTCTTTCTATTTTCAGGTAATCACTTAATCGACGGAGAACTTTAACCAGGTACTTATTCGAAGAACTTCCAAAAATCTCTATTATTTTAAACATAAAAATTTTTCTTTTTATTTTCAGGTAATCACTTAATCGACGGAAAACTTTAACCAGGTACTTATTCGAAGAACTTCCAAAAATTTCTCTTATTTTAAACGCAAAAATTTTTCATTCTATTTTCAGATAGTCACTTAATCAACAAAAAAAATCTAATCGGACCGGGGAGCCTCGCCGGCAATAGCTCAACCAATTCGCAGCTCTTAATACCTCGCTTGTTCAAAATCAACTCCTTGCCTTAGTCCCGTCTGCCTACATTCGATGCTCGTTTCTTCAGCCAACCGACAGACGAGCGGTTTCGTTCGTCGTTCGGTCGGCTGCCGAATTCTGTGCTGCTGGCTACATGCGGGTGTGCGTGTGTCGTTTCTGCAGGACAAGTCGCGCTGCCACAGAATATCTGCTCTGAAGCAAAAATCTTTCCAGGAATTTCTCGGCTGGCCTGCTGTAATACATTGCATGGTTATATCACGCGATGTTTTACGGCTAGGCGAGTTGCCGTTTGTTTCTTGGAATTTTAGTTGGCAAACGGTGTATGGCACAAAAATTTTGTGTCGGCAATGGAGCGACGATGCAAGATTTATGTTTTGTTTTGTCTTTCATGCGCTTCATGATTTTCGCTACGTTGCCAAAGTCCATTTTATGTTTATTTTTTTTTCTATTCTTTTTCAGATCTTGCAGAATTTTTATAAGGTTTCTTTATTTCAGGGATTTTTGCGTGTTATGGAAAAGTAGCATTGGGCTATTTTTCGAAAATTATAAGACCTTTTCCCCTTTGCAGGTACCCGAGGAATTTAAAAAAAAGCAACAGAAAGTGGACAATAATGATAAAAAAAAAATAAAAAAAAATTTACAAGAAGAGAAGTAGAAGAAGGAGGAGACAAAAAAAAACTTTTTAGATGAAAAGAAAACAGAAAAAAACGAAAAGTAGCGTGCGGGCAGAACGCTACAGCGTGGGGACGACCCACCGAGAAAAGTGCCTTAAGCCGGACCAAACGAAACCCAAAATCTTGGGACTAGCTGGAGGAATAGGTGAAAACTTTCGTAGCAGCGCCCAACGTGGGGACGACCCACCAGAGTCTCAAGCCGGGCATGCGCCAAACCCTGGGTTGTTGAGAAATTAAAATCCCATCTACGACCATGATCCTAGTTCGCCTTAGGCGAGGGAGGACATGTCAACAGATAGACTTCGTCTATCAACTCGCCTCGGCCAATGAACGGACCAGGAAAAGGTGCAAGGAACGATTTATTGGGTATGTGAATGTGAGGCTCGAGACCACGAATGAGTCGGTGAACTCGGTCAAAACACCCCGGAAACCCCTACAATCCCAAGCGCGGAAATCGTTTCGTAACAGATAGAATTCATCTATCAACTCACTCAGGACGACGGAAATCCCATGGGGTGCAGCAAGCAGACTCAAGCTCTAAGGAGATTGAAGAGAGGACAGGAAGGTAAAATCCTTCAGATGAAGGCTAACCCAGAAGGGGTTAGTAGCCAAGGCTGAGACCATCTAAACTTGATAGTTTAGAGATAATACACTATATAGAAAAAAATTCGCTGAGACTCCATCCACACTCGCTGACGCTGTGACATTCTTTTATTGGAAGAAAATTGAAGAAAGGACGGGAAAATAAAATCCTTCAGATGAAGGCTAACCCAGAAGGGGTTAGTAACGCAATGAAAGAGGTTTATCACCTACCACTGACGAAGTAGTAGGAGGGTTTGCGATAACCTGTAGTTCACAAGGGAAGCTTGCCGGATGCCTTCTTAGGGCTACCCAGACTAATCTCGCTCGGGTCAGGACTTAATATCTTGCGCATGGTAGACTCCGATCGGGAGACCCTTGTCGTTCTTCAGACGATACGCAACGCAGCCCATGCGCTCCACCACAGTCGCCTTGATGAATTTTGGACCCAGCTTAGCAGCGAACCGGTCCACTATGCTACTCGGCACGTGATGTCGTACAAAAACGATCTGCCCTGGCTGAAAGATTCTCACGCGGGTTCGGAGATTGTAGCCTGCGGAGTATCTTTTGTAAGCCTCAGCCAGCTGTGTTTTGATCTGGTACCGCACTGAGTGCAGTTTTTGATTTACTGGAATTATCTCAGGTGCCCCACGGGGTGCCTTCCGAGCAACGCGAATTAGGGGGAGTACTTGGTGGAATCGTGCACTACGATTCGGATAGCGAACGCTGTCTCACTCAGGTGTTCATCCCAGTTCCGGTGATCGTCTCCAATATAAGCGCGGATCGCTGCAAATACTGGTTGTTTAACTCATTCGGACGCGTTAGACTGAGGAGAGTAGGATGGGGAGAGTCAGTGCTCGACCCCATACTTCTGTAACGACTGGGTGAATAGGTTAGAAGTGAACTGGCTTCCGTTGTCCGAATGAAGGAATTCTGGGAACCCGAACACATGGTAGGCTTCTTGCTCTAGGTAGCTTACGATCCTCGCAGAGGTGGCTTCTGGCATTGCTTTCAACAGCACGCATTTGGTGAGGTGGTCGAGGATGATGAAAATGTACCTGTTCCCTTTCTTGCTTCGTGGGTCACAAAACACGCGCTGCCACGGAAGTTCTGTGCGGCGCATCTCTCCTAAAGGAGGTCTAAGAGAGTAGTTGCAAGGCTTTACGCTTTTACAGACCTCGCACTCGTTGATAAATCTCTGTACGTCGAGCACCATCGGTGGCCAATAGTAGTGACGACGCAGCTTTTCGAGGGTTTTGGCAATCCCAAAATGCGCGGATGTTGGTGAGCAGTGTTCCTCGTCAATCAGTTCGGTGGAGAGCCCTTCAGGCACCCAAAGCTTCCATGAGACTTGACTCCCTCCCACGATGTTCTTGGGAGAAAAAAACGATATGTACACTTTGCAGTTTGTGACTCGGAGGTTTTTAAAAGCGTCTGGGTTAGAGATTATTCTCTGAGCTCGCTCGACATAAGAAGTCTCAAGGTATGCCCGTGAGTCTAGAACGACTGATTCAATGGTGGGAGAACAAGCGTCCTTCCCCATATGAGAACTTCTCAACTCCTCAGCAAAACAGCGGACAGAGCGTCAGCCACCACGTTTTCCTTGCCTTTTCGATATTCGATCTTGAAGGTGATGGCTTGGAGTTTAAGACTCCACCGTGCTAGCTTGCCGCGTAGATCTCTTTGGTCCATGAGCCATTTAAGACTAGCATGATCGGTGATGATGGGAAACTCCAGGCCCTCAACATATGGTCGGAAGCGTTTGACGCTCAGTACTGCCGCCAGACACTCTAACTCGGTGATGCTATAATTTTTTTGTGCCACATTCAGCCTTTGCGACATAAACGCGATGGGGTGTTCAGCTCCGTCAGCAGATCGCTGAAATGGCACGCTGCCCACTCCCGTCATGCTTGCATCACATTGTATGAAAAACGGCCGCGAGAATTCTTGATTAGCGAGTACTGGCGCAGTGGTAAGACATCCCTTCAGCTGTGTGAATGCTTGCTCGGCCTGCTCGATCCACAGGAATTGAATATTTTTTTTCAGCAGGTCTGTGAGAGGAGTAGCGATTGTTCCGAACTGCGAAATGAAACGCCGGTACCAGCCACAGACCCCCAGGAAGCTTCGGACTTTTTTGACGGTGTTTGGTTTTGGGAAGTTCTGAATGGCAGTTACTTTCTCTGGGTCTGCCCTCATGCAGCCATCTGTAACTACAAAACCAAGGTACCTGACTTTTCGCATGCAGAACTTACTCTTCTCCACGTTAATGGTCAAGCCAGCCTTACGCCACAGCTCTGCGACTGTACTAAGCAGATTGAGGTGTTCATCAAACGTGGAGGAGGTAACGAGCAAGTCGTCTAAGTAGACTGATACCTAGTCGTACAGTTGATGTGGAATGACCTTACACATTAACTTGCACATCGTCTGGGGAGGGTTACAGATCCCAAAGGGGAGTACTGTGAACTGGTACAACGGCCGCCCTGGAACGGCGAACGCAGTCTTATCGCGGGAAGGTTTTGCTAGTGGAATTTGCCTGAAAGCGTCTTTCAGATCGATGGCTGAAATGAACTGAGTCTCCTGTAATCGACTCAAAAGCCCGTCGATGAGAGGTAGAGGAAATGCGTCCGGCACAGTCACAGAGTTTATCTTGCGAGCGTCCAAGCATAATCGAACAGTACCATTTGGTTTCCTCACTAATATGACGGGAGAGGGCAATGCGCTCTAACTCTCCTCGATAACTCCGAGTGCTAGCATACCGTCGAGCTCGTCGTACATTGCTTCCTGTATCACTGGGGACACAGCGTAGTAGCGTTGTTTGATGGGTTTTGCAGCACCGATGTCTATCTCATGCTCGACGTATAATGTGTGTCCGAGACCGTGCTTACTAAAGGAAGGAAAGGATTCAATTACTGTCTGCAAGCGTCGGTTTTCTTCATCAGACAGGTCATGTTTCTGAGAGCACATGGGTGCGGGTTTGGGTAGTGAATATAGCTCGCTTACCATGAATGGAGCTAGGCCGAAAGCTCTCCAAAAATCGATCCCCAAATACAGGGACTGTTGCAAAGAGGGAACTATATAGAGCCGCATCATGCGCGTCTCCTCTCCATACTTCATTAACACACGAATGTGGCCTAACACCTGTTGCTGTTGACCGTCCGCAGTCGATGTGGTAGACGGCATGGAATGGAAGCGGATCCCTGCTCTTTCTAGGAATTTTTCGCCCGCGAAACCTAATACGCTCACGCTGGCGCCACTGTCTAACAAGCCCCATATTCGCTGGCCTTGGATGAAGACATCAGCGTAAGGCCAGAGGTCTGTACTAGTTGGTAGCGTTGTTTCAGCGACGGCAGCCTTTATATTTGTGCGCAGGCTGTGGTAACGGCGAGTGCGTGATGCGGTCCTGGGAGGGTACAAGTTTGCGCTGATAAGGGAAAACGTTTCTTCACTGGAATCGCTGTCTGAATTGGTTGCAAAATCTGATGATGCATTTTCGGAGGATGTACTACTACAGGACTCGGAGTCCCATGGTTCCTCCATTGGTAGAGTTTGGGTAGTTTGGACACCCACATCGCATGTGGATATTGGTGCCGTGAACGACTGTGCAGGTTTAGCCATTATCGGGTGCGGGTTATGTTCAATACGTCATGAACTTCTACTGGCATGCCTTTGGGCGAGACACACTCATCACCCCCGCGCGCAGCTGACCTAGCGGAGGCGCTCCGGTTCGGTGTTGGTTGCCGCTTCGCTGGTGGAACGTCTTGAAATCTTGGCCGGAGTCAGAATACGCGGAGTTCCCACTGAGTTCTGATTCCGCCTCAGGTTTCCCGACGAGCAAGTTAGGCACTTGCTTTTCAGAAGACCTGCTGAGCCACACCCGTAGCAGAATATTTGCCGTGGTCGCAGACAGGCGTGATGCGTGTGCCTCTGCAGCACAGTCCAGCAGATGAGTTTTGGTCTGGATGGTGGTTGATAATCCCTCTGTGGCGTAGCTTGAAAAGCTGCTACCACATCATGTGTTTCAACTTCCGGGTGGTCTGACAGATGTTGACTATCCGAATATAATTCGTGAACCGATCGCCGTGGCGGTAACTCTCGAACTGTGGCTTGGTCTGGGACCAAAGTTTTTCGAATTTGCAGCACAAGTCTCTCAGGTCGAGAACGTTATCCGTGTGGTGCAGCAGTAATGCCCCTGCAAAGCCGGCTTCATATTTCTCCTTAGGATCTCCACGAGTTCCTTTTCGGGAATCGGGCGAGACATTGTTGAAACTAGCGCATGAACCGCCAAGCGATAGTAGCTAAAAGATTCTCGAGAGCCTTGTGTTCGATCCTGCACTAGTTTACGTATTTCGCAATCTGTCTCCTGATTCCTGAACTCCCGAAGAAGTGCCGCGCATAGTTCCGTCCAGGAATAAGAACGGTGGTCTCGCAGGTACAGCCAGTACCAATTCGCGGCTTTTCCCGTGACGAGCGAATAAAAGCCCGCGCAGAGCTCGTAATAAGGCACTTGTTCTAGCAAGGCAAGTGACTCCACTCGAAAAATGTATTCAGTCACATCTAGACCTGAGGTACCATCGAAGTATAGTTTCCATCTAAAAACCGGACTGTTTGTCATACTACTACGGTCTCTTGCAGTACTCGGTCGATGATATGCTGACGCGTTCAGCGGTGAGACTCCTGACCCTGGTGGCCTGGGTGGTCGTGAATCGAAATAATCATGACTTGATGGGGGATCTGCTCCCACACCGCGGTTTGGTCCCGTGTGCAAGGCCTGTAAACGTTCGTTCACCGAACAGAAGCGTGGTCTTCTCTCCAAAAAGGCCGTCTGCGGCCGCTGCGGAGTGTGATTGCTGGTAGGATTCTGTTGGGCATTCCTCCCACCTGGAAATGGAAAGTTGGGACCCGGCGTACCTGGGTTGAAGCGGGGACTCCCTGTGCTGACTTCGGTAGTACTCACGTTCGTGTAGATCGTTCGAGTTGAAATTTTGGAAATAGCACCCGTTAGGCCAGTCCATCCAAGGTTGGTATCTGTCACGCTGACGGATGGGATTTCCAGTCCACGAGCGCCTTCCTCATCAGGCACTCGACCCTGCAATGGACTGCTGGACTGTCTCGACCGAATTTAGGAGACCTTCCAATGTCGGGAGATGTTGTTGGACTTCTGAGCGCACAGACGGAGAAGTGTTGTGCAACCGTCGGGCCCTGTGAACAACGTGGATGATCTGGCTACGATAGCAAGTACGATCCCCATCAGTTCGAATAGGATCCGGAGTGAGGTCATACCTCAAAGCCTCCACTCGACTGCTGATATAATCGGCCTCCAGCGAGGGATTCTTGTACGCATGTGATCTTTGCACTTCTCTGCTGGGATCTAGCTGCTCGGCTTCGAAACCTTTCTGGAGCTGCTCCCGGGCGTCCTCGTGGGAGGGATCGATGTCGCGCACACTATACTCCACCTCCAGCTCGTCTGAAGGTAGATAGTTGAAATCCATATTGAAAATAACCACTTGCGGTAGAAATTTAGGTTGGGAATTGTACCAATATCCCGAAAAGAGGGAAGATGTGCTGGCTAGTATGTTGAAATTATCTGATGCGAATATGCTTACCTACGAGTACGTAATGGAGGTACAGCGAAGACTTATAGCTGTGTATGTAAATACGGATATAATTGAATTGACTGACTCGCCAATATACTTGGAACTGAGGAACTGGTCTTCAAGATGCTCGTACACAACAGAACTAGCTTGACGAACGAACTCTTACATAAGTACGCATGTCTGACAAAAAAAAATGTTCATGAGTGGTCTAAAGTCGAACGAGAAAGAGTACTGATCTCTTCAACGACAGCAAAGGTTAACTTTCTTAATTCATGCGTATATTATAGTCGTGCGTGTGTAAATATATATATATGTAAATTCGACAGAAAATCCGGAATAACAAATTACTAGAGATCTAAAGAGGATGACCTATAAATATGCGCATATATAAACAAAAAATCAAAATTGTTATACATCCAAAAAGGAAGATGTGTTAGTTCGAAGAAAGTTGAAAATAATAAATTTATTAAAAATCTAACGAAGGAATACCTATAGTATGTGCGTGTATGATATTCGCATATATATAAATATATATGTCTATGTTCGGAAGGGGATTAAAAAAAATTATACTTTATTATAAAACGCAAAAAAAAATCTATACTTTGTGCGCTCTCAGCTTGTGTCTCAATTCGAAAGAGAGTTCCAAAATAGTACATTCATTAGAAATCTAAAGAGGAGGATCTGTAAACCTTGCGTGTCTTATACTTGTGCCTATATAAGTATACAAATCCAAAAAAAAAGTTAATAACCTTATGATCCCAGGACGTAGATCTGAAGGATGGCGCGCATTTATTATTATTATTATTTACGCGCTCATGAATGTGTAAACTTAAGGAAATCCCAAAATACTGATTTTATAATACTCCAAGAAGGGATACTGGTAATTTGTGCGTATGGGGTATTTCCTTGAGAAAAGAAAAATTCAAAATACTACTTTTTATAATAAATTTAATGAGAAAGATCTACAAATTTGTGCACTATATCAATAGGAAATTCAAAATAATAAATTGTATCATAAATCTAAAGAAGAAATGCCTATACTATGTGCGAGTGTATGGTTTGCATAAATAAGTATATGTACATACGTTCGAAAGAAAATTCTAAAATTAATATTCTTATTGTGAATTCAAGGAAGAAGATCTACAAATTTGTGCGTGATAAATTTGTACGTATGTAAATATATAAATTCCAACGAAATTCCGAATTACTATCTTTATAATAATAGATCCAAAAAGTAAGATCTGTAAATTTGTGCGTATATAGGTATGTAGATTCAACAAAAAAAAACCCAAAATAATGACTTTATTACAAATCCAAAAAGGGGGATCTATACGTTAAGCGTAGTTACTATTTAGAACGTATAATCATACGGAGGAGGTGGTCCGGCCACGGAGAAGTCCATCCGAACACACACACGCCAAACTTCCAGTGATTCAATGCTGTGACGAGAACAAATCGCTCTCAATCTTGCTCTCCAACTCTCTTTGTCCAACCCCCGGACTGGTCACCCACAAGGAATTAGTTAGCGAGAAAAGAAACTAATACAAGTTGGCTGACTTCACCGCCCGAGCAAAGACCTGTGTCGTAAAGATGAACTTAGCTCAACAATTTACCGAGGCAGTGGCCCAAACCAAATCAGGAGCTGCTGATCAATTGTTCGGTGGCTACCAGTACTCAGGAAGAAGCAGTAGCTGTTTTGTAATAAGGTACACAAAGGAAATGCAAACAAACCATCCGTAGTCATGCCCCGAATGGACGAATCACTACAATTACTGCCACAAATAGACATAAAAAAAATACTGTCTTCTTCCTGGAACTAGCAGCTGTGAACGGAGCTGAGGCTCGTAAGGCATGCTTCGCACACAACATTCACTGTCCACCGATAATCCGATCATCATGCATTACCAGTGCTGATGTCTTACGACAGGCACTGGCGAAGGATTAGCAAAATTTGAAATTCAAGAAGAAAGAGAAAAAAAATCCTATGAACCAGCTCTTCGATCGATGTGAAAGATTTAAGGCTTGCCAACTCAACCCCATTGCCAAGGACACCGTAGAATCAAGAGGTGAACGCCGTTCACCAACTTGACGACGGAGTTGAGATATGGCCATGCCTCTTTAAATGGCGAAAGCATCTTTCCGATGAATGATCATCTCCCCAGCGTTCACAGGCTGAAGCCTAACCTCGGAGAGTACGCCTAGTGTAGAGCGCAAGTTAAGCGACCCTCAGCATACATATATGCACACAGCAAAGCGTGCACAAAAAAGGCAATATTCAATAGCAAAGCATTAAATTACAAAAAAAAACAGTGTTGCAGGTTTACTATGAATGAAACACTCACTGCATGAATGAAACTGCAGTAGAAAAATTGTAAAAAAAAGAAAAAAAAAGAAAATGAAGAGAAAGAAGAAATTACAATTCAAGCATACTAGCCATGCGAGTGAACTCATAGATAAGCACGCAAATAAACACAATGCATAATGCCGTGTGAACTTTGAGTGTAGCGAAAAAGCTTACTCGACGCTTTGTATGTTTGTGCATTGACCGATTTCAGGTGATCGATCGGTGTGAAATTAATTTTAAATTCTAAATACTTTTTGCGATATTGATTAGGTAAGCGATTTTCATAATGTATAAAAAGACTGTAATTTATTGAATAAAGGAGAGTTTAATTTTGACTCCACTTGGTATACATTGATTAAGCGAGCTCCCTTAGCTCCGAAATGGAAGTATTAAAAGTAGAATCAACAGAAGTGGTAAAAAGATCATTACATGGCGACCCTGCACTACCGAACAGGAAATCTTATAATCAACACCGAACTGATGAACTACTAAACCCGTGGAAGGAGTTAAAGAAGTCTTTGAAAGAAGCACTGAAAGAGCCAACAGCGGGACCGCGACCAATAACTCTGGAAGAATATCGCCAGAAATATAAGAAAGCAGTGCAACACGAAGAAATTCAACAAAAAAAGCAGAAAACGAGAGCCGGTTTTGAAGTAAAGATAAGAGCGGAAATTAAGGAGTACCATCGACTGCTTGTAATAGCGACTGGAGAGCAGCGTAATCTATTTTTAAAAAAAATCAAAGAACTCAATAATAAAAGAAATATGTATAGAAAGGCTAAGAGTTTAAGCATAAGACAAAAACAACAATAAAAATTATTATACTTACTGTAAAACTTTTTCTTTTCAATTCGCATTTCGCTTTCAATTGTATATGTATCAATATATATATACCGTCATTGGCAAGAAGGCTTCAAAAATGCAAACAGAGGAAATACTAATAAACAATAATGCAGGTTCCTCAACGAATAATATAAGACCAAGAAAATCGGAATCTATCAGATTTAGAATTGATTCTCTTAGTACTGGCAATCATTGCCTTAATCATACTAATAATCTGGAGAATCAAGAAGTTTCTTGTCAAGCAAGTAAAGAAACAAGTAGCAGTCGCAAACGTTTAAACACAAAATATGCACGTGAAAGACTTAACAGCGAAATTAAAAGATATTTTGGACAACTTCAAGAAGACTCCGAACAGAGAATATACGTCCACCTACATTCTAAACAAATCCGCTGAGGTTGAAGACATAAAGCAAAACTTCAATGAAAAATATAGAGAAATACTGAAAATAAGTGAAGAACAAGCAATTGAACATAAGAAAAGTTTTGACAAGCTATACGACAGCATAATTGTGATCTTAAAAGATAAAACCAAATCTGTATTGGATAACGAAACTTCAACTAAAAACAGCAAAATGCCATACTTCGACATAGCTACTGCGGCAAAAATAATACCAGAATTTTCTGGAGATCGTAAGAACTTGGACAATTTTCTAAGTCTAGTGCAATTTCTACATGATGATTTATCAGAGGAAGCACAAAAGAAAAGACTATTAGACTTTGTTTTGAAAACTCGTCTCACATCAATAGTAAAAAACAAACTAGGTACTTTACCAACCCCCACCAATTTAGATTCATTTCAAAAAAATTTAAGAGATATATATAAAACAAACAAAACACCACTCAGCATTCACACTGAACTAACAAAGGTAACTCAGGCCAACAAAAATGTAACAGATTTTGCAGCGAAAATTAAAGACTTAATCACACAATTAAACACCTTACAAATAACAGAACAAGGTTAATCTAGCAGATCAGTAATAGTAAAATTGAACGATCAACTAGCACTAAACGCCCTCAAAAATGGCCTACAAGAACATTTAAAGGCAACGGTCTTTCCTGCAAGACCTAAAACGCTAAACGAAGCAATACAAATAGCAGTAGAAATTGAAACAACGAGGCAAGAAGCAGAGGTATATCAATACAATAAGTACAATGCTCGAAAGCCATTCAGACATTACAATAATAACAATAACTTTTCAAAACACAATTATCGCAACAAACCTCATAAATATAACAATCAATCGTCGCACAGAAATCATAATAATAACCGACAAAATAACAACAGCTTTCTCAGGTATGATAACCGTAGAAACAATAGCACTACCTACAGAAGAATACAAGTAGCCCAATCGGGAAACGGGCAAAGCCCCGAAGCGGAATCGGGGGACACACATTAAAAATATACAATATAAACAAATTTTTAACCAACTACGTATCACTATCCACAAATGTATCATTCGGCAATAAAACCTTTCTTATTGACACAGGAGCCGACATATCAATTTTAAAGATAAATGAGTTGAAATCGAGAGATGGAATTCAAGAGCATAATAAATGCAAAATCAAAGGTATCACGCAATCAGAATCCAGTTCCTTAGGCACTTTAACAGCAAGTATAAAGATAGATAATCAGAATATCCCACAATTCCACATTGTAGATGAAACATTTCCTATAATGACCAATGGAATACTAGGAAGAGAGATTCTCATAAAAAATTCCTGTAAGATAGACTACTACAATTTTACTATTTCAATTTTTTTTAATGATTCAAAATACACTTTACCAATGTATACGAAATTACCAAATCTGAAAGAGATAAAAATTCCTGCTAGATCTGAAATAATACAAGTAATAAAAACTGACATTACTGAAGATAGCGTGGTTTTGAATGAAGAAATTCAAGAGGGAATTTATATAGCAAATTCCGTCATACCCGCAAAAGGTATTGCTCATGTCAAAATTCTGAATACTCTAGACAAAGAAGTAACCTTATATAATTTCAAACCTAAAACAGAACCACTGCAAAATTATCACATTTTCAATGCCATAACCACGCAAGAAAATAAAAATAGAAACAGTAAACTTCTAAAAGAATTAAAAATTGAAAATCTAGATCAATATGCAACTACCTCCATTTTAGACATTTGTAAAAATTTTTCAGACATCTTCTATTTACCAGGTGACAAACTAACCGTAAATAACTTTTATAACCAAAAAATCTCCACTATAGATAAAATTCCAGTTTATATAAAAAACTATAGGCTTCCCCTAACCCAAATTGAAGAGATAAACAATCAGATCGAGAGTCTCATTAATGAAGATATAGTAGAACCATCAGTTAGTCCATATAATTCACCACTGCTGATCGTCCCAAAGAAATCCGATAATGATACTAAAAAATGGCGTCTTGTTGTCGATTTCAGACAATTAAACAAGAAAATTCTAGATGATAAATTTCCATTGACAAGACTTGAAGACGTATTAGATAAACTCGGAAGAGCTAAATACTTTTCCACGCTAGACCTCACAAGTTCTTTTCATCAGATAGAATTAGAAAAGAAATCAAGACCATTAACAGCATTTTCTAGTAACAAGGGACATTATCAATTCAAAAGATTACCTTTTGGCTTAAAAATTTCCACTAATAGTTTTCAGCGAATGCTTTCAATAGCTTTAGCTGGATTAGATTCAGAAGCATTCCTCTATGTGGATGATATCATAATTTTCGGATGTAGTCTAAAACATCATAACCAAAATCTGATAAAAACTTTTAACAGACTAAGAAAGTATAATCTAAAATTAAATCCGCAAAAATGTAAATTTTTGCAAAAAGAAATTACTTATTTAGGACATTTAATAACAGAAAAAGGTGTCAGGACAGATCCCAAAAAATTTGATACAGTATTAAATTACCCAAACCCTGCAAATGCGGACGATGCTGAAAGATTTATTGCTTTCTGTAATTACTACAGAAGATTTATTCCAAACTTTGCGCATATGGCAAAACCAATAAATTCGCTATCCAAAAAGAATACAGCATTCATTTGGACAAATGAATGCCAAGAAGCATTCTCGGCACTTAAATGTAAATTGGTAAATGCACCAATCTTAAAATATCCAAATTTTAATGAAAAGTTTATTATAACCACAGATGCTTCACAATTTGCTCTTGGAGCAGTTTTATCTCAAGGTGAAATTGGCTCAGATCTATCAATTTCGTACGCTAGTAGAACATTAACTAAACATGAACTCAATAAACCAATTATTGAAAAAGAACTCTTAGCAATACATTGGGCAATCAATTACTTCAGACCATACATATATGGTAAAAAATTTATAGTGGTCACAGATCACAGACCTTTGGTTAGTCTCTTCACTCATAGAAACCCATCTTCCAAAATGACAAGGATAAGGCTTGACCTATCTGATTATGATTTCGAGATTATCTATAAGCAAGGCAAAATGAACGCTAATGCTGATGCTTTATCGAGAATAAAAATAGATTCTAATATCCTTAAAGCGATGATACCTACTGCAAATATAAAAATAACAACTAGAGCAATGTCCAAAAAGGACAATGAAGATAACAATAAAAGGAAAACGACCCAACATGAATCCCCTACCAACGTAAAGACTGATCACCTTTATGCATGGGAATGCATCTCAATTAATGAAGTAAGAAGGGTCAAAACATTACGCTTTGAAAGCTATAGTAATAATAACAGCAACAATGCTGATATACAAAATAGCTCTAGGAAAATAAGAAATAGAATTAATGAAAGTTTGCCAAAAATAATAATAAATAAAAAGGGAGTGATAATCAAAATCAGTAATAATCCATATCATGACTTAGGTTTGATCTTGGAGACACTGATCTTTGAAATGAAGAAAATGAAAATAGAGTCACTATCGTTAGCGAAAGATGACATCATATTTCAATACATAAAGGTCGACAAATTTAAAATAATATTTAATGAGCTGCAGCGCAAGATAAATAAGAAAAATAGGCAAACAGAATTAAAAATATTGATATATAATCCTCCCAAAAGAATTGAAGATGAAGCAACTAAGAATGAAATAATTGACGAATTCCACAACTCCCCGCATGGAGGACACGCAGGTGTCAAAGAACAATCAACAAGATTAAACAAAGATACGTATGGAAAAATCTAAGTAGATTGGTTAAAAATCATATAAATAAGTGTGAAAAATGTGCTAAAAATAAGATTCTGAGACATACAAAAGAAAAAATGGTGATAACAGAGACACCATCCACAAGCTTCGAGATCATATCGTTAGACACTGTAGGACCATTAAAGATATCGAACGAATATAGATATATACTAACTATACAGTGTGATTAAACTAAATATATCGAAGCCATTCCAATAAAGAATAAAGAAGCAATAACAGTAGCGAAAGCTTTGGTCAAAGATTGCATTCTAAAATATGGCAATTTTAAAACAATAGAGACTGACATTGGAACAGAATTCGTCAATGAGATATTCACTAACATATGTAAATATTTACAAATAAAACATGTAACATCAACGCCATACCATCATCAGACGTTAGGCGCAATAGAGCGAAATCATAGAGTATTAAACGAATATCTCTTATTATTCACTACAGATTACAACTGGGATGAATGGATTCCATATTATAGCTTCTGTTATAATACAACACCTCATTCTGACACGGGATACTCCCCATTCGAACTAGTCTTTGGAAAGCTATCAAACTTATTCAATAATCGCGAACTTAATAACAACAGCCCCATATACAATTATGAGGACTATTCCAATGAACTTAAATTTCGTTTAACTACAGCGCACGAAAAAGCTAAAAATGCTCTAAACATAGCAAAAGTGAATAGAAAAGAAAAAGCTGATAGAATATTAAATGTGATAGATTTAGAAATAGGCAGCTATGTATTATTAAATAAAGGTGATAGAAGAAAGCATGAATGTCCATATAAAGGACCATATAAAATAAAAGATATAAAAGGAGTAAATGTATATATAGAAATAGATAATAAAGTAAAGAAAGTACACAAAAATAGGTTAAAGAAGATAGACTATAAAGCTGAATAAAATAACATAATATACAAGTAAAAACAATAAGCATACTATTCAATAATATTTTTTTTTCTTCATCAACATAGATTACATGTAACTATAAGAAATTTTATTTAACGTAATTTTCATAATATGATATCTAAAATTAATAATTTCAAAGTACCAATTAGATAGAAAAACAGCAATTAATTAGATAAGGATATAAATTACTATAAATGTATGAAAGAATGTATGAATGAAAGAAAAATAACCATAAAGACTACAAATTATGCCAAGACATTGAAAGATAATTACATATAACATACTTTTAAGACTTAATGTTGAACGCTTATTTCACTCAATATGGCAAAAATTTTTTTTTTTTTCTCTCATGCACAAACAAGTTTTTTTTTCTTTTTACGGTGAGGATGTAGAGCGCAAGTTAAGCAACCCTCAGCATACATATATGCACACAGCAAAGCGTGCACAAAAAAATGCAATATTCAATAGCAAAGCATTAAATTACAAAAAAACAGTGTTGCAGGTTTACTATGAATGAAACACTCACTGCATGAATGAAACTGCAGTAGAAAAATTGTAAAAAAAAAAAAAAATGAAGAGAAAGAAGAAATTACAATTCAAGCATACTAGCCATGCGAGTGAACTCATAGGTAAACATGCAAATAAACACAATGAATAATGCCGTGTGAACTTTGAGTGTAGCGAAAAAGCTTACTCGACGCTTTGTGTGTTTGTGCATTGACCGATTTCAGGTGATCGATCGGTGTGAAAGTAAGTAATTAGGTAAGCGATTTCCATAATGTATAAAAAGACTGTAATTTATTGAATAAAGGAGAGTTTAATTTTGACCCCACTTGGTATACATTGATTAAGCGAGCTCACTTAGCTCCGAAATGGAAGTATTAAAAGTAGAATCAACAGAAGTGGTAAAAAGATCTTTACACTAGCGCACAAAACCCGCTCACTACCGAGGAGGATGGATACTTCATCATAAAGGTTAAAAAACTCCACTAGAAGTAAAATAAAAAAAAAAGAAAAAAAATAAGAAAAATGCCTAAATTATTTGAATGTGATTCGACGAGATTTACGTGGTTGCATCAATGGAGCGAAATCAGTAGCCATCTCTCCAGCTACCAAAGCCTGATCTAACGAAAGCAACGAGTTTTACGAGCTAAAAGTTGCATGTATAAATTGACGAAAGGAAACTGAAATGAACTGCGGTGAGCAATATAAAACCTGTTCGCAAAATTGAAATAAGAAGAAGTGAACCAAAAATAACTACTGAATAACTCGAAGACGAGGCGAAATGGTATGAAACTAGTGAAAAAAATTTAGAGTATAGTGTCAAAAGATCTGAAAAAAAAAAAGTTTGACCAGGATATCAAAGTTAGAATCTTACTAAAATTTTTGGAACCGGAAAAAAAATACTGAGGAAAAGAATTACGTCTTTGTCAAGAGAAGCTTGACTAATGACCAAATAAACAAAAAAAAAAACCACTTGGGCGCCATTGTAGCGAAGCACAAATGAGCGACCAGAACTATAAAATTTAAGACACAAAAAAAATTAAGCCAAACTTGGGCGCCGTTGTAGCGAAGCGAACAAATGAGCGACCAGAAATAATTATCGAGATTAAAATCGCACTTTAGTCAAGAGAAGCTTGACTACAGCAAAAAAAAACCAATTTTTGCGCCATTGTAGCGAAGCAAACAAATGAGCGACCAGAAATAATTCTAAAATTGTAGATGCACCTTAGCCAAGTGAAGCTTGACTAAGTGCAAGAGAAAAAAAACCTGTTTGGGCGCCATTGTAACGAAGCGCAAATGAGCGACCAGAAAAATCAAAAATAAAACTTGAAATAGTAGTTCAGCTTTAGTCAAGAGAAGCTTGACTAAAGATAAAAAAGAACCGTATTTGGGCGCCATTTGTAGCAAAGCACAAATGAGCGACCAGAACTATAAAATTTAAGACAAAAAAAAATTATGCCAAAGTTTGGGCGCCATTGTAGCGAAGCAAACAAATGAGCGATCAGAAATAGTACTAAAACTGTAGTTGTACTTTAGCCAAGTGGAGCTTGACTAAGTGCAAGAGAAAAAAAAACCTGATTGGGCGCCATTGTAGCGAAGCGCAAATGGACGACCAGAAAAATCACAAAATAAAACTTGAAATTGTAGTTCCGCTTTAGTCAAGAGAAGCTTGACTAAAGATCAAAAGAAAACCGATTTTGGGCACCATTGTAGCGAAGCACAAATGAGCGACCAGAAATAATTATCGAAATTATAATCGCGCTTTGGTCAAGAGAAGCTTGACTAAAGCCAAAAAAAACCACTTGGGCGCCATTGTAGCGAAGCACAAATGAGCGACCAGAAATAATTATCGAAATTATAATCGCGCTTTAGTCAAGAGAAGCTTGACTAAAGACAAAAAAAAACCACTTGGTCGCCATTGTAGCGAAGCGCAAATGGACGACCAGAAAAATCACAAAATAAAACTTGAAATTGTAGTTCCGCTTTAGTCAAGAGAAGCCAAGAGTCTTGCCACCCACATCACTGTGAGTACGATATTATAAAAAAGGAAAATGTTGCTCAACGCTATCTGGACCACGGACTGACAGACGGACAAAAAAGGAAAAACCCTCAAAATAAAGTCAACCTCGGCTCGGTCTCCTGGTGCTACCTTAAATCCGAAAAGCTGAAATGAAAAGATCTAGGGCTGAAAGGAAAGAAGGAAAATTGGAAATTCCTGTTGTTGTTGATCCCTGGAATGCAAAAGAGAGTATAGAGTGAACATCCCTGCGACGCCGGACAATTCATAAGTCACCCGGAGAAAGAGCGACGCAGAGAGTGAGAGAGAGAAAGAGAGAGTGTGGCCTTCAGATGGTGATGAAGTCCCGACCGGCCTTGATATGGGCCCATCGCCCCCTTCCACCCTGGCTTAGATGTCACAGTCAGAAGAATATTCTTAGCCCCATGGAATTGTGCAAGTGCGCGTCCACGGGCCTTACTCGCGGTCATGGCCCCCTCCTCCTCTAGACTTCGTACGCATTCATGTTGACCTGCAGTGGCCCAAAATTATAAAACAAGTAAACGCATAAAGGCGAATATGGGCAAAAGAAAAAAACGATATTTGTGACGAGCGTCTCTCGGATATTTACTATGGATATGCCACACACTTGCGACTCACCTCGTTGCTCACATTTTCATACAGAGCTAATGGACCCCACTAGCTGTTTTACTCTATACTAGGGCGTGCATGCAATTATTATTAATACAAGAAAGAAAAATTTATAATAATATAGGAAAATAAGAATATAATTGAAATGCAAACCACGGAAGGTGGAATGCCAAAAGAATGCCTTAATTAATTACGAAACCTGGGTATAATGTTGATCGGGTGCACCCTCCATTCTTCGTTCCGTAAACTGTAGGCGTGGACCACTTGATGGCGGCTTTTTGCTTCTCATATTTGGCCGCATTGGCCTCTTTTATTTTAATCCTTGTCAACTCTTTAGCACAATGAGGTGAGTGGCGATGTACAGGCGCGACGCCCATTGTTACGCTCAGTTAAGTGATAATCCACTATAGTATCCAGAAATACTTTGTAGCACCAACTGTAAATATTTAATTACGCTCAAGTCTTTTCAACCTTTTTCATCGGCACTTTTGTATTCAGGTAAGTGCTCAAAGAAACTTCAAAACAAAAAAAAATTATATCCTTATAACACAAATGTCGTTCTTTCCTTGCAGATAATCACTTATATACGCATAAATCTAACCAGGTAATTGTTCGAAGAAACTCAAATAAATTTCTATACTTTTATCACACAAATTCTCTTCTTTCTTTTCAGATAATCACCTATATATGCATACAACTAATCAGGTAGTTGTTCGAAGAAAGTTCATTTAAACATTTTTATATTTTTATATTTCATCACACACATTTTCTTCTTCTTTGCAGATAATCAATATATACGCATAAAACTAAACAGGTAATCGTTCAACAAAAAAAAGCTGAAATAAAATTTCTATATTTTATCGCACAAATTTTCCTCTTTCTTTTCAGATAATCACTTATGTACCTATGTGACGCGTAAAAACTACTTAGGTAATTGTTCAAAGAAACTTAAAAGAAAAGATTTTATATCTTTATCACACAAATGTTATTCTTTCTTTGCAGATAATCGCTTATATACGCATAAAACTAATGAGGTAATTGTTCGAAGAAAGTTCATTTAAAATTTTTTATATTTTTATATTTCATCACACAAATTTTCTTCTTCTTTGCACATAATCACTATATACGCATAAAACTAAACAGGTAATCGTAAAAAAAAACTCAAATAAAATTTCTATATTTTTATCACACAAATTTCCCCTTTCTTTTCAGTTAATCAGTAATATGACGCATGAAACTAATCGCGTACTTATTCGAAGAGACTCAAATAAAATTGTATATTTTCATCACACAAATTTTCCGCTTACTTTCCAAATAAGCTCTTAAATAACGAAAACTCTAATCAGGTAATTGTTCAAAGAATTTCAAATAAATTCCAATATTTTTTACCGCACAATTCTTTCTTTCTATTTTCAGATCAGGCACTTAAACAACGAAACCCTATAATCAGGTAATTGCTCGAAGCAACTTCATTTAAAATTATGATTTCATTTCCTTATAGTTTATGTCGTACAACAAAAAAAACTCTACTCAGGTAATTATTCGACGAATTTCAAAAATTTGTATTCCATTTCCTTATTTATAACGCACAGATTTCTTACTTTCTTTTCAGATCGTCGCTTAAACAAAAAAAAACTCTACTCAGGTAATTGTTCGAAGATATTCAAAAGATCTTCATTCCTTTTATCACACAAATTTTCCTTACTATTTTCAGATAATCACCAATCAAAACCAGGTATTTGTTCGAAGACCTTCCAAAGATATCTAATATTTTAATCGCACAAATTTTTCTTTTTCTGTCCATATAATCACTTAATCGACGGAAAACTTTAACCAGGTACTTATTCGAAGAACTTCCAAAAATTTCTCTTATTTTAAAGGCAAACATTTTTCTTTCTATTTTCAGGTAATCACTTAATCGACGGAGAATTTTAACCAGGTACTTATTCGAAGAACTTCCAAAAATCTCTATTATTTTAAACACAACAATTTTCTTTCTATTTTCAGGTAATCACTTAATCGACGGAAAACTTTAACCAGCTACTTATTCGAAGAACTTCCAAAAATTTCTCTTATTTTAAACGAAAAAAAATTTCTTTCTATTTTCAGATAGTCACCAAATCAAAAAAAAACATCTAATCGGACCGGGGAGCCTCGCCGGCAATAGCTCAACCAATTCGCAGCTCTTAATACCTCGCTTGTTCAGAATCAACTCCTTGTCTTAGTCCCGTCTACCTACATTCGATGCTCGTCTCTTCAGCCAACCGACAGGCGAGCGGTTTCGTTCGTCGTTCGGTCGGCTGCCGAATTCTGTGCTGCTGTCTACATGCGGGTGCGCGTGTATCATTTCTGCAGGCCAAGTCGGGCTGCCACAGAATATCGGCTGTGAAGCAAAAATCTATCCAGGAATTTCTCGGCTGACCTGCTATAATACATTGCATGGTTATATCACGCGATATTTTACGGCTAGGCGAGTTGCCGTTTGTTTCTTGGAATTTTAGTTGGCAAACGGTGTATGGCACAAACATTTTGTGTCGGCAATGGAGCGACGATGCCAGATTTATGGCTTTTTTCCTTTCATGCGCTTCACGATTTTCGCTACGTTGCCAAAGTCCATTTTATGTTTATTTTTTTCTATTCTTTTTCAGATCTTGCAGAATTTTTATAAGGTTTCTTTATTTCAGGGATTTTTGCGTGTTATGGAAAAGTAGCATTGGGCTACTTTTCGAAAATTATAAGACCTTTTCCCCTTTGCAGGTACCCGAGAAATTAAAAAAAAACAACAGAAAGTGGACAATAATGATAAAAAAAATATAAAAAAAAATTTACAAGAAGAGAAGAAGAAGAAGGAGGAGACAAAAAAAACGTTTTAGATGAAAAGAAAACAGAAAAAAAACGAAAAGTAGCGTGGGGGCAGAACGCTACACCATTCTATTAAGATTTCGCATACCCCGATTTGTATTCACGGCCGATATAGAGAAAATGTATCGACAGGTGAGAGTCGATGAAGCTGACCAGAAATATCAATTAATTTGGTGGAGGAAGGATCCCAATCAAAAAGTGAAATGCTTTCGACTGTGCACTGTCACGTACGGAAAAACTTACGTTCCTTATTTGGCGACAAAATGTCTTCAAAAATTAGCACTTAAGGAGACGGAAAATCACCCTTTGGGGGCCGCTGTTCTTGCGCGCGACTTTTATGTTGATGATGTACTCACGGGCTCAAACAGCCACGCCACCACTCTCGAAATGCAGCTTCAACTTAACCAAATCTTGGCTTCAGCAGGCTTTAAATTCAGGAAATGGTGCGCAAATCACCGTCAGCTGCTTGAAGGCATTCCAGAAAGCGAACAGGAACTACAATTAGACTTTTCAAACAAGTCCGAACACAACATTAAGGCCATCGGGTTAACGTGGTTACCTAATTCGGATGAATTTGTGATCAAAACAGCTTGGAATAAGAGGGAAAAGATTACCAAACGCACAGCCTTATCTGAGATTGCCCATATCTTTGACCCGTTAGGGATAATGGGTCCAGTCATCGTAACCGCAAAAATATTCCTGCAGAAATTGTGGGCAATGAAACTAGACTGGGATGCTGCCCTGCCACAATAACTACATTCCTCCTGGATCCAATATCGGGAAGATCGAAGAACCTTAAATAGCATCAAGTTTTCGAGACACGAATTCTCTCACAAAACATCGAAACTAATGCAACTACACATTTTTGCAGATGCCTCAGGAAAGTCCTGCGGTGCAGCGGCTTATGTAAGGTCAGTAGACAGATACAATATCATGACAGTAAGATTATTGTGCGCATAGTCAAGAGTGGCTCCAGTCAAGCAAATAACGTTGCCGAGCCTTGAACTTTGCGCAGCGAAGCTGGCAGCACAATTAGCTAATCGAATCAAAAGAGATCTAAATTTAAAGGATGAGATTATACACTTCTGGACATACTCGGAAATCGTCCTCGCATCCTCGTTCATCCTCTTCATCACTTCACACCTTTGTGGCTAATCGAGTGGCTGCAATCCAGCGACTTTCCGGGCCGCAGCAATGGCGTCATGTTAGCTCAAAACACAACCCGGCCGAGATTCTATCTACAGGCATAAGCCCAGAAAGGTTGTGTACATGCAACCTGTAGTTTTATGGACCGCTTTTCCTTCATGGCGGCTAAGAAATATGGCCCAATCCTTCTACAAAGAAGCCACTTGACAACGATCCAGAGAGACGGCGTTGCACTTCAACAACAATAACCGCAGACGACTCGGAGCACTTCATTAATTCAATTAATCATCACAATTCCTTTTTTAAGCTTCAGAGAATCACAGCATACATTCTTCGATTCATGGCAGATGCGAGACAGCCTAACCAAGGAACAACAAAAAATGTCTCACTCAGCCCAAGGGAACTTGATTAAGCAGAAACTATCATCATAAAACTAATGCAGAAACAAGAATTCAAAGAGGACTTCCAACACCTGGAGCAGTTAGGAGAAGTAGCCCGAGACACTCATCAGCCTCAAATCCTTTATTGACGAAAAAGGAATCATTGGAGTGGGGGTGAAGATTGGAAGCATCTCAGTTATCATACAATGCCAAGCATCCAATGTTGTTGCCACCGTCACACCAGTTCACTAAATTATTGATCAATGTTATTCACAAATCGGATTATCATGTGGGACCCCAGGCCTTTCTCTCAATAACCAGGTGGAAATTCGGGCCTCTGAAGGGCAAAAAACTTGCACGCTCAGTAGTTCAGTACTATGTTCAGTGTGCCAAAGCCAAACCAAAATTTTTGTCACAACTAATTGGCAACTTACCTCCAGATAGAGTACAACCAGCACTCCCCTTCATCAATGTTGGTGTCGACTTCTGCGGACCAATGTTCACTCACTTCAAGATTAGAGGAAAAAGACCACAGAAGTCATACATAGCCGTTTTTTGCTGCTTCACAACAAAGGCAACACACTTTGAGGTAGTCAGTGATTTATCATCAGAAGACTTCGTAGGGGCCCTGAAACGTTTCATAGGGCGAAGAGGTCATTGCAAAACCATATACTGCGACAACGCCACCAACTTCGTGGGCGCCTAGAATAAACTTAAGGAAGTGAAAGTGAAAGTGAAGTGAAACCATAATTTCGGCATGCAGCTCAAAGGGGATCGACTTTCGTTTCATCCCCCTAGGGCTCCGCATTTTGGTGGACTCTGGGAAGCGGCCGTGAAATCTTCTAAAAACCTTCTACAGAAAGTACTAGCAGCCGCATCGCTCACTTATGAAGAGCTGGAAACTGTCATCATAGAAATTGAAGCAATTCTAAATTCCAGACCAATAAGTGCAATGTCGTCAGATCCCAACGATTTAACAGCCTTAACACCGGGCACTTCCTCATTGGCGAACCATTGACAAGTTCCATTGATCCCCGAGCATAACTTCAGAATGTAAATTTGCTGACGCGTTGGAAACTTGTGTCGTTCATCAAAAATCAGTTCTGGCAGTGGTGGTCCAATGAATATTTAAACCACTTACAACACAGATATAAGTGGAAGCAAAAGTGTCAGAATAATAGGGCTGGAGATATGGTCATCATAAAAGAAGATAATACTCCTCACTTAAAATGAACACTAGGACGAGTGATTAACGGCATCAAGGGGACCGACGGACTCGTACGAGCAGCAGGCATCAGAACCTCCAGCGGAACGCTTCGACGAGCCATACACAGGTTAGCACCACTGCCTGTAGAGAAGGAGATCTCTGACAATGAAGTTGTGCCGTTCTTGTACCCACAACAGGAAAGCAACACCGCTGAATTCTCCAGAAACGGGACCCGACATAACTCCAAAGAGGATGAAAATGTGACTAACAACCCTCGGAAGAAACAACGTCAGTCATTTGGCACTGCATTGGTCACTCTACTACTCACATGCCTAATCTTACCGACAGCTCACAATAACGCCCTTCAAATCTCGACCTGGCATATACTTTTAAAATCTAGGAGTGACCAACATAATTTCCAACGAATGGCATCTCATCGCGTATTATGACATGGACCCTTACTGGAACGAGTTTTCTGCCTTCAGCAACTGCGTTAAACAACTGGACCACTTATGTAATTCTATGGATGAAGGAGAACTATGCCTACGATCAACTAATCAATTCAAACACCTTTATGAGGAGCTTTCCAAGGGGAATGAATTACTAACACTTCCCATTGACAGAAAACGATCGCGAAAGGGGTCCTAAACATGGTAGGCAACGTAGCAAACACTCTCTTTGGGGTGCTTGACTCAGAATACGCAGAGAAGATGTCCCAAGCCATCGAAAACATCAATAAAAATGAGCACTTCCTCCTCGACCTAATAAAAAAACCAAAAATCAATCATAGATGCAACAACAACCGTCATGAAAACAGAAGGAGGAACAATAAGCAAGCAACTCCACGAACGTGAACTCCACATCGATCAGATCAATAAGGCAATTAATGCCATCAGGGAAGAGATGTTTCAAGAAAGGCTGAACCATTTGTTAATTTCAGTAGGAATTCAAACTATGTTAACAGCATCGAATTTCCTCAGAATTTAAGATTCTATATTGGATGTACTCATCCACACTCATCAAGGTAAAATTAGCCCACGCTTGATCTGTCCGGCGCAATTGCAAGAGGAACTAGTGTACATAAAAAACAACCTCCCCTTTTTGTTGAGGCTCCCTACCACACAAGATGAAGTATTGAAACAGTATCGTCGCATGAGCATCGAAGGCAGGGTAGTAGGCAGACACATCATCTTCAGAATAAGGCTCCCACTACTAACAACGGACGAATTTGAACTATTTAAGCTGACACCGGTCCCAGTATTAGTCAACGATACTGCCGTCGCCATAAGACCATCACATCCATATTTGATTATCAATTTGCATCGAGATTTGTGTTACCCCTTCACAGAGCAAGAGTTCATGTCCTGCACTTCCATCACGGAAGAGAAACATCTCTGCAGACAAACACATCCCACATACCATAAGGGCTCCATCATCAGCAGCTGTGATGTGAGCCTTATCAATCACCTACATCAGCCTGACTCTTGCCAAATAATGGGGCCAGAAAACGGACCACACTGGATCCAGCTCACAATGTGGATTTACGTCTTGGGTCAGAAAACCACAATCAACATTGTATGCGGCGACAACGTTACCGAAGAGACAATTGACGGTACCGGAATTCTTAAAATTCAGGAAGATTGTGTCATGAAACAACCGCTACTCACTATAAGATGGCACAAAGTATTACAGTCAACATCAAGGATGTCCTTCGTGCCTGCGAGCAACTTAACATCAGTAGTAGTGCCAGAAAAGTTAGCCCCAGTACTTCGCTACACATCCCATTATCAGCCAGATTTAGCCGAATTAGAATCTATCAAGAGGCAACTTGCACAGCTTCCCAGTGATCTACAAGGAGGAGTCTACGTTGACGACACTCATCAATATGCGATCAGCTATGCCGGAATTTTCCTCATCATAACCGTCATCATCTACCTACTTTGGAGATGCCGCCCTACCATGTGCTCACGACTAACCAGCCAAGATGCCAAGGCGCAAGCGGAGAACAACCCACTAAACAATTCTATTGAAGATGAAAGATTCACCGTAAAATATGAGGTTTAGTACGCTAATTAGTTTTAACCAATGTTGCAAATAAGTTAACTAGGCGTTAGCATGTTCTAACCTTCTGTAAGTGTATTAAGGTCATACACATCTTGTTAGAAATTAATTAGGCGTAGGTAAAAAGCAATAAACACATGCAAGGTTTTCCTTCCTCCAATTTTGTTGTTCACATTGTTATTCAACACCTTTCGGTTGAATTCTCATTCAAAGCGGGGGAGAATTTTAACATTTGGGCATTCTTTCATGATCCAGATATTTCACAAGCAAAATAAATATTCTAAACAATTTCACTTTCTCACAATGTTCATTTCCTTGGAATTCTTTTATTGCGAACAAGCAGCATAAATGCAACACAAACACTTCTGATCAGTTGCAGTGCTTGATCAGCTCACATTACGTCTGGCCATTCAACACCCTCAAGGTAAAATTTCTTGACTTCTATCTAGTAAATTCGTGAAAAATATATTTCCCATAGAGGAAAATATTGCATGCTAAGCTTTTTAATGGATTTAGCTAAGTTAGAATAAGATGGCAGGTAAGAGGTTTTTGTTATAAAAAAAATGTGAATTGATGGAATAAATTGAGTTGCGTTGAGTAATTTTGGAAGAAACAAGCCTATTTTTCTTTTGTCTTGGTGAGGCTGCCAAGAGCATAACAATCCAAAACAACCGGAGTATCAGTACAAGCACTGTTTGCTCCCACAGAAAAATCACGGTACAAGAACCGTTGATTTGATTCATACCAAAATAAGCATTTTGGTAATCTTCGTTATCCCAAGTACAAGCACTAATTACTCTATCAACAAGACCACGGTTCAGGCACCGTTGGTCCTCTCTAAAGATCGGCGCATACAAGTCAAGGCAAAAGAGTCTTGGCTCATCAGTTGGTATATTGCTAAGAGAACCTGTATTTTCACATGGAATGCTATATGTTGCATTTTCGAGGGCAACTCGAAGTGATTCTGTTCATGGATCTGTAATGGATACAGATAAACAGGGTATGCTAATTATTAGACGTGATAATGTTTTTACCCAGAATATTGTATACAGGGAAATATTATCATAAAGAAATAATAGTTATACAATTAGCTGATGTATAAATATCAGTGATATTTCAGAATTTTCATTAATATATTGTAAAACGTCTGATACAGTAAAAACGTTCCTCTTGATTATAATGACATTCATTTATATCAGCTTGACTTGATAACTCCTCTTGAAGGTTTCTGTCCCACGTGTAATAGGTAAGATATTTAAACATTACAATTTTTCTTTAACATTTGCAAATTTTTTAAATTATTTTTTAATTGTTATTATTAAGTTTTTCTCAATATTATTTCTAAAAATTTTATGAATAAATTTGAACTGAATTTTTAAGTTAAAGCTTATATTCAATATAATGGAAATTCTTTCTGTACATACAGATGAAATTCATTGATTTAAATGTCATGCTTTCTTTGTAAATTCATTTTTATTGCAATTTTTTGTGGTAAAATCTCCTCAATACTAAAAACGATAATAATGAATCTATAATATATGAATGTGTGATCATTTAAATGTTTTGGATTATTGTTATGTTGCATGGTTTATAGGCCTCCTGGAGAATCTTCCATGAGATAAAAATAACGTACTCTCAGGGACTCAAAATATAAAAAAAACCCAAAAAAATTCAGATAAATACAAAAAAAATCAAAAAGTAAAAATGCAAAAAATAGGTATAAAAAAACCAAAATACATAACAATGCACATCAAAATTTATATACAAACAGGAATAACAAAAAATTCATAAAAAAAAATAAAATAAAAAAAAAATTCAAATAAATACAAAAAAAGGACAAAAAATATATAAAAAAAAATTATTTTTTTTAATATTCCTCTTTATATGGCTTTATCTCTACTATTTTTTCTAGCGACCATCTTCGTCATTCATTTACGACAAAAATATCATATGAGAAATCATATGTTAAAATATATATAGTAAATAGTAAAAGAGATGGAAAAAAAAGAAGCAAAGATACATATGTATATGAATTATTTTGTTTTTTTTCGAAAAATCTCAACGACATGCCTACACTTAACTTCTTTTAACTCACACTAACAGCAATCCACCATTCACACTCACGCCGGGAAGCGCTGGCGCGCTAAAATTAGTAAATAAAATGTTAAAAATTGACTAAATCGGGTAACCCCTTCTTGATGTTGCCATTTAAAAATTTAAGATTTTTACGTATACTGTGAAAGCGATCATGATTTTATTGTATCGAAAAGTTGTTCACAATATGAAATCCTATAAAAGTACTCATAATCATTTTTACTGTCCGACGAACCGTTTTAGATATATACACGAAAAACCACTTTAAACATCAAACTTGCATAGATGGGTGAACATACGAGATAACATATTCATCTACGGTATCATAAGAATTCGTCGTGAACCAGATACTAATATCAAAAAAGCATTATTTCCTGTCATTAAATACGAGATTACTTTGAGATATCTTGCCACTGGACGCAGTTTCGGCACACTAGAAGCACAGCAAATACAAGTTTGAAAATGTATTAAATCAGGAAACAGTTCTTGATGCTGCTGTACTTGAGAACAGGTCGACGTAGAGGCCTGAAATTTGGTACATAGTGTTTTCATAACAATACTAAATAAAATTTCTAAAATGTACTACATTGGGCCAAACCTTCTTGAAGTTGCCATATAAAATTTTGGTTTTTCAGTATATATTTGAACACTGGCTGAGAACGCATAAAGTTGTAATTTGAAATTTTGTTACTCTATCAATTGATAGGCTCTCACTATATAGTTGGATACTTCCACAGAACGCGTTGACGTAGAGAGCTGAAAGCTGGTACATGTTATCGTTATAGCCATAGTAAATACAATTTCAAAAATGAACTAAATCGTGTAACCTGTTCCTGGTGTTGCCATATAAAAATTTAGGGTTTTTACGTATACTGTACAAATGATCCGTCTTACATGTTTTTATTGTACTGAAAAGTTTAAGCATCAAACTTACATAGATGCGACACAGTTTTGCCACATTAGAATCACTTTTCAGATTGCCAAGAACAACAATATAAAAATTTTTACAAGAATTTATCAAGATCAGTCCTTAACGTTGAAATCATAGGGTATACTAAGTTTGTCATTCCGTTTGTAATACAGGGAAATGATGGTAGAGCAAAATGGATTGGATTTTTGCATCCGACTGTCTGCCCTCACAATAACTTGAGAACACGTGTACTCAGAGAGCTGTAATTTTGCACTGATTAAAATAACAGGAAATATAAGTGAGAAAATGGGAAAAATCGGAAATCATTTATTTACATACCTCTGCTTAAAGCTACGAGCAACGTTGGGCGTTTCGATATTAAAGAGTTTAACTATAGGTTGACATATCTGTCCGTCGGTTTCGCTTTCACTATATATTTGGACGCTGCTTGAGAATGCTTCGACGTAGAGAGCTGAAATTTGGTACATGGTATTTCTTTTTTGATGTTGTCATACAAATTTGGGTTTTCACTGAAAATTTGGACACTGCCTGAGAACGCGTAAAGTTGTAATTTGAAATTTTGTTACTTTATCAATTCATAGTCTCTCACTATATAGTTGGGCACTTCCACAGAACGCGTTGACGTAGTGAGCTGAAAGAAATCACAGAAATCAGTCTGGTCAGCGAGCTCGATGAGTTAGGTGATCAAATCATTTTACTGGGTTACTAGTGAAGCGTGAAATTCCCGCACTAGTGAAAACCTAGCACGCCGTGTGAGTTATCCCCGCGCATTTTCTTAATATTTCCCTGGTACGTCGTGTGATTATTCCCGTACCCTCCGGCCTAATCCCTTGTGTTAAGGTTAGCGTGATCTATCCCGCCTTAACATTTCCCTGGTACGTCGTGTGAGAAATTCCCGTACCATCCGTTCTCATCCGTTGTGTTAAAGTTAGCGTGAACTATCCCGCCTTAACATTTTCCTGGTACGCCGTGTGAGAAATCCCCGTACCATCCGTTGCATCCACCACCCAAGTATATTAGAACTAAAACATAGGTACGTCGTGTGAGAAATCCCCGTACCTCTCCCGAAAGTAGCGAGGTCCGCCAGCCTCCGCAAGTATTCTCTTGATACGTCACCTCGTCTCCCTCTCAGGTTATTATAGTGTTTAGTTCAGAATTATTATGATAGTGGTAAGCCGTGTGAAGTTCCCCTTACCACTACCTAGTTTTCAGTATAGGATACATAGATCTAGGGTATATATTGAATTTGTAGAACTAGGCTCTTTAGTGTTAAGTCCTGAATTATTCTCATAGTGGTAAGCCGTGTGAAGTTCCCTTACCACTACATAGTCTCTGGTATAGGTGATAAATAGAACTAGATTAAGTTAGCTGTGTAGCTGGTAGGCTATTCTGTTAAATAAAGAATAATTTTTATTTGTATTGTAACTGAAGGAGTTTCATTTTTAGGAAACCCTGGTCTGACGAGCTATCCGCAGCCATCCCACCGAAACTCCGTTACAAGTAAATAAAATTTCAGAAATGAACTAAATCGGCCAAACCGTTTTTGATGTTGTCATACAAATTTGGTTTTTCACTGTAGATTTGGACACTGCCTGAGAACGGGAAAAGTTACTCTATCAATTGATAGTCTCTCACTATATAGTTGGGAACTTCCACAGAATCCGTTGACGTAGAGAGCTGAAATTTGGTACATGGTATTTCAATAGCAATAGTAAAAAAAAAATTCAAAAATTAACTAAATAGGGCAACACCTTCTTTTTGCCGCAATTATTACTAGTAATTATGAGACAGCTGATATTACTCCACTCCAATCACAGTTTCGGGAAGTAGTGTACCATAATTAAGTCTACTTGCAATTCACTAAGCTTATATTTCATATCAGACCGCTGATTACTCATTATAATGCTATATTTTCGGGAAGTTGTATATAATAATATATTTGTATTTATTTATATAGTTATTACTTAGCTGTAATAGTGTCATATATTTTATATATTCAAAGGGATGTGGGCCGTTTCAATAAAATTATACAAATAAGATGTCAACATTTTATTTATCGCGAGATATTTTCGTCGCAAAATCTACGAAGGGATTTGGAGCGTTTTAATACAATCTACGAAGGCATTTGGGGCGTTGTAATACAATTATATTAATAAAATATGGATATATTTTATTTTTCACCACCGAAGGAACATTTTTATTAATCAGTTTGCAAGCGGGTCTGGGACGTATCTATTAAATATATTAATAGCATATATCATTTTATTTCTCCTAAATAGTCAGAGATATACGTACTTATTGGAAAAAATTAGAAAACATTTAACAATATATAATGCTTGAAAGATACGGGTTGCTTATTCCTAAAAATCTTTTCCTTTTTTCTTTCTTCTTGCAGATGCTTGCGTTCTATACTGCGATCCACCGTATTTTTTTTCTAATCTCCTTTCTCTCCCTTATCTCTCGTAATGCCGAAGAGAAAGGGTGCCTTAAGTATACGCGCTAAAAGGCGACGTACAAACCCCACTAATGCTGAAGAAGGAAATGTGGAGGATGCACAGGTTGCACATTCTGTTCTGCCTGTTCCTGCTGACTGGTCCGATACTGACAGTGATCAATCTTCAATGATTGTTCCAGGAAGGGCCGCTCAGCGTATAACAACGGCGGAGGTACACAGTGTGCATGAAGCTGTTGGAAGGTTTTCATGGCTTAATGACCCCAACATAAGCGCTGGTGCAGGTAGATCTAATCCTGACGACGCAAATGTGGAGGTTGCAGAACCTGTTCTGCCTGTTCCTGTTGACATGCCCGATACTGACAGTGATCAATCTTCAGTGTTTGATCCAGTAAAGGCCGTTCAGCAAATATTAATGGCGCAGGTACACGTTGATGCACGTACATCTGGCGCTTTCATTCCAGATCGACCTCGCAACGTATCTCAGGATATGCAAATACAACAATCTCGAAATGTTGTTGCAGATATTCCTGAGGAAGCTATCTTCGCTATACCAAGACCATGAAGAAATCGGAATTGGAGAAGACATAAATCAAGATCCACTTCGAACAGAGGGAATGATAATGAAATCCAAGTTGTTCCAGTGCCTATACCAAGACCGACGAGAAATCGGAATTGGAGTAGAAGTAGATCAGAATCCACTGGGAATGATAATGATATCCAAGTAGTTCCAGTTATTCAGGATGCCGATGTTGAAGATATTTCTGACGTTCAATAAGGTAATGCTGAATCTGTGCAATTAAGGAATTTCGTTTTACCTCCAGCGTGGTGCGACTTAGATGATATAACATCCATAGATATCGGTAAACATACCTGTGGTGAATTTTATTTTATCTGCACATATTGTAAAGCTTTGTATTTTAGTGGAGAGCGTAATACTCGCGGAAATGTTGTCCATTATTGTAATCTTGGTTAGGTTTGTCCACAACCATTAGGTCCGTACCCAACATTGTTGAAGGACTTAATATTGGACAATCACGAATATTCGGCGAATTTTCTGCGTTTTATTCGAAAACATAATAATATGTTATCGTTTGTGTCAGTAGAATCACATACTGATGCAGTTGGAGCAGGTGGTCCCTATTTTTATCGTATACATGGTGTAATACATAATCGTATAGTGAATAGTATACCACCAGCTGGAAATGCTCGTCCCAGATATGCACAATTGTATGTGTATGGTGCTGAAGAAGCATTAAGGGAAAGAGCGAATCTTGATGTTAGTAATGATCTAAATCGAGATTTATTAAGAGAATAAGATCAACAGATTCGAAATGTAAATCCTTTTGCTCAGTCATATAAATTAATGACACAAGTTGAGCAAGAGGTTTTAGCACAGAATGGACCTGATGCCGTTAAAGACATTCGAATCCATCGGTTCAGGTGCATCAAGGTCGTCTAAATGCTCCAGTTGCAATGATATTTAGAAGTTCAAACGATGCTCCACCAATTGGATCTTTCTGTATATATCCAGTTGATAGTGGATTACGACATATTTTAAGAGAAGATGTAAATAGTGATGCTCTATCATACGTTCTCTTTTATCCAAATGGAAAGCCTGGATGGAGTCGCGGGTCACCCTTACTCTCTTAGAATATAATGCGTATCGCTTTTCAGTACGAGATGATAACATAAATGTTATATTACGTGCTAGACGATTATTTCAACAGTATGTAGTGGATGCATATTGCGCTGTTGAAGCGAATCGTTGACGTTATATTGAACAAAATCAGAGTGATTTGAGAGCTGAATCATACACAGACTTAACGGATCAAGTACGAAACAGAGCCACTGAGGCTGGACTCCAAGGAGGTTTATCAGTAATATTGTCAAGCACTTTTATCGGAAGTACAAGACATATGCAACAAAAATATGAAGATGGTATGGCAATGGTACGAGACTTCGGCAAGCCTGATTTGTTCGTAACTTTTACTTGTAACCCGAAGTGGCAAGAAATAAGAAGAAATCTATTTCGTGGTCAACAACCTTCGGATAGGCCCGATTTAGTAGCGCGAGTATTTTATTTAAAACGCAAGGCACTACTAGAAGACATTACCAAAAAAGAAATTTTTGGTAAAGGCAAAGGCTACATGTATGTCATTGAGTTCCAAAAAAGGGGACTTCCTCATATGCATCTTTTATTAATATTAGATAATTCTAATAAAATAAGAACTGCAGAGGATATTGACAATGTTGTAACGTCGCAACTAGTAAACAAAAATATCCATCCGATACTTTTTGATATTGTCTCTTCCCAAATGATGCATGGGCCTTGCGGACAGTCAAATCCAAAGTGTCCATGTATGATTGATGGGAAATGTTCAAAATCTTTTCAAAAAGTTTTTGCGAAATCACGTCGGTTAATTACAATGGTTATCCATTATATAAACGACCAGGTAACGGTCGTTATATTATTAAAGGTAATGCTATCCTTGATAAAAGATCTGTTGTACCGTATAATCCATACTTACTTCTGAAATATGATGTTCATATTAATGTTGAGGTAAGCAGCTCAATACAGTATATTTATAAGTACATATATAAAGGGGATGACATGGCGTCTGTCCCATTTAATGACAATAATGCTGGAATACTAAATCGGAATGAAGTAAGGGGATATCTAGAGTGTAGATATATTTCATCCCCCGAATCCATGTGGCGTTTGTTTAAGATGTCGCTGGATGATCTTTCGCATAAAGTATATCGCCTTACAGTTCATTTGCCAAATAGGCAGCCAGTGTATTTTCATCCAAATAATGAGAGAGAAGCTTTGGAAAGAGCTTCAGATAAAGATACTCAATTAACAATCGATGGACAAAGCGAAAAAGACGCTTTAACATCATAACTCGGATGTATTCTGTAAGCGTGCGTGATATTGAGAAATATAATTTACGAATACTTCTGTCACACGTTCGGGGTCCTAAAAGCTTTGACGACCTTAAGATGTACAATGGCGTCTTATACAATTCTTTTAAGGATGCGGGTACTGCTAGAAATATATTGCAGGATGATGGGGAATGGTATAGATCTATTGAAGAAGCAATCACATTTGAAATACCGAATAAATTAAGGCAACAGTGTATATTCATTTGTGTATTTTGCTCCCCAGCTAATCCTTGTGAACTTTGGCAGGAATTTGCCAATGATTTGTCCGAAGACTATATTAGGCGTTTCAATAATGAAGCCCAAGGTTTCGAAAAAGCGTTGGCGTTAGTTTGGCAGACTTGTGTTTACCTACTGTCGATCAATCTTTGATTTTGAATAATGCCGATATTTATATTCCTACAGAAGAAAATAGGAATATCAACGAACCTATGCTAGATAAAATGCGGGCAAAAGAAATTCTTTGATGATGTTATATCTGATTAAATGGTATAACATCTAATGGAAAATTATTCCATTTGGATGCTTTTGCTGGTGGAGGTAAAAGCTTTGTTGTGAATGCCATTCTTAGCAAAGTGTGAGCAGATGGAAAAGTTGCAATTGCTGTCGCTTGATCTGGAATTGCTGCTATTCTTCTTAAGTGTGGCACTACAGTCCATTACAGATTCAAGCTACCAATTGATCCTCACGAGTCTTCCGTTTGAAATATAAGACCAAATTCACCTAAGGGTTTGGAGATAAAATCCGCAGAAGTTATTGTATGGGATGAATGTACAATGTCCCACAGATATGGTTTCGAAGCTGTTGATCTCCTTTTACGCGATTTAACATGAATTAATAGGCCATTCGAAGATAAGATTATTATTATGAGTGGGGATTGGAGGCAAATACTTCCGGTTGTCAATCTTAGTAGTACATTAACAACAGTAGAAACTTGCATTAAGCAATCAAATCAGTAGATACATTTCCGAAGGTATACATTTGTTCAAAATATGAGAACTAATCCTTCGGAAGTTTCATTCTCAAGATGGCTTTTGAAATTAGGTGATGGCAAAGTGTCCAACACCTTTGGTTTAGATGAAAATATAATCGAAATACTAACCGTTATATTGTATCTAATGATTTGATTCTGGACGTTTATGGTCGAAACATAAATGAAATTTCAGAAGAAGATCTAATTAGTACGGCCATTTTAAGCACAAAAAATGATGCCGTACTAGAAATAAATGAACAAATACTTTCAAAATTATCGGGAAATATTCACACATATTACAGTACGGATAGCATTGAATACGTGGATGGGGATGATGATGAGGAGGATGATATGCTTCAAATGGTTGTTATCAATTTGATTGCTCCATCTGGTATGCCACCACACCAATTACATTTAAAAGTTGGTGCAGTCATAATGCTGCTCCGCAATTTAAATATTAATGGTGGGCTATGTAATGGTACCAGACTTATTGTTAGACATTTAATGGCTATATTATTGATGCCGAAATTGCTGTCGGAGAAATAAAGGCGATAGATTCTTTATACCTCACATCTCACTTAGTCCGTTTGACATAAGGTTACCATTTAAATTAGTTCGGAGGAAATTTCCGGTGAGGCTTTCTTTCGTAATGACTATCAATAAGGCTCAGGGACAGAGTCTTAGAAAGGTAGGAATCTTGCTAAGAGAACCAGTTTTCTCACACGGAATGTTATATGTTGCCTTTTTAAGGGCAACAGCACAAAACTCTGTTCATGTTGCTATTACACGTACTAACAGACAGGGAAAATTACTCTTTGGCCGCAATCAAGTATTCCCCCGAATGTAGTATTTCGGGAAGTCCTAAACTAATTTTGGATAATTGTTTTTGTTGCCAGTTAATATTGGAGTTGTTCTTTATTTAGTTATACTTATAGCTATATGTATTGCCTAACAATTTATAGGTTAAACATTCATAACTTATGAATGTAAAGAATGGTTTATAGGTCTCCTTGGGAACTACCATTTAAAAAAAACTTAAGAAAGGATATAATGGTTATAGGTCTCTTTGGGATCCCATCATTTTAATAAAAGGGTATGAAAAGCATGGTTACAGGACTGCTGGGGAACCTTCCACGTAAAATAAAGGTTAACGGACTTAAAGAGACACCCATGGGTGGTCTCGAAAATTCCTTCTTATATTATATATTTAATTTAATTTTATTATTTATTTATTACTGTTATTTATCCAAATTTGATAGGTCTCAGTACAAAAAGAGACAAGAAGTAAGAAATGGGTAAGAGAAGAACGCCAACGTGAAATGAAAACGTATTGAAAAGGTACTTCTGGATTTATAGATCTGTGTGCCATAGAACCTGACAGCAAACAGCTCTTTTGTGCATATTAATTTTTTGTGACTCTGATAATAAAACGCCGCGTTAATATTTATTTATTAAAATATTGAAGTGTAAAAAAATATTTCATTAGATATACTTATATTATTATTATTGTACTTTTTTTTAGTTTACTAAGTACTTTTGTACTCTATGTCCTACTCAATGTACCTAATAATGTTGTAACGTAGTGTAAGCTGAGGTTCCTCAATAAACGCTTTTTTTGTTCTATTCTTATTAAGGTTTGTGATGCAATCAAATAAATTAAAATAGAAAAATCTGTTGTTTTCTTTAAAAGCCATGGAATCCACATGCAAAACGTTTCGTAAACTAAACGTTATTTTGATTTCGAAATCGAAGCATTTTATAGTACAGTTTGCGAAATATAATGTGAACTACCACTACACAGTCTATGTTTCTCAGTTTCACTGCTCTTTGGATGATTCGTTTCTGTTTCGCATTCACAACCCCAAAGCGTTTCTTTTGCTAAAATTCTATGCAAGCATGTTTTCGTTTTCGTTACGTTCTTGTTTCGCTTTTCTTGGAGGGAAATAGTTCATGATTACAATCATGAAAATTACTCAGCGACTTTCATTTGCCACTTCATAATTTTTATTCTTTAACAATAAAAATCAAGACGGGATTTTTATTTGTGATCAGGAAAAGTAAAAATGAGGAAATGACTTTTATTCCTGATGGAAGAAATATTTATCATCTCATAACGATTATTGATGACTTCAAAATATTGCGTTTGCTCCCATCGCAAATTCTCTTTATCGCTGTCACTTACGCCAAGCACTTCAGGAGTGTCTCGGCTGTTTCAAATGTAAACAAATCAAGCAGCTAAACATAGAATATATTAAAGAAAGAGATGCTTTATGAAAAATTTGTCCTATTTCAAGTACCTCTAATAAAAGCCACGCTCATGTATACGGGTTTTATACGTATGAAGACTTCCTGTTCTTTCTATATTCTAAGGCTGCATGCTCTTTCTTATACGAGTACGTACTAAATTTTTTGTTCACGTTAGCCAGTGCTCACGATATCGAGGGTCGCTCTGTTTACAATATCGTGTACATCAGACCAATGACGATGCCTGAGGTGCTGTTTTCACGGTTTGCATCTCTACCCACCCAACCATACCAGCGCCAACGGGCTCACCCTAGATGGGCTACAGACGGACAAACGAACAGACAGAAAGACGGACATGCACAAATCTAAATAACTTTTAATATTATGCGGGGGTGTCCAATCGATTTTGCTCTACCATAATTATTTCTATGCGTTACAAACTTTGATAGTCAAAGAAACAATGACAAACGTTCATATTATTGGGTATAAAAATGGATACTTTAAGAAAAACTTTAAAGTCAAAATTTATGCATTTGATTTGTTACCTTTACAATTAGACGAAGTGTAAAAATTGTTAACACTATTGCTGCCTCCAGCAAATGTAATTGTAAAACTTTTTGAATTTTTTTTCTATTTTTTTGTTGTTCCTTATTGGTTCAGTTTTCTTTCTGAAAAATTATTTTATTCATTAATTTTTAAATTTACTAACATTAAAAAATATTTACCCTTTTCCCTGTTTTAAATGTTTATCTTTTCCTCTCTTTTCTTTTCCTCCTTCTTCTTCCTTTGATGTCTCCACCCCCACTTCATTTTCCATTTCATCACTAAAAAAATTGTAAAAAAATTGAATTAATTACGAATACCTATTTAATTTTAAAAAATACTTACATTATTACCTTATTCAACTGGATATCCAAATCTTCACCATCGGCTATTGTCACATCTAATGGCATTCCCATTAAAACTTCGACACATTGCAGCTGATAACCTGTGACGCAATTCTGTGACTAATGTATTTACATGTTTATAACAAAGTTAACCTAATGAAAAGTTGAGAAGCAGTAGAGTGAAATTGGAAAACATCTGGTGTTTTTTAAACTGAAACAAGTTATTTCATATACTTTCGGCTTTTGCATGAATGGGGGAAAAGAGCTTGGCTATGCATTATTGTAGTGCAACTGAGACAACGAGTTAAAATCAAAAATCGAGAGAACTTAAGATTACCCGAACGACAAAATCTTATTAAATACCCTCAAAATCCTATCAAACTATTCATAATAATGTACTTCGGGTCACACTACCTCCCATTTTTAAGAAAAAGATAAACGGCGCTTTGGCCCAGATGCTGAAAGGAGATGTAAAGTTCCTCTCAAATAAAATTGCCATTTTTCCCGAAAATATCAGAGAATCCAGGATGAGCTCTCCCACTTAATATCTTCATAGCAAAACGAATGTAAACAGAAGCACGTGCTGTTCAAATATCATAGGATTACAGCAACAACATGTTTCCATTTACAGCAACAACATATGATCAATATATCATGAAAACCGGTTTTACAAAAGCGAGGGAGCATTGTATGAGAGTAAAACGTGAAAGCTCCGCCCCTTCTCATTTATTTACTAAAATGAAACATTTGCTATTCCGTAACCCCCGCAAGATATAAGCCATGAACATCAAAGTCGAAAAAAGGCCGGTCAGCAGGCGACATCCACAGTCTTCTTGCCTTGTATTACTGCAGGAGTTTTTCATATAAAAGTTGCTTGTATTTTGTTCAAACGCTATAATTTCCGTAAATTTGTTCTAAATGCTATATTTTTTTAAAACTATTAGAAAGAAAACATATTTGGCTGCAATTTGTTTTAACTTCATTTTGCTGTGGGAGCGATAGTTTTGGGCTTTAGGACCTGTTTAAGATGAAATTTTAGTTTTTCCTCCATGACGAGTATACAAAAAGCATGAGAGTGAGCACCTACTGCATGCTGTACCCGGCAGGTGAAGGCATTTTAATGTGTCGGTGCCTTCGGCGACTTCATGGCTTGTATTATTTTCCGGGGGTTACGGCTATTCTATTTCGTTGCATGCAACTTGCGCTTTCACATTTTTTATCTTTATTCATAAAAGTTTTAACGTGAGTTTGAATTTTTTTCGATTTTTTCTTTCTTTTTTCCTTTTCTTGCGGTGTGCAATTTAAATGTAAAACACTCGGAAATTTCGCCTGATTCCTAACTTGTCATTAGGTTAACTTTGGTTTATAGGAAAGACAGAAAGAGCAGAGAGAGTATTGTGTTCTCTGTGCCGTACTTTCCTATATATTTCACGATATTACGGCACCTAATGGTGGAAAATGGTTCGTAATGGGAATAACTTGGGTTACGTTCATATACACATATTTTATACACAATTCATTAGTTTCCTGCTTGAAATTTCTTCCGTACCTGGGCATGTGGGTACTTTTTGGAAAGGTCTCGGTGAGTACATACCTGCAATTTTGCATACAGGCTTTTAGAAAAACAGCAAATTTAAGTTCGAAAATGGGACGGATCGGGTAGATAATTCGTGGGGTTGTCATACATTGTCGTTTCGATTTTTTTACTATAAATTTATGCACTGCCTGAGAACGCGTTGACGTTGAGAGCTACACTCTCCCGCAGGCATGAAAGCATACGCACACACACGCCACACACACTCAAACACCACACACGCACACACACACACACACACACACACACACACACACACACACACACACACACACACACACACACACACACGCACACACACACACACACTCACTCACATACATACACACACACACACACACACACACACACACGCACGCGCACACAGACACACAACTTAACTACGCGCGATCGAGTCAGGTGATAGCTGCATATTAGGCATTTCAGTAAAGGATTTACAGCTGTAACCCACCTAGCCATCTATATATCATACGCCGGGCATCGCCGGCGGGCTCACCCTAGTAATTTATTATCTCTTGAAAAAGTTTTTCTTCGTAAAGTGTTAGTTCTGCTTGCGTAAAAACGGAGTTTTTTAACGCTCTAGTGTATTTTATTAGCGACAAATTATTAGCATACATCAAATCTATAATAAACATGACAAGGTAGGTAATTGAAAAATAAACTAGCTACGGAGATTATATACTTATTTAGTTCGTTTTTATTACCTGCAGTGGGAAGTTAATGAAACTATGTCATCTCATCAAGGATTACGTTTCAACAATTGAATGGATTTCAAATATTGGCCTTTTACCAAAAACAATATACTGCCGGCGACACAGAAAAGAAATGACATGGCAAGATGGTCATAAGTTAGGCTGTTTTGTGTGCCACTTTCGCGGGAAACGTCATAAAATTGCCAGGGCTACCAATACATGGTTTAAAAATAATCATATATCCCGCAAACATGTATGATCATTACATACTGCTTTGCTAATGAATATTCATTTCAAGCCACGATTAAAGCGAGCAGTATTGTAGATAATATTACGATTTCATCAGAAACCGTAGCAGATAAATTTTCCTTTGCACGACAAATCTGTATGCTTGCGTTAGACCGCAAATATGAAGAGCATGATAAAATTGGTGGCCCTGATTGCGTCGTAGAAATTGATGAAACCAACATTGGGCCGAGGAAATTTGAACGTGGCAGAGTAGTTAAAGGAAACTGGATTTTGGGAATGATTGAAAAAGGCAGTACAAACTATAGACTGGAGATCTGTGCCAATAACAATCGCAGTGCGGAAACACTTCTCAAGTTGATTAGAAAACATGTTCAACCCGGAAGTGAAACTTTTACGGATTTCTGGAAGGGATATATAAATATATCGGATCACGGCTATATACACAAAACTGTAAATCATTCCCAGAATTTTGTTGACCCGTACACTGGAATGCATAAGCAAACTATTGAGAATAGCTGGCGTCACTTCAAGTTAAGGCTAACGGGAGGAGGAGTGAGAAAGGAAAATTTAGATCTCCATTCATGTGAGTTTCTTTGGAGAAGGATGGTGAAAAAAGACGGAGAAGATCCTTTCATCACTCTTCTTGAGGAAATAAAGAAAATATATCCGGGCGCAAAGTAGAACATAATATAGTTTGTACTTTCCTTTAAGGACTATCAAGTTTTCCACAATTTACTCTTTGGTCCTATTCCTAATTAATATGTTCAAGCTCATACTAAAAATCTTTTAATTTCTTCTACAAATATGATTTTGACGCACATACATTTCCTTGTGCAAAAACTTTTATATATCGCTAATTGTTGCAGCGTTTAACTGCATACTAAAGGTACACACAAATAAAAACTACAAACTGAAAATTGAAAACCGACCTAAATAAGCGAATGCTCAACAGCATTAATAATTGGGTGGTGTGCGACTCAACTGATCACGAACGTGATAGATATGACTCACAGATGGCGTGAGCATAATATAAATTCGATAATGCCGCTAACGACCGCAAGTTTTAATTTGGCGCAAGGGCACCAAGCTTAATGTCGAACTGATTTTGCGTGGTGGGGAACTATTATAAAACTAGCACCACGAGCATGCTCAAGCTCAGATAGGTTTATGCCGATCTAAGTGGAGTTTGCCACAAGTGGAATTTGCCACAGTAATGTGGAATTTGCCAAGGTTTTTTGTTGAAGTGGAATTTGCCATATCAAAGTGTTGAAGTGGAATTTGCCACAGTGTTAAAATTGTCTTTGCCATAGCAGTGGAATTTGCCACCATATTGAATTGGTATGTACATAATTTAATAATTTCCTTTTTTTCCTTTATATTACATAGGTACCTGTCCAGTGGAATAATTTGAACGTGGATTCTCGTGGAAGCGGAAATATTGCATAAATTCAGAGATTGGGATTTACCAATCTCTCATAGGGTTAGCTTAACCAATGACTAATGTAATTTAACAGAGGTCTGTTAGTTAGATTTTTTTTTGAGTGTAGTGCGATAGTGCTGCGATTAATTAACGACCCGGAGAAAATTTGTATCCAACGTTTAATTAAAGTGACTTCCTAATAAATTGAATGTGTCAAAATTTGATTATATTAAGTTCATCAAGAGAATTTATTTCAGTTTATATTTAAATTAGACATTTTAAATAAATAGTAATTTTCTGTAAATAGAAGCTGAACAAAAATAATCTTGAATTTGAACGGATATCGGCATTTCTTAATTTTATACAATACAACCAGCCCTATTCCTGATTAGGGAGGTTAGTGACGATCATAGGCATTGCCACGACAGCTAACCTCTGAGCAAGTGTATCGTACAACTGCCGGTACATTTTATGGTCCTTCGAGCCGGATATATACTTTTGGGTTCAAACGATAATTATTCAGTTTCTTTATTCTAAAGTACTCGCGTTTCAATTAAATTTAAACACGTTAAACAGTCAACTAGAATAGTGATAGAGCAGTCTGCTGTCAAAATGGTTAAAAACGTGTCTGCCAAAACACAAGCTCGACTGTTTCAGAGACTAGACAAAGCTATAGCGAATCATCGCAAGGTCCAGAGCACAGACTGTACGACAGCCTACATAAGAGGTCGAGTGAAGTACATGCAGCAGCTGCGGAAACAGTTTCAGGATCATGACATGAAGCTATCTGGAATTGATGAAGAAACAGCCGACGTCTCGATTACTGAATATGTGACTAGCGATTTGTATGAACCATTTGAAGCCAAATACTTTACCTTTCTTGGAGAGTTATAACACATGATAGAAACTCCTACAGTAAATACTCCAGACAACGAAACAAAAGTGCCAGTGAATTTGCCTTCAATCGATATACGTATATATATATATAATCGTTTGTGTCACTTATTCATAGTAACAACAAAATCGTCGATGTACAAAAGCTACACTATCTGAAGGCAAGTTTATCTGGAGAAGCAGAAAGGATGCTGAGACAGGTCGACATCACTAGCTCAAACTATCAAAATGTATGGGATACTTTAATAAAAAGGTGTCAAGACCAACGAGTCCTAGTTCTTGACGCAACTCAAAATGCTATTTAACCAAACGCAGATAAAGCTAGAGTCAGACAAGGCTATAAGAAACTTGCTAGACAAAACGCAAAAGTGTTTCAACGAGCTAAATAGATTGGGCGTTCCAACAGATGACTGGGACCTTGTTATCTTGTACCTAATAACGCAAGGACTTCCAGATGAGTCCCGCAGTTAATGGGATCAAGAAATCTCCAAATCCACTACATTACCACCTACACATCAATTATTTGAATTCTTAGAGTCTAGATACAGGACTGTAGAAGCTTTGGCGGGAACGGAAAACAATAAAATTCCTAAAACAATCAACAAAACCACTAATTATCACATCAAGGATCAACAAGGTTGCTTGATGTGTAGAGGGAACCATACATTGCAACAATGCAAAGGGTTCCAGCGTTTAACCACTCAAGCGAAACGTACATTTCTATCAGAACACAAAATTTGTTTCAAATGCTTGAAACAACATTTGTATGGCAAATGTCCACACACGAACTGCAAGATGTGCAAGGATGTACACTTTATACATAAGTGCAAAGTATTTTAGAACCTCGCTACCAAAGAGCGGAGGAAATATGTGGCAAACCAGAAACTATTTTTCAATTGCTTAAGCCCTCACGACGGGGATGCATGTCCTAGCGAAAGGACTTGTTTTAAATGTGGAAAAGACACAATACACTTTTACACGAAGACACACCGGTGTCAGAAACTATAAACAAAGCGGTTAATCAAGCCACAAGTTTTACGACAAATTGTCATTATAATAGGCAATCGCCACAAGCATTGCTAGCAACAGCAATGGTGATTGTAGAAGTAGACAATGGTAGAACACTCATCCTACGAGCATTAATTGATTTAGGGTCGCAAAGTTCATTCATCACAGAGGCGTCCTATCAGTTATTACATACTAGAGCCATTCCGACGTCCTTGCAAATTACTGGTCTGGGCTCATCTAAAGTAGCAAGATCTTCAAAGGAAATTGAGTTTACGCTTAAGTCGCAACATGTTCAGAGCTTCAATTTGGCAATGCGCGTATATGTAATAAAACGCATTACTAATATTTCGGCTCCAGAGAGATGTAAGGATATAAAGCTAGATTGCTTAAAAGGCCTGCAACTAGCTGATCATAATTTCTTACAATCTAGTAAGATCGATCTCTTGATAGGCGTGAACGCTTATGCTCGGATCATAAATAAAGGAATTCGTCATATATCTAACACAGGACTTTTTGCACAACAGACAAGGTTAGGATAGGTTCTCTTCGGCGAAACACCGTCAAACGATACACTGAAGAGAAACAAGAAGCCTCATCAACGTTTTCTACCTTCACAAGCAATGCAATGAAGCGTTGGACGCTAGGTTAGATACTATGGTACGTAAGTTTTGGGAAGATGAGGAATTAATGCCGAAGCGCAACTTGACTAAAGAGGAGAATGAGTTTGAGCTGTTTTAACCGCCAACGCATACATGACTAGAAAATGGTAGATACCAAGTGAGACTACCATTTAAAAACGAAGGGAGTCCCCAACTAAGGGAATCCAGAAACATGGCGTTAAACAGGTTCTTCCAAATTGAGAAGAAGTGTGAAAGAGATCCTGAATTCAAAACACTTTATACGCAATGTATGAACGAATATTAAGAATTAGGTCATGTGGTACCAGTAAAGAAGACGAATGAAAGGAATATCGTGCAGGGTATTTACCTGCGGTATTACCTCTCACATCACGCCGTCATCAAAGAAAGTTCCACTACCAAAACTGGGGGTAGTATTTGACGCATCAGCAAAAACGTCTAATGAAAGGAGCTTAACCGAACAAATGATGACTGGTCCAGCACTTCAACCGAAGCTATTTTCTACATTGATGAAATGGCGAAAGCATAAATACGCTCTAAACGCCGACATCGAGAAAATGTATCGCATGATACGGATACGTCCAGATCATCAACGATATCAAACAATTTTCTGGAGAGATACAAGGACTGCACCACATAAAGAATACGATCTGGTGACAGTCACATTTGGTACCACAGAAGCCCCTTATTTGGCAGTAAACCATTATTCGGTACAGTGTTCACCGATTACACCAGTGCCATTGTTGAGTTTATTAATGTACTTCTAGTACTCTCATCTGAGCACCTTTTGATCTGGAACACGACGGTAATCACACTACCTGCCGTCAAGATCATTGGGCGTTTTCCTTGATTGTCCCGAGATAGGTAGAGCAGCGATGCGTATGGAGCAGCTTACTAGCTTTACTCCCAGTACGGTTCAATGGAGCAGCTTATTAGCTTTACTCCTAGTATATGGGAACGGAGCAGCTTACTAGCTTTACTCCTAGGTACCGATGAATGGAGCAGCTTACTAGCTTTACTCCTAGGTACAGGTGAATGGAGCAGCTTACTAGCTTTACTCCTGGGTAAGTGAAACAACTCGTGTTCTGACTAACTCACTTACTGACTTCTTTATTCCAAATCACAGTTTATTTATACATAATTCTTGACTTAATATTATTGCTTTTTCTTATACATTACGCTAAGTATAAGTACTTGTAATTTTAATTTCATCACGGCATTCGTATATACATAATTATTAACTTCCGTAAAGCGGTTCTTTATGTCGTTTACACATTAATTTCCGCAAAGTGTTTCTTTGTGGTATTCATAAATTAATTTCCGCAAAGCTTTTGCCGGTTTGTTGTTATTACATCACGGCACTCATCGCTTTAACATGTACATACATAAATACTTCCGCAGACCGTTCGCCGCTTTGCTGCTATTGTGACATCATCGTGAACCATTGTTTCGTTCACCTGAGTACTACCGCTGCTGGCGCAAGGTTATCAAATTGCATCGAGTGAATTCTTGCGCGCAGGGGATTGTGTCACTGCCTTCACTTGTTTCTTTATATGATTAAGAAATTGGTGTAGGTCAGTAGCGAGTGACTTGACTGAACTTGTAAATATGTTTGTAGATATATGTATGTTTATACTTGCAGCTGGGAATTGTAATTCCGCATGCAAAGATAATGCTGTAGGTATGTACATATCTACATGTTTGCATTTCTTTATTGATGCATGAATTTTAGAATTCTGCGTGAAGCGAAATCGGTTCAGAGATGCATGCATGTATGTATATACATGTTTAATCGATGCTCTGTATGCAACAAATCTCCCCCTTTTTAAAAAAATGTGTTATTCTTGGGAGAGGAATAACGCATTAAAAAAATTAACTTGGTAGCTTGGGAAAAAGAAAAATATTTACTTGAAACTTTTGTATGTATATACGTAATGCTGAGATGAGTACATGTGGTGTTTAGCTGTATTAAAAAGAACCAAGCTTATCTAAGCGAGGATTAATTTGTATTAGCTTAACTGTATTTTGTACTTATTTATTTATTTATATATATATTTTTTTTTTGTTATAACTATTTTATGTCTACTATTTATGAGTACAATAATTTATATACATTTTTGGTACAATAATATTTTTTTATTATAAGTAAAAATTCGTACTATATGTGTGAATACATATTTTATGGTACTATTACTCTTATGTTCTATATGTGTAATTACATATTTATTTTTATTAGCATTATATGTGTGAATACATATTTTTTTTGCTATTAGTACTATATGTGTGGGTACATAGGAATAACGCATTAAAAAAAAATTAACTTGGTAGCTTGGGAAAAAGAAAAATATTTACTTGAAACTTTTGTATGTATATACGTAATGCTGAGATGAGTACATGTGGTGTTTAGCTGTATTAAAAAGAACCAAGCTTATCTAAGCGAGGATTAATTTGTATTAGCTTAACTGTATTTTGTACTTATTTATTTATTTATATATATATATTTTTTTTTGTTTTGTTATAACTATTTTTATGTCTACTATTTATGAGTACAATAATTTATATACATTTTTGGTACAATAATATTTTTTTATTATAAGTAAAAATTCGTACTATATGTGTGAATACATATTTTATGGTACTATTACTCTTATGTTCTATATGTGTAATTACATATTTATTTTTATTAGCACTATATGTGAGAATACATAGTTTTTGTTATTGGTACCATATGTGTGGGTACATATTTTATGGTACTATTATTTTTATGTTTTATATGTGTAATTACATATATATTTTTATTAGCACTATATGTGTGAATACATTTTTTTTTGCTATTAGTACTATATGTGTGGGTACATATTTTTTGGTACTATTATTGTTATGTTTTATATGTGTAATTACATATTTATTTTTATTAGCACTATATGTGCGAATACATTTTTTTTTTGCTATTAGTACTATATGTGTGGGTACATATTTTTTGGTACTATTATTGTTATGTTTTATATGTGTAATTACATATTTATTTTTATTAGCACTATATGTGCGAATACATATTTTTTGTCATTAGTACTATATGTATGGGTACATATTTTATGGTACTATTATTTTTATGTTTTATATGTGTAATTACATATTTATTTTTATTAGCACTATATGTGTGAATACATATTTTTTGCTATTTATAAAATTTAACTTAACCCTATTTATACATTTATAAATTATTTATATTGATTTATTAATGATATATGTACATGTAAAAAGTGTGTAGCAATTGAATTCACCATTGAGATGTTTGTTTTATCTTTGGCTAAACAGAATGGAATGAAACTACCTGTAAATGGCGGGTGCGTGGAATTGATTCAGATTCGACACGGCTTAGTGTTTGTGGAAGTGGTGGTGGTGGAGGAATAGGTAAATTTTGTCTGTTACCTGCTTGTTGCTGATGGGTGGCACGTTGTTTAATGGCATCCTTTAATTCTGAATGAGAAGTTTGTGAGACTGCTTGTTCTTTGTTTCTCGCTGTCGTTACTTGTACAGAGGTTAGAGTTTTAAATTTTGATTTGTTTGTGTTAGTGATCTCCGACTGGAAATTTTGCGAGATCTGCTTGACTTTACTTATGGGAAAAATCTCTTGTTGTGGAGATGGTTTATTTAGAAACTTGGTATCTATTCTGGACTCGTGGTTCAAGGTATCCGTAGCTTCTTTAGAAAATTTAAGGTATGTCTCAGTGTCTAACTGTACCTTTTGGTTACTGACAGTTAATACTGTGGGTGTTTTTACTGAATAGGTATGTTGGATTGCCTTTTGTTGCTTCTTAAGTTTGTCCATTGTTTTACTGCCCCCATTTTTATTTTTTATTTTTTTTATTTTTGACAGTCATTATTCGTGAAATGGCTTCAATCTGTTGTTATGTACTGTTACTCTTCGTTTACCGATTTGAATAACAGTATTAACAGTGTTAAAGACTTGTACCACTAGATATGGGCCTAGCCATATCTGGGAATGTTTGTGTTTTTTAGCGGGGTTTTTCAGTAAAACTTTATCTCCTGTTTTGAAGGTTACTGGACGTGAACGCTTATCGTAGTAAACTTTTGACTTTTCCTTAGCTTTCAACAAATTTTTCCGAGCGGTAGCGTACGCTTTTTGTATTTTGTACCTCAGAAGGTGGTAGTAACTTTCGTGGTTGTAAATGGGTTCCGGCTCTCTTTTCAGATTAGAGGGAACATCCGCTGTGAATCCAAACAGACAGTCCATTGGTGTGAGCTTGGTGCCATCATGTGGACTATTATTGTATACAAAAGCCGCGGTTCTCAGGAATCGATCCCAAGCCTTTGGATTTTCAGATACAGTAGCTCTCAAATACTCCACTAGGGGTCTGTGGGTTCGCTCCAGTGCGCCGTTGGATTGCGGATGGTAAGCGGAAGTCTGCATTTTTTTTATTTTCAGAAGTTTACATACTCGTTTGAAAAGATCGCTTAAGAAGTTAGAGCCCTGGTCAGTTACTACCTTTTTAGGGATGCGATAACGAGTGATTATCTCATCGAAAAATATTTCTGCTACCCTTTCCTCTTCGCCATTTGGTATGGCATAACAATCTACGAATTTCGTTAGATTGTCTTGGAAAGTCAGAATATATTTGTTTCCTGAGTGCGTTTCCTCAAGAGGACCTACTATGTCTAAATAAACTTTGTCGAAGGGCATATGGGCAGTATCTGTTATGACCATTGGCATACGATACTCCGGGCTAGCCTTAAGTTTTTGGCATTTAGAGCATTTCCGAATATATTTCCTGATAGAACTAAGCATGTTTTTCCACTTATTCTTCTTCTTTATTCTTCTATAAGTTTTGATTACTCCTTGGTGACCACCAAATGCGGAGTCATGATAGTCCTTCAGAATTGTTTCGATTTCCTCAGGGTCTGAGATATTTTCTGGTAAAGTATGTTGAGAATTTATTAGATTTTGGTTCCAGGGTGATTCGCCGTGTTCAGATGCACTGCTTTCGGATTTGCTGCTATCAGTTGAGTCAATTTCGACTAATTCATTTTGGAGGTTCCGTGGATATTTTTGAACTTTATTGGGAGTTTCTGTGTTTTGATTTTCCTCTTCAATATTATTTTGTGCCTCCCTTATTTGAGCTCTCGTAACAGCATGACAATGTTTTTGTTTAGGCTTTGAGGGTGTTGGAGAACTAGAATCCTTTTCGTCCATGTCGGAATCGGCTCGGTGATGTACCTGAGCTTCCACAATGAATGAATTGGGGTTTTCTTGGTTTAGCTGGGCAGGTATTCGACTAAGCGCGTCTGCATTAGTGTTATATTTTCCAGGCTTATATTCAATTTTATAGTCGAACTCGGAGAGTTTATGGTGAAACCTGACTAATCTCGATGTCGGGTCTTTCACATTGAATACGCCTTTCAGGGGCTTGTGGTCGGTGTAGACCGTGAACGTTCTGCCCTGTAAATAACACCTGAAGTTCCTGGCGGCCCACACAATAGCGAGCAACTCTTTTTCTAATGTGGAGTATCTTTGTTCCGCCTTATTCAAACTTCTACTTGCGTACGCTATTGGCCTGTCTTTACCTATTGCCCCTTGTGATAGAACAGCTCCCAATGCCTCATTGCTAGCATCTGTTGTTAGATTAAAAGGTTGGGTAAAATCTGGATATTTGAGTAGAGGTGGATTTATAAGAGAATTTTTAATCTCATTGAAAGAGTCTTGGCACTTTTGCGTCCAATTAAATTTGACGTCTTTCCGTAATAGATTTGTTATTGGCCTGACTATCTTTGAGAAATTAGGGATGAACTTGCGATAGTAGTTTGCCAATCCCAGAAACGATTGAGTTTGTCTGATAGTTCGTGGTGGAGGAAAATTTTGGACACAGCTTGTCTTACTGGGATCTGGAAGTGCCCCTTCGTTTGAGCATTTGTGTCCGAGGTATATTACTTCTCTGCGAAGGAACTGACACTTTTCGGGTTGTAATTTAAGATTATGGGCACGAAGTCTGTCGAATACTTTAGCCAGTTTCTCGTTATGATCTTGTAAATTTTTTCCATATATTACAATATCATCGAGATAGACAAAGCATTCTAATCCTTGGAGACCCGTTAGAATGTAATTCATCAGGCGTTGAAAAGTCGCAGGTGCGCCTTTCAACCCAAATGGCATTCTCTTAAATTCATAATGCCCGTAAGCGGTACTAAATGCAGTTTTTGGTCTATCCCTTGGGTCTACCAATACTTGGTGATATCCGCTTGCAAGGTCAAGTGTAGTAAAATACCGCGAATGCCCAAGCTGATCCAGTATATCCTCTATCCTGGGTAATGGAAAGGCATCCCCTATAGATTTCTCGTTAATTTTACGGAAATCTACTACTACTCGCCAACGTTTATTGCCGTCGGGCCCAGCTTTCTTGGGGACTACCAGCAATGGAGAATTCCACGGGCTTTTACTTAATTGGATTATGTCGTTGTCCAACATTTCCTTAATTTGCTCATTTATGACTGCCCGGTGTGTTTCTGGAAGTCTATACATCTTTTGATTTATGGGTGGCTGATTGTGTAGTATGGGGATGGTATGCTTTATGGTATTAGTGCATGTGAGCTTATCTCCCTTTAAATAAAAAAGATCGTTATACTTATAGCATAACTCAAGAATTGTTTTTTCTTCTTCGCGATTTAAATTTTCATCCAACAGTAATTCTTTACGTAAAGCCACAAGTCTGTCTGGGTTATAGCTTTTAATATGGTTTACGTTTCTTGAATATGGATTGGAATTAAATTTCAATTTGTCGTTTTTGACGTTGTGTGTGCTTTTGTTTTGTGCACGAAGAAAATATGGGTTGGAATTAATTTTTAATTTGTCTTTTTTGACATTGTGTGTGCTTTTGTTTTGTGCACGTAGAAAATATGGGTTGGAATTAAATTTTAATTTGTCGTTTTTGACGTTTTGTGTGCTTTTGTTTTGTGCACGAAGAAAATATGGGTTGGAATTAAATTTTAATTTGTCGTTTTTGACGTTGTGTGTGCTTTTGTTTTGTGCACTTAGGAAAGGTGGATCACCCTTTTTATGAGTACTTTGGGTATTTACGTCGTCCAAAGGTACATGGAGATACTGTATATTATAGCAATTACTTGGAACTAGAGTAAGAGTTAAGTTCCTTAGGAATACTGGTTCCGTGTTTACATTTAGAACGGATAACGGTATGAAGCTTTTATGAGGACTAACTAGGCAATTTGCGACAAATACTCCTTCTTGGATCTCCTGAGACAAGCAGATCATTTCTTGGTCTATTTGTAGCGGTATGCTCAGTACCATTTGAGATCGAGGGGGTATTCTATTGGATCGCTGAAGTACTACTTCATATTGCCTACTTTCATCTTCTTTTGAGATGTTCAGAGTTTCTTCCATTGGAGGTAAAGCATTTTTGTTATCTGGTGCCCGTGATTTAAATTGCTCCTCCAATTGATCACTTGGTATTTCCTCTCCATCTTCTAGGGATGTTTCGAGAGGTACCGTGAATTCAATAGGGTTGGTTTCCGTGCGAGGGAACCGTAGTAATTTATTAGGCCCTTCGATATTACAATTTTTTGCAAGAAAGTCATTGCCTAACAGCCCATCGTGGGAAATTTGGGCAATGTCTTCTACTACCTGGAGTTTGCATGGGACACTGCGGCTTAATAAAAAGTTGCCTTGGCAGTTTCCCAATGTTTCTCCTTCTCCAAATGGAGTTTTCAAAGTTACCTTTTGGCTTCGTTCTATATGTTTTGGGTTATCTAGTGCTTCCTTTTTTATGATGCTTACTTCAGCTCCGGTGTCTACTATCAGCCGAACGGCTGTGTTTTTGCCTATGTCCAGTGGTAAGTCTACCACTGGTACATTTTCTCTATTTAATTGTTGTTTTGTTTGAGAGGACCCTGAAGTAATTTGAGCGGTTTTATTTAATGTCGAGCCGGGGATTTTTCGGTCGACAGTATGCCGTTTCCCGAATGTGTGGCCTCCCATCGTTGTTTCTGCTGACAAGTGGACACCGTATGACTTCTTCTCCCACAGAAATCGCACATATTATGTATGGGGTTAAATCTTTGTTCCCTATCTGTAGAGCCCCACCGAGCATTGTTTTTTGAGCTTACATGTTCGGGTGGCGCTTTAACATTCTGTTTACAATATTGGGCATCATGGCCCTTCATTCTGCAGTTAGTACAATAAGGAGTATTCTTACGCTTTAGGCACTCGTCATACGTGTGCCCTTTATAATTGCAGTAGCTGCAGGTGATCTTGTTTAACAGCACTTTCTGTTTATCGTACTTTTTTTCTGCCTGCTCGTAAAAAGATGTCCTGTTTGGAGGTGGACTTCCTAACGATTTCCTTGTTATGTTTGTTTGAGGAGAGCGCCAATAATTTTCTGAGTTTCTGTCGGTACTAGATGATACTGAAGTTTCTCTTGGTGGTCCCTCTATTGGGGGTATACCAATTTCAGTTTTTATGTTGTGTCTTCCGAATTCCTTTGTGTAAAGGTAGGAAGACAAATTTACACTCTCAGGTATGGGATAACCATAGGTATTAGAGAAATTTGGGATATTATGTCTTAGAAAAGGGTCCACTTGGAAAGAGTTTGTTGGGTTAGGGATATAATTTGTTGGTTGTGGAATGAAATAGAGTCCTTGCTGCAGTCTTTCCATATCTAGTGCCTTTTGAATGAGTGTTTCCAAAGAATTTTCATTCAATGTGAGTAAATAGGCGCTTAGATGGGGATTAGTTGCACCACTCTTTATGGAAGCCATAGCAAAATCTTCTATTTGCTGCTTTACTACTTTAAAATTTTCAGATCCGTATTTACTTTGTGCTGCCTCGTTGCATTGAATTAAAAGACTTTTTAATCTATTTGTAAATGAACTAAATGGTTCTGGCGGATATTGCCGGCAAGTAATTAACTTGTTTATTAGTTCATTGTATGTTTCACGAGGTAAATACGTTCGGTAAAGCAGTTGTTCGACTTCTTCAAATTTTGTGAGAGAGCTGGACGCTATTAATTGATACGCGTTTCCTCTCAATCTGGTGGGGAAAATCTGCATGAAGGCTTTCCTTTCCTCTTCCCCTAGACACTGTTGCACTTGCTTACAGCAGCCTATAAAAGTCTGTAATTCTGTAAGAATTTGCGCGCTAATTTCCCCAGAGAACAAAGGCACCATTTGTGCCGTCAGTTTTACTACTTTTTCATAGTTTACCGACATTTTATCCGTTTTATTGTCTTCCACTGTGTTGGAAGTAATTTGAGTGTTTATACTCGAAGTTGGTGTGTCTAACGCCTCCTGGGATACTAGGGCGCCTAAACTATAATTTCTTGCTAGGAAATTAATTAGACTGTGCCCTCTGAAGCGTTTACCTGAGCGATGCTCGCGATACCAATTTATGGATGGTCTGCTTTGGGGTGAATTTCGCTCTACTATTGGGCTGTCTGGAGGACTTGTGTTGTCAAAAGACAATGAGTTTATTGCTGCCTCAAAATCTGAGCCAGGAGAGCTTTGATCAGGTCTTGGCATGAAAGACAAAACTTTGAGTTTTACGTAATTATTGAGAGCGAAGAAAAAAGAGATTAGGTAGTTTATCTAATTCCGCATAATAACCGAAGAAATTAGACTGATTAATTAAAATGTTTCTACTGTTTTTTGTCGCTTACGTACATGCACATATATCGCTGTGACTACTGTATTTATTTCTTTATTTATTTATTAATTTTTATTAGTCTAAAGTAATTTTGTTACTAATTTGACGCGTCTTCTTAAATTTTTTTTTTGTTTTTGTTTTTTAACTTACTTTTACTTCACTTTAGTTGAAGAGAAGAGAAAAGCTGTTATCGTTTTTTTTCGCTATGCAGATATGATGCTTTTATTGTTGTTACTGATGTCAATGGATGTTGTTAGAAATGCCCAACGTCTCGGTTTTGTGTGCCAGATTCAAAAATAATGCGCTCTTATGCACTCGTTTGTTGTAAATTCGAGGATCAAGGTTTTTCAAGTTTGAATTTATATAACTTCCTCGATCCTACCGGCTGCGCCAAAATTGTTGAGTTTATTAATGTACTTCTAGTACTCTCATCTGAGCACCTTTTGATCTGGAACACGACACGGTAATCACACTACGTGCCGTCAAGATGATTGGGCGTTTTCCTTGATTGTCCCGAGATAGGTAGAGCAGCGATGCGTATGGAGCAGCTTACTAGCTTTACTCCCAGTACGGTTCAATGGAGCAGCTTATTAGCTTTACTCCTAGTATATGGGAACGGAGCAGCTTACTAGCTTTACTCCTAGGTACCGATGAATGGAGCAGCTTACTAGCTTTACTCCTAGGTACAGGTGAATGGAGCAGCTTACTAGCTTTACTCCTGGGTAAGTGAAACAACTCGTGTTCTGACTAACTCACTTACTGACTTCTTTATTCCAAATCACAGTTTATTTATACATAATTCTTGACTTAATATTATTGCTTTTTCTTATACATTACGCTAAGTATAAGTACTTGTAATTTTAATTTCATCACGGCATTCGTATATACATAATTATTAACTTCCGTAAAGCGGTTCTTTATGTCGTTTACACATTAATTTCCGCAAAGTGTTTCTTTGTGGTATTCATAAATTAATTTCCGCAAAGCTTTTGCCGGTTTGTTGTTATTACATCACGGCACTCATCGCTTTAACATGTACATACATAAATACTTCCGCAGACCGTTCGCCGCTTTGCTGCTATTGTGACATCATCGTGAACCATTGTTTCGTTCACCTGAGTACTACCGCTGCTGGCGCAAGGTTATCAAATTGCATCGAGTGAATTCTTGCGCGCAGGGGATTGTGTCACTGCCTTCACTTGTTTCTTTATATGATTAAGAAATTGGTGTAGGTCAGTAGCGAGTGACTTGACTGAACTTGTAAATATGTTTGTAGATATATGTATGTTTATACTTGCAGCTGGGAATTGTAATTCCGCATGCAAAGATAATGCTGTAGGTATGTACATATCTACATGTTTGCATTTCTTTATTGATGCATGAATTTTAGAATTCTGCGTGAAGCGAAATCGGTTCAGAGATGCATGCATGTATGTATATACATGTTTAATCGATGCTCTGTATGCAACACCATCAACTGAGGTCAAGACCCCAGGACCTACAATAGGATCGAGCTCATCCGCTGAAATAGAACCGGTAGCATCCACGTCCGTGTTTATTTTGGAAAAGTTGAAATCACCCCCTCCGGCGTGGTTGGAAGAAAAGAGGTATGATTTGACAACCACAGCAGGGAAGCATTTCCAGGTCTCGTATCAACAAATGAAATCTATTCTTTGGGATGCCATTCGAAGTGGGAAGCGTAAGAGGTATACGGTATTTTTAGGACCTAATAGTAAAGTCCGCTTACGTATTCGAAAGAATAAGGTTATTTGGTCGAACTATCACAACCAATGATCTCTTACAAAAATATTATATGTTGAAAATAAAATAAATAAAATGTACATATTTTTCTATATTATCTTGATATGAATACATCAACGGGGTCGGAGTATGTTGCAGCGTTCACCTGCACACTAAAGGTACACACAAATAAAAACTACAAACTGAAAATTGAAAAGCGACCTAAATAAGCGAATGCTCAACAGCATTAATAATTGGGTGTGCGACTCAACTGATCACGAACGTGATAGATATGACTCACAGATGGCGTGAGCACCATATAAATTCGATAATGCCGCTAACGACCGCAAGTTTTAATTTGGCGCAAGTGCATCAAGCTCAATGTCGAATTGATTTTGCGTGGTGGGGAACTATTATAAAACTAGCAACACGAGCATGCTCAAGCTCAGATAGGTTTATGCCGATCTAAGTGGAGTTTGCCACAGTAATTTGGAATTTGCCAAGATTTTTTGTTGAAGTGGAATTTGCCATACCAAAGTGTTATTAATTTGGAATTTGCCACCATGTTGAAATTGTCTTTGCCATAGCAGTGGAATTTGCCACCATATTGAATTGGTATGTACATAATTTATATATTTATACAATATATATATAATTTATATTACATAGGTACCTGTCCAGTGGAATAAATTGGACGTGGATTCTCGTGGAAGCGGAATTATTGCAGAAATTCAGAGATTGGGATTTACCAATCTCTCATAGGGTTAGCTGAACCAATGACTAATGGGATATACCAGAGGTATGCTAGTTAGAATTTTTTGAGTGAAGTGCGATATAATCTGGAGTTGGACTCTGCACAGCCGCTGAACTGGAACCTAGTGTTGCGATTAATTAAGGACACGGATAAAATTTGTATCCAACGTTTAATTAAAGTGACTTTCTAATAAATTGAATGTGTTAAGATTTGATTATATTAACTTCATCAACAGGATTTATTTCATTTTAAATTAGACATTTTGAATAACTAGTAATTTTCTGTAAATTGAAGCTGAACAAAAATAATTTTGAACTTGAAAGGATATCGGTATTTCTTAATTTTATACAATAGAATCAGCCCTATTCCTGATTCGGGAGGTTAGTAACGACCATAGGCGTTGCCACGACAGCTAATTTACTGAGCAAGTGTGTCGTACAACTGCCGGTACACTAATACTTCATAAAAATATTGTGTAAAAGGCAAATCTTTTCTTTATTTGCAATTAATTTAAAAAATCAAAATTGTTTAACGGTTATTTGCAATGAGCAGTTCGGAATTTTAAAGATGTCAACAAAACAATGACTCCAAAGATACGCATCTTAAGAAGAAGAATTGTGTATAGCTAATTGTACAGTTAAAATAGGTAGACATGTTATATATCAAATTGAAGGTTCGGAATTAGACTTCCTCATATCAGAAAACATGTATACCTTCATAACGGGTTTTTCGATAGAAATGACCGTTTTTCCAAAAAAAAAACAGGAAAGTTTTCAAAAAACCGTCATCTCGAAAAGCACCATTTAAATTGGAATGTATTATAGCTCTTTTAAAAGGTAATAACATTACCTTTAAAATGATACGCATGTAATGTTCTGTAATTCTTCTGATATTGCAAAGGGATTTTCAAACTTTGGAGGTCCTTTTGGTCCTTAAATAGCACTTCTGCAGTTAATGACCTTTATATTATGTTTTGGAATTACTTAGGCTATCGTCCTATAATAGTAATTATTTAATTGGGCGAGACCCCGTTTCGGAAGTTAACCCTTTTTTTTTAAATAGTTTTTGTAAAGAAACAAAAATTCCTTGGCTCTAGCATACCGGGCTTAAAGACAAAAAATGTGAAAGCGCAGATTACATTCTGTAATCCTATGATATTTGAATTTGAGATTTTTCGAATCCAACCATAACATTGCGTTTGTACACTTACTTTGTGAGACAGCTTCTTGAATACGCTAGCCAGGAGGGTGATTCTGATGTTTTGTCGTACTTGAATATCAAAATAATCGACTAAATGAAATGAACTTTTCTACTGATTTTTTCGTGTTTTTATTCAGTTCAGCACGCCTTGCATAACGTAGAATGAACTGAAAAAGACACTTCACATTACAAATTCAAAATAATGTTTCGAATTTAAGCACTTGTAATGCTCTAATTAGGTGTAGAATTTCTATTTACCAGAGTAAAATTTTTGTCACAACCTGTGGGAGCAGTTGACTAATTTGTCGTATATTTAGTCGTGTTTTTTTGCCGTTGGTTCATCGAAAATTCATTATACTTAATTTTGTCATAGATAATAGTGAAGACACAAAATGAAATGAGTTGAAAAAAAAAAGTAGAGAAAATATGTCAAAATTCACGACTAAATAGAACGCAATAGATCAGAATCACCCCACAGGTCTGGTCTCCTTTTTACGGTACACACATCGAGTCTGTTCAGAGAAACTTTTTACGATTTGCTCCTAGGCACATATCCTGGAATTATTAAATAATTCTTCTACCCTAAGAGGATCGCGTGAAGCTTCTAAATATGCATCAACTCTCAACCGGGAACTTTGATTGTCCGTTATTACTTAACAAAATCTCTTTCCGTGATAGTAGGCACAATTTTAGAAGGCTATATTGCATGTTAACTACTCCAGATCTAACTTTAGCATGTATGAACCTATTAATCACATGTGTATTACTGTTAATAATATGGCTGAGTATTTTGTTCTTGACGTTTCTAAGCATGTTTTAAAAAAAACGTCTATATAATATTTAATCTTTTTTGTTTAATGATTTTGTGCATTGCATGTCATTTCATCCGGTGTTTGGTTTATGTTTAGTTTAACATACTAATACGAACACCGACTAAGTGATGAAACGCATGTACTGTTGACCGATTAAACGTGTCCATGCAGCGAGGTTGTGTTAAGCTGGTTCTGATAGTCAAAAATGAAAGATTCTATCAGCTCTTTCAATCGGTACTTGCAGATACATTTTACTTATGCCGCCTGTAACAGCATAACGGTTTTTTCTAAATCTCATAATTATGGTTAATAAATCTGGCTGAACACACAGTCTTATAGCAGAGTATCGTTTGGTGATAATCCTGATGTGGTTTGTGCTAATCCGTCGAAGACAACTTTTAGTTTTGTCGTAGAGCTTTCGGATCTTAGAGCTCCATGATGTGGTATCAAGAAATTACACTTTGGTGGACTTTCAAAATTAATGTGTTACATGTGTCCTAAGGTTTTATACTCTTGTAAGAATTCAGCGTATGGTTTTTTTTTAAATTAAGATCTCTGGTAAGCTTACGTTCAAGAGACAGGAGTCGTTTGGTGGCTAATTGAAGTGAGTCTCTCAGACAAACTGGATCCTTAACAAAAGATAATTGAACCATGAATTTTTCTACTTCCACCTTCGTAAACCGTTTGGTCGGAGAGTCGTGTTGTTCAATTTCCCAAAATTGATGGACCTGTTGTTCTAGTTCCGTTAATGTTGGTTGGGATGCTATGCAACAAATGTGTCTTGTACCAAACGATTCTGGCAGCCTCCCGGCGACAACCCAACCTAGTTCAGAATTTTGCAATATAGTGTAAAGCTATGAAAGAATAATATCTTTCAACTTAACTTGTAGTCACTCCAAACAGATAATGTTACATGGAAAATAAACAGAAATCAGAACGATAAACGAAAAGAAAAACAAAACAAACAAAATTTGCTCGACCTTAAGAGGAATTTTCAACATACGCAAATTTCGCCGTGCAAGCAAAAACGTTCAATTATGAAAACATAAATGTATCTGAGGTAATCGCTCTACCAAACCAATAAGAAGTGATTCATTATGAAGTTCAGTGATCAGAATTGTTAACACTGCAACTATGATGAATGAATTCGATTATTGCTTCAATTATTGCAATTCTGCAATAACTCCCCCTTTAGAATTATTAGACACATTGTTTAGTATGTAAGAAAATTGTATAAATAACCAGTGCCTGATCAATAAAAATCAGAACTAATTCGACTATCGAAAGGTGTTTTTACTTCTCATAATAAAATCGGCATACTCTGCCATCCTACTGTAACAGCGGTAAACTCTGCCTCAGTACATAATAAACATCGGCATACTCTGCCATCCTACTGTAAACAGCGGCATACTCTGCCCCAGTACTTAATAAAATCGGCATACTCTGCCATCCTACTGTAACAGCGGAACATAATAATCATCGGCATACTCTACCATCCCATCTCTAAAGAGGCATATTCTGCCTTAATAAAAACACAGCGGCTTCTCAAGCCATCAAAAGTAAGTTCGGCAGCCCTTTGCCTATTTTTAAAATTCAAATCAAAGTTCGTTTACTATATTTGATTAATCATGGACAGCATTTCACGACTCCACTGAAACAAACTTTACACGGCGACCCTGCAAATCGGACCAACGACAGAACATCTAGAGGACCCAACAATTAGAAAGAGAAAAGCACCTTGACGCCTCATAACTCCAAAACAACAAATAATCATACAAAAATCGAATGCTGGAAAAACTACGGAAGAACTTTGGCAATCTATCAAGCAAAAAATCAACTTGGAAGCACCAACTATTTATCGAAAGAGAACACACATAGAGGGAACAAAAACACATCCAGAAGAACAAACAAAGTCGAAAACAATAGTGAAAAAATCCAAAAAATTTTCACAGAAGAAGCCATCCAAAGAAAATCCAGAAGCAGGACCCAAACCGATTACAATTTGTGAATACTGACAGAAATCACAGCAAGGATAAACAGTCAAGAGAGGAATATACAGTACAAAAGCACACAAAAAAGAAAAGAGGCGGCGTAGCTGTAAGACTTAGGCAGCAAATCGCAGAGCTGTATAGGGTGATCCCCATAACAGCAGATAAGAATCTAAAGAAACAGCTAATAGAGAAACTTAACGGATTAAGATGGGAAAGCCACAATCGAAAGAGATAATAATAGCACAGAATGCAGCAGCACCATCAGGAACGACACGGCAATCTATAACCATTCACGACCTTCTGCATGTACCAACAGCCGTTACTATTGTAGTCATGATCATCCTTCTAGATATCACGTTTTACTTAGGGAAAAAGTTTGTACAGAAATTAATTAATAAAAGTGTCGCTAGAAATGTAAACAAGCTGGCTGAAATTGAAAAATCTTATCCAATTAACTATAAATTTTTATGTAATTTAATCAATAATAATATTATTTTTTGGGACTTTATAAATACATAATCACTAAGTTAATTTCTTTTAATATTCTATAACAGTTTATGTTACAGCTCCTATGGCTGTACATAAAAAAATTAAATGTAAAATAAAAAATGGAAGTAATAAACTAGGTAAATTGCTGATTGAAAGATTAACCTGCTCTTAATACGTTTATTGCGTGATCTTAAACCTAACAATATTTTAACAAATAAATAATTAAATTCAAGGAAAATAAAAAACAATAAAATTAACAAAAATAAAGTAATTCAAAAAATCTTAATTATTAACTTTACTCTTAATTTCTACTTATTGCTAATTATCTGCAATGAGAGAAATGAACAAATTAATAAAGCGCAAAAAAGAATAGCAATTCAAATTCTTTCAGAAAATTCAATATATAAAAAAGGAGTTAATTAATATCCTCTTGAAACAAAAAAAGGTTAGTAAGTTTTATACTTATTTATTTTCTGTGGTATACTCAACCCTGAATGGTGTAGCTAATCCCTGTACCTGTTTTTGACCTAATTCTGGTTTCTGGATTGAACCCTTGAAAATCTCCCAAAAGGTTCAATACCAAGATATTGTCCCTTTCCTGAATCCGAAACCAAATCAGCAAAAAAAATCCCTGGAAATATCCCAAAGGATTTTGCCGCCGACTTAGCCTAGATATTGACCGGGATTTCTAATTAGTATGGAAATCGCCCAATACTAATGATTTCCCGATTGACTTAAGTTTCCTGCCACACTTCACTTGGATATATCCCGAAATGAAATGTTTTGTGAAACCTTGTACGTTAACCTTAGTCAATTGGATATTTCCCAAATCAACTTTGTTGAATAGTTAGTTACAAAAAAAGATGAGACAAAAATAACTTAGATTGCAGAATTTTATTCTTAGCTTGGTAATATCCCAAAACTGCGAATTAACTCTCCAATCTCAGTATAAAAAAAATTTAAATGAGAAATTCTCTGGTAATATCCCAAAATATTTTCCCTTTTTTATGACGAAAAAATATCTGAAATTATAGAAGTCTATTCTTAATTTGGTAATATCCCAAAATCTTGAATTTATTCTATATTTCAGTGGTGTTTTTTTTTACTAAATAGAAAATTTCTGGTAATGTCCCAAAAAAATTTCTATTTTTACCTGTGTGTGAAGATGGTTGTGGGAATAACCCTACAAAAAATTTGAGGACAAGTGGGCAGAAAAAAATGCTAGTGGCAATGGTCCAGCTAGCTGACTCTACTGGTGAAATACCGAGCAACAAGTGATTTTTCCTCTGAAATCGCCCCCTTTTTATATGGTTGGGGCCAGCTGCCGCCCATTGTTCTGTGGCTTCGCTTAGTTGCCGGCTATTGTTTCCAACTTTGCGCAAGTTCACCACGGCGCTGTGGGAGTTTTACGATTTTGAGATGACGGGGGCGCCACAATTTAAATGTTGTGGTTTTGACATTTGTCATTGAATGAAAATTTATTTCTGTTCGTGATGTGTTTTGTTTTCGTTCAAGTTTATATTTATTGTTTTTATCATATAAAAAGTACAAGTAAATTGTATTGTGGTTATTCGTGAGGACATATACGTCCTGCAACAAAACCCTGCACTGGATATTGCAGATGAAAAGCTAAGTGATTCCTTGTTTTAAAAGTTGTTTTCTTTTGGTTTGGTCCATCTAGTGATTTTGTTTAAATTTTTAATTTTTAGCTATGTTTGCTGGTGTTTACAGCATATTCTAGTCCTTGCATGGACAGAAATTTAAATCTTTGAGTGGCTGAATGTTTACATTCAAATTTACCAAGGTGTTCCTTAAAACGTCGTCTTTTTTTCGAAATCTTACATGAGATTTCAATTAGACTGGTGTATATGTATACATGCTGCTATGTTTAAATATAGTAAGACCTGGAACACCTCACAGCTTTATGGTAAATGTTAGGAATGTTCAACAGCCTGGCTGCTGCGTATATACTTTTTACTTGTAAGTAAAAATTCGAAAAGTGGCACAGATTGGTCCACTGGAGGTATGTATATGCATTCTTATATTTTTTTTAAATTTATATATTGGTTTATATTTTTACAAACTATATTGTTTGTATTTTTTTTTTTATATATTTATATATTTTTTATTATATATAATCTTATTTCGGTTGCTAATTGCAACAGTTTAATCATAACTACAAATAAATACATGGAAAATAGCGAGAGACTTTTTACTGAGATAAAGAAATTGTTAGACACATTTACAAAGAATCCGCAAAGAACATTTTCAAGCAGGAATTTATTAAAAAAACAAGCTGCAGCCAAGCAAATCAAAAAGGAATTTGATGCGAATATACGCAGAAATAAAGGAAAGCAAGCAGAAGACTTGCAGAATAGATTTAACACATAGTTCATAGAACTTAAAGTGATTTTAGAAGAAACAACCAAAACGATTGTGGATATCACAGATTCAGGACTTGATGAATCAGATCTAGAAGAACCAAAAAATAAAATAAGAAAAATTGGCTCGAGCACATTTGACATAGCTGTAGCAATTAAAATATTGCCAGAATTTGGAGGCAATATAAAAGATTTGTCAAATTTTATAAGCTTAGTAGAGATGTACGGAAAAACACTAAAAAACGAAGAACAGCCACAGCTAATAGAATTCGTATGGCTAGCACGCCTGAGTGAAAAAGTAAGAAATAAATTGTCCGCAGTTGCTAAACCAACAATACTAAAAGACCTGAAGACAGAGGCTTTCAAGACAAGAAACACCACAATCAAAATCTTGAAAGGGTACTAAAAAGACTTCAAATATACAATTTAAAGCTCAATCCAAGCAAGTGAAACTTTTTGAAACCTGAAGTACTATATCTAGGCCATTTATTTATAAAAAATGGAGTCAAAACCGATCCCAATAAACATGAAGTAATACGAACGTATCCAGCACCACAGAACGTGGATGACGTGCGACGATTTGTAGCTTTCTGCAACTACTACAGACGTTTTATATCGAATTTTGCAGAAATAGCTCGACCACTCAATGCACTCCTAAAGAAAAACAAGTTGTTTCTTTGGACAGAAGAATACAGGATATCATTCGAAAGACTCAAAACAAAGCTGATAACTTCACCAGTTCTACAATATCCAAATTTTAACAAACCGTTCATTTTAACGACCGATTATTCAAATTTTACGCTTGGAGCAGTGCTTTCGCAAGGCGAAATTAAACAAGATTTGCCAATATCATATGCCAGTAAGACATTAAATAAGCACGAGTTAAACAAATCAATTATCGAGAAAGAATTGCTTGGTATTCACTGGGGAATAAACTTTTTTAGACCCTATCTCTATGGCAATAAATTCACGGTCGTAAAAGATCACCGACCGCTGGTCAGTCTTTTCACGCACAAGAATCCAGTTAACAAAAATTCGTTTGGACCTTATGGACTATGACTTCGAGATTGTGTATAAACAAGGAAAAATGAACACAAACGCAGATGCCTTGTCAAGAATAAAGATAGATTCTGACAAGTTAAAGTCAATGATTCGGACGGAAGTAAATGTTATCACACGCAACATGGCGAAAGAGCAGCAAAACGGAATAAAAAAAAGGGACAATGTAGTATCCGACCAATTCTATATATGGGAATGTACATCCCTCTCCGATATAAGAAATATATTAAAGATTCAATTCGAAATAAAATTAGATCCAGCATATGCGCAAAGAAAAAGCAAAAGCTTGCCAGAAATAAACATAACTAAGAAAGGGGTAACCGTTCAGTACAGCGATAATCCTATATCTAACTCTGGTTACATAATGGAGAAGCTGATACAAAAGACGATGCTATATTCAACTATATGGAAATAAATGAATTCAAGAAGAAATTCAATAAGCTGCAGCAGAATAGTAAAAGTGGTAAGGCAACACCACTAAGAATATTACTTTATGAACCCCCAATAAAAATTAATGATCCCAAGAAAAAGGAGGAATTGATCAAAGAATACCACGACACCCTGCACGGTGGACATGCTGGAATTAAACGCTGCATAAATAAGCTAAAACAACGGTACATCTGGAAAAACCTTAACAAGATGGTTAAAGAATACATAAACAAATGTGACAAATGCGCAAAGAATAAATACACAAGATACACAAAGGAACCGCTAGTGATAACAGACACGCCATCCACTAGTTTCGAAACAATCGTAATTGACAGCAGGACCATTAAGGATGTCAAATGGTTTTAGATATATTCTAACGCTACAGTGCGAGTTAACAAAATTCATAGAAGCATACCCAATGGAAACAAAAGAAGCAAGCTCGGTAGCAAAAACGATTGTTGAACGATTCATTCTAAAATATGGATGTTTCAAAAAATTAAAAACAGACAAAGGAACAGAATTTGTGAATGAACTGCTCAAACATATCTGCAAGCTTCTGAATATAGAACATGTCACGTCGACACCATTCCATCATGAAACACTAGGGTCCATTGAACGAAACCACAGAGTCTTGAATGAATATCTAAGAATGTTCTCAAAAGAAGACAACTGGGACGAGCTAATTCCCTACTATCTATTTTGTTATAATACGACACCACATACGGATACAAGTTAAACACCATTTGGGCAAGTTTTTGGGAAGATAGCAACTCTACCTGCGGAAATCTTGAAAAACAAAGGGAAATAGAAAGCATACATAATTATGCAAAAGAATTAGTAACAAGATTAGAAAGAGCTCATGAAATAAGTAAAAAACACGTCGAAGAAGCAAAAGCACAGCGAAAGCCTATAAAAGACATAAATTCCAATCCTTCAAAATTCGAAATAAATGACCATGTATACCTGAGAATCGGCACAAGAAGGAAGCTTGAAAGTCCTTTTGATGGACCTTACAAAGTTATAGGTCAAAATGGAGTCAACTCTACAATTCTAATAAACAATAAACCCAAAGAAGTACATAACAATAGGCTGATAAAATGCAGATTTAAAGAAGGAAACATTACTGATAATATAGCATAGACATTGTTAATATCATTTATAACAAATTACCTACACATAATAATAGATAATACTAAGTAAAAACCTGTCATGACAGGCTAAGTAACCTAATAAGAATACTAAAGAGCTCAGGATAATTAAATAAATTGAAAGTAGAATAAATACAATAAGATAAGTTCATATACACGCTTTGCAAGCAAAAACGTTCAATTATGAAAACATAAATGTATCTGAGGTCATCGCTCTATCAAACCATTAAGAAGTGATTCATTATGAAGTTCAGTGATCAGAATTGTTGACACTGCAACTATGATCAATGAATTCGATTATTGCTTCAATTATTGCAATTCCGCAATAACTCCCCCTTTAGAATTATTAGACACATTGTTTAGTATGTAAGAAAATTGTATAAATAACCATCTAATCGAAAGGTGTCTTTTACTTCTCATAATAAAATCGGCATAATCTGCCATCCTACTGTAACAGCGGTAAACTCTGCCTCAGTACATAATAAACATCGGCATACTCTGCCATCCTACTGTAAACAGCGGCATACTCTGCCTCAGTACTTAATAAAGTCGGCATACTCTGCCATCCTACTGTAACAGCGGCATACTCTGCCTCGGAACATAATATACATCGGCATACTCTGCCATCCCATCTCTAAAGCGGCATATTCTGCCTTAATAAAAACACAGCGGCTTCTCAAGCCATCAAAAGTAAGTTCGGCAGCCCTCTGCCTATTTTTAAAATTCAAATCAAAGTTCGTTACTATATTTGATCAATCATGGACAGCATTTCACGACTCCCTGAAACAAACTTTAAAATAGGACGACAATGATATATTTTCTGTTGCCGTGCCTTTAGAATTTCATAGTAAAGCTCTGCGCTTATGAGTATGTCATTTTCTTGAAGATTATAAAGCACTGGATCCACTAAGACTATGCTGGGTGGCAGCCACCATGGTTTTGTGTCAACGTAAGCTGTTGGTTGCCTCTAGCCAATTTTTGGAAAAATCACCGCATCCATTGTGATTAAGTTATTCGTCACTCTGGATTTGATGGTTATGGATGTCTTGTGCTTTGCTGCTGTATCCAAACCTCCAACATCGCTAATTTGCATGTCAGTCCTAATGCGTTTCAGGCCTAATTGGTTGACCATTTGTTTGATAATGAAATGGAGTTGTGATCCTGAATCCAACAAAACTCTGCATAGTTCTGGTTCTCCTGAAGCATTGTAAGAGTAGACTACTGCTAGAGCTAACATTACATTTGAAGATAGGGTATCGTTGACACTACTTCCTGTTGGTTGAGGTGACTTGGGTTGGAAATCAAAGTGAGCGGCAGCGGCTATTGGTGCGAGTATTGGTAGTCCCTTCTCAGTGGGAATTGGAAGCATCAAAGGATGCAAGCGGAAGCTCTACTCAAAAGGCATAGGCTTTAGGCTTTTTGATAAATGTCATTAGAAGGAAGCAATAGAAACGCTTTTTTACCACTTCCCCCAGCTTCCAGAAATGTAATTAGGAATGCTTGGACATGGAATCTGTTTGGAATTAGAACTGAAGCTTTTCTACCGCTTCCCCCAAACTTTCACCAGAGCAATTAGAAATGGACATGGAATATTTAAACTCATTAAAGCGGCTTTTAAATTTTTTAAAAATAAATCACTGTATAACTAAACTCTAAAAATGATGCATCATTTATTACCATGAACTTTCGTGTACAGCTAACGTTGGCAAAGAACTTTGAAAAAGCACGAATGCAAAGCCAATAGTAAAACGCGGCTACTCGTCATTTCCCTTCCACCAAGCTTCAATGCGACTAACATGGAAGCAATTAAGAAAAAGTACCTTGCTTCCACAAGGCTGTTGTTATTGGTGTTGTGGTGGTTCGTAAAGATGGTGAAGTAACGTGTTATGATGCATTTGCACAAGATCGTGCTTTACACTGTCGTACTGTGTGGTTGGATCTGAGACAATTGAGACATAGTTGAAGTCCTTTAATCGTTTGCATTCGTTCGCTTGAAGACAATCTTAGAAATTTACTGGAAGTAAATATCTTGTATTATTTGTTTTACAAAAATCGTGGAGCGACCATAAATGCAGATGGTTTTCTTCGTTCAACCTGTCAGAACCCGGTTTTTAAACGCTGGAAACATGTTTCAAGAAATTCGTAAAAGTATTTCAGCATCTGGGTGCCTCTTGGGCTCTTAAGACTCCGTTCATAAGCCTTCCGGTTTTCCTTATCCAACTTCTGTAATAGAATGTGCACCATTATAGGGTCCTAATTCCTGGTTTGAACGTCCAAGTTTCCAATAGCCGAAATGCACTCTTTAGTGGTATCATGCAATCGTTTTAATGCAGAAAAGCTCTCGGCTAATAAGTATGGTTGAGACAGTAGCTCATTTAACAGAGCCGTAAGGAGAGATCGTTTGTTGTCATTTGCTGGTTGAAGCTGACGTATAAGTTTGCTTGCTTGACCAGTCATATTTGGCTTTAAATAAAACATTTTCTGAGCTGATCCAATTGATGTTGAATGAGTTGCATAAACAACTGAAATTGAAAATGTTTCCATTTTATATAATTTCCATCGATGATTCGGAGTATTATTTTCGGAATTATTTTCGGATTGGACTGGATTGGGGTGAAAAGAGGTTGAGTCCTCCGGGCAAGACTCTGGAACTTAGGCCACAGCAAGGCGCATTGTCCACCCTCTAGAACTATGAGCAATAGCTCATAGGTCGCAGCCGGATGCCCTAACAATATTCAGAATTGGCTCGGTTGAGTTAAGCAGTTTGTTTAATGCCTGCATAGTGGCCTGCTGTTGCCTGATTTTGTTCTGTTGGCTGACATTAATGCCTGCTAAACTTCTGTGAATCTCTGTCGGTTGTAAGAGACCACTCTGACGGCGGCTCTAAACGATCTATTATCCTTTGTAAGAACTTCAGATAATGCTGTTCGACGCTGCCAAACTATTTTCTTGTGAACTAACAATTTTCTTGGTTCTCATCTTGCAACTCTCTTAATTCGCTGTCGTTTTGAACGAACTTAGTCCACTGTTCTTCGATATTTTGCTTGTACTTGATTGTATTATCAGTGGACCTGCGTTTCGTTCTTTCTTTAGTGAAGTTTTCGAACAGCTGAGTTATGGCCTTCCCAATGCTTGTTTGAGTCGACACTAACTTATCTATGTTAGACATGGTATTGGTTTTCGATCACTAAGTGCTGATTTGTTATGATACTGCCCTTGCTGGCTTCTATGTTTGATTGGAATTGATTTTTGCAATGTTTCTTGGTTGAAAATTGCTAGGATGACAATGGTAGGCTAGCTCTGAATATACTGCTGGCGACTGGCCTGATTCGTGAGAAATGTTGAGGCGTATACTTCCCCGGAGTATGCTGCTTAGAGTCCCTTTTGGTTAAACTGCCCTGATTCGTGAGAAATGGTGTTGAATGTGTCTCTCCTGGAAATGCTGCTGCCAGTATCTTTGGTTAGACTGTCCTGATTCTTTAGAAATGGTGCTGAATGTGTTTCTCTTGGATATGCTGCTACCACTCTCTTTGGGTAGACTGCCCTGATCCGAGAGATATGAATGGTTACACCTTTCTAAAAGAAATATAAGTACTAGTAATCTTTATTTAAGATGACCACTGTGTTTCTTAACCAAGACTTATTCAAACATTGAATAAAGGTCCTGTCACGGTCGCCAAATATTAAGAGATGAAAAAAGACGTTGTTGTTTACTACCGTTTAATTTTAAGAATAATAATTTTTCCTAACAAATCAAATCTTCTAAATACATATTTTAAGTCTAGTAAGCATAAAGTTGGTATGGAAAAGAATTTTTACTGAAATGAATATTTTCTCACAAAGTTAAATGAAATGAGACACGTTTTCATTAAGTAGGTAAATATGAAAATGCAATCTGAGATTGTTGTTTGCCTCTTTTCCCAAGAGAAGCAATTATGATGAAGTCCATTAATTTTTAAGTAAAGTAAAGCTAAAAGTGAAATATATTTTGACCGTTTTTTATCTGATAATATTTCAGCGACTATTTATTAAAACTTATTGGTCTTCAATGAAATAATGTGTTTAAAAACTTAGTGAATATTGTGGGGATATCTGTACAAAATTATTGGGTGTAACTAACCATTGTGTACCATTAATTTACCACCAACCGGGTTCACGATTAACACTGCTATGGCTGCTACATGCAATATTTCATTATTGTTGCATATGACAGGAAGGAGATGTATAAGTAATTATCCTGGAACACAAATTGAGTCACCATATTGTGTTGAATAATTAAATATAAACTGTGATAAATTGATTGTATAGCACAACAATATTAAATACATATAGCCATATGTATGTGCATGTTAAGAGCAGTCGGTACCAATATTTGCAAGTTTCATTTTCCAATGCAAATTTCTGGCAAACTATTTGTAGTAGAATAATGATTTATATCTTAAATTAAAGGTAATGAAGAAGTCTAGAAAATAACGTCGGTAAAAATTAAAAAAAGTGTATTGGAATGGAGATATTAGCTCGGAAACTCGTAAAAAATGGTAAAAATTGAAGTCTTTTAAATCAAATTCCTGTGATTAGATAAGGCCTAGATCTACAAAATAACGTCGAGTTTTTTCATTCTTAGTAGCACTTTTTATAATTATTGGACTCTAATAGTACTTGTTTTTTCACCCGACATTTCACCGACTAGAAATTGCAATATTTATTCGAAAGTTATTTAAATACAAAGCAAAATAGCATATTTAACAATTGTGGGCAAAAAAATTTAGGAGAGTTAATTCTCGTTAAAAATTTTCAATTTATGTGAACTGCAAAATTTCATATTTATGGCTTTGTAGGATGTTGGGTTTCTGTCTTTTGCACTAGATGTTTCTAATGCTCTGTGGTCTAGGTCTAGGCTAATTTTATATGAATTTTCTCACTACGTATAGTAAATTTTATTACCTACAGGTTCGCTGGTATCTAAACTGAAACTTTTGCTGAGTACTGACTCCTCTTAAAGACGACTGCAGAAAGGATTTTTACAAAATTGAATTTGGATAACATTAGACCTTTGAATTTTCGAGGATACCAGTACACTGACTATATGAATTGGTTTAATATCATAATATATATCGTATAATCTCTTACAGGGCGGAAGCGGACATCAATTTAATCAACAATTTATTATATGGTAAGGGGGTGGGAGATATGATGGTTTTTTTAATATAATCTCCAAGTAGGACACATTTTCTGCTTAGGGATTCATAGCTATCAGTAAGACTTGTGTTTTATTTGATAGTACACAATGTTGATTTTTAATTGTTTTATACAGCTTAAAAATCATTCATAGAGTTGAATAAAACTATGAAATATTGAAAAACATAATTCTGAACAAAAATATCTGAAGAATAATAAGTTCGAAAAATAAAATCTCAAAAAAAGGTTTATCCTACGAAAGCGAAGAACTGAAAAGAAGAGAAAAAATCGCACAACTTCAATGGGTTTAAGTTTAACACCTTTGAAACTTAGTTAGTAATATTCATAAAAAAATGTCCTTGAATATTTGTGTCCAGCTTGTTATATTGTTCTACATTATTTTTCCCTCTAATAATAACCTTCCTAAGTGACTTTCTAATTTCTATATGTTTGCCTTATTAACTCATTAGCGGTGTTCCAGTACTGTTTATACCAGTTGGTAACAGAGTTTCAGATTCTAATTTAATAATTACCTAGCGAAAACACTTAGAAATATGTAATACTTTTAATTCACAATTCCAGTATCTTGAGCCCAATTTTCAAGATATATATTTAAGTATTCGAAATACAGTTTTCTCCCGACATTTCAATATATGCCTTTTGTTGTGAATTTTGTTTTAGAGCACCTATTTTTATAATTAAGTTCCAAAAACGTTGATAAAAATAAAAGAACCACAACTCAATTTGTAGCAACTTGAAATAAGAATCTACATCTCTAGAAGCATTCCATTGTATTTTTCTTGGTCTAATGCCTTCCTTCGACATGAAATCACACAGATTATGTCTTCCTAAATTTAAATTTACGGGATACTACCTCATCTGGACGTGAATTGAATACTTCGGAGAGATTCGAAGTGGCATTGCCTCCCTTTACAGCTTGGCTATCCTGCTTATTAGAGAGATCCGGTATTGTTGTAATCTAAGCATATCAATCCCTCATACTGTCTGCTGATACAATGTTGTTTTGCTGTTTTTCCTTTCAGATTTCAGCGTGAGACGGGACGATCTGACGCTATTCCCAGGTCCAGGTAAGAGGTAAGCATGTGTTATTTGCCCGGATGTATACCGATTTTAACATTCGTTTTCCTTTTTCAGGTGTGGCTGAACATATATATAGTTTCAATATCCTCCAGTCCAGCTAACTAAATTTATCATACTTCAAGAGGGTACAAGCGCTGGCCTGGCGACGCTTTTTTTTACCAATTGGCAAATCGCACTTTATAGGCTCTAACTCGTTCATCTCTACTTTGGAAAATCTCCTCTACTAAAGCCAATTTCCAAAGTATTCTTGGAGAAGATGCGTCCTCCAATATGACAACATCATTGGGTCTTATACTTGTAGAAAAATTCTTCTTCATGAAATCATGATATTTCTTTATTTAGCTAAAAATGCTAGTTACAATGATCAAAAAACAATACCCAAATAAAAGCTATAATACAGAACAATTTTTAACAATTATTCTTATTTGGGACTTATTGATATGAAAGTCAATAGAATGAAAATTCAAATTGAAAGTACAACACATTCTAGACATGGGCTTAAAGTGTCCATAGTGAGTTCGTGAATTGAAATTAATTTTCTTAAGCATCAAAGGCATGTCGATGTCACCCTTCACAAGTTGAAAAATAAAGCTTACACCACATATTTTCCTACGAGTTTCTAGAGTAGTAAGGTGTATTAAATTTAATCTTTCGTTATAAGGAGGAAGATGAAGTCCATCCCTCATTCGAGACCTCTTAGGGCAAAAAGTAAAAATTTCCTTTGCACGTTCTCAATACGTTCTGAGTGATTTTTGTACGAGGGAGATCAGACAGGACTGGCATATTCCACAATGGGTCTACCAACAGTGGTAAAAAGAGCTTTAGTAATGTTGACAGTCATCAAGTTCCTTTGCCCAGCGCTTTACCTAACATTGAGTTCGCTCTACTAACAATGTGATCAATGTGGAAGTTAAAACTAAGTTTAGAGTCAGATATTTTTCAACTTTCGAAAGCAAAAACCCATTCATAACATAGAGACATCATTCGAAGGAACTCGCTTACGAAAGAAAATGGTTAGCTTACATTTATCAATCTTCAAATAGAGAGAACTCTGTGTACACCATTTAACAAGTCTGTCTAGGTCTTCCTACAATTTAAGAGAATCAGAATGCGAATCGATAGACTTATACAGTTTTAAATCATATGCGTAAATTAGTATTTCAGATTTGGTGACTACATAGGAAGTATCATTTATGAATAATATGAAGAGCAGGAGCCCTACGTGGTTACCCTGTGGAGCACCACAGTAAGCCGTTATTTCTTTAGAAAGAGCAAAAAGGAACTGTATCCTAAGTTGGCGATCCTTAAGATAGGATGATAACCAATTCAACAACCAAATTGGGTAACCTAAGGATTTCAGTTTAAATAACAGAAGAGAGTGCGGAAGCTTGTCAAAACTTTTTCTGAAGTCTGTATAAATACAAGAGTTTCGCAACCACCCTCAAACGATTCGATACAAGTAGATGTAAACCAAAGCAGATTTGTTGTTGTTGACCTTCCCTTCATAAAATCATGTTGATAAGGATTAAGAGCTCAACTACAATGAAAATACAGGAATTCATATAAAGAAGCTTTAAGGCATTTTAATAATAGGACGATAGTTGGTAACAAGCTGCTTTTTACCGAACTTAAGAAAGTGTTCCACTGCAGTTCTTTAGGACAAAAGGTGGTAATCCATCGGGCCCAGCGGAATAACTAAGCTGAAGCTCGGACATGGAATCCTCAACAGATTTCTGATTAATAGTGAAGCACGGAGGAAAATTATTGGATTTCTTTTTGGTATTTACTAAACGCCAAAATTCTTTAGGATTCGATCTGATTACATGTCTCATCTTAAACAAGTACGTATCATAGGCATGCAAAAGAGCATTACGAAATTCGCTCCTCAATAACAAAAATTGTTTTGGGTCATCATAAAACTGAGACCGGTGAAACCTTGTTTCTTAAGTTGCGCAAGAGTTTAAGCTCAGCATCGTAGCAAGGAGGACACGAAGTGCCATTTCTTATACAAGACAATGGAACACAATCTTTCAAATAATCAAAAATAACATTGTAAAAATGTGCTGTAAGTTCATCTACGTCATAATTGTTTTAGAGAAAGGACCAGTTAATGGAAGATAAATTAGAATAAAGTATGTTAAAATCAGCTTTGTTAAAGTTAAAGGTCGGTGAGTTTTTATTCGAGGACATACCGACACTATCGCAATCAATGCCCAATATCACGTCCATTGGATGGTATGCATCAATAGGAACTAATGATATATCATACGGACTAACCATACATTCGGAAGCATCAGAGGTAAAGACCAAGTCCAAGCTCTTACTACGATTATTTTTAACATTTTACCTGAGAAAGACCAAGTGCGGCAATAGCATCCAGGAAGATATGCGCATTCCCAGAAGATGTACTGTGGACTAGGGAGACATCATCATCAAAAACTTGCCATTGAACAGCAGGAATATTAAAATTACCAAATAATACAATCTTATCCGAGTCGTCCCGCGCCAGATCGAATACATATTCTACAGCAGCAGTATTATAGCCCCAACTGTTAAACTGATGCATAGGAATTCAGACAAGGATGGATTGGGAATATCGACAACCGGGTACAACTGTAAGAAATCTTTACCGCGATCAGAATACTTTCTCCGAGCACAGAACTATCATCAGGATTACGATCTCGTCGAAAAACTTGACATACTGCAAATACTCAGTTTTTCACCGCCTCAAGAATAGTTGTTCCGTCTCGGAACAAAAAAAAATTATAAATTTAAAATTTACTAAATAAACACTCACGATTAAATACGCTGCTGTCCCACGATGATAATATATTAGTCCTCCCACGGTGCCGCAGCAGCTAAAAAATAAACAAAACAAAAGCATTGATAAAAATAAATAAATAGAAAAATCTCAGATCATTCACGATCCTGACTTTATTTAAAAACCAAGCTTACGCTAGATATTGCGTCCAGTATTCCCACGTTGTCTCCAAAATCCTAAGGGATCAAAAGAATCTATAAAATAAAAAGGAAAAGAAATCAATAATAAAAATATAAATAAATATTCAAAACATAACAACTTACCTCCAACTAACAGCTGCCATGAGACACTTTGACAGCTTCAAAATGGCACCTCATAGCACAGAGAAGTAGCAAATCACTTAAGTTCTGACTGAGCGCCAAGACAGATCGGCAGTTAATATTGAAGATACTTGAAGTCTTGCTTAACAAATTAAACCCCCGGAAGTATTTATGAATCCCATTTTACTAATATTTATATTAAAATTTTTGATATTTAATTTATTTTCAGCCTATATTGGGAGTATTGATGCCAGCCTTTTTATGAGCAGTTATCTGACGCTCACTCTGTCAACCAAAATCCTAACCCCTTTAGTTTGGGTTTATTAATGACAGTTCCTTACAGATTAAGGAATAAAATCGCCAGTGGAGACCCAAACAACAAAAATATATTTAGAATAGGTATAGTAAGATCCAAGGAATTCGAAATTATATGGAGGTACTAGTAGTAGTGAATTAAATTAATATTAAGGTACCAGAATTTTCTAGTTTGTAGGAATTATTTTGTGATAAATAAACGACTGAATTTTTTGTTATTTGAAAATCAACCTGTCTTATCATTTCTTAAACCGGCAACTACCCCATTTTATGCTAAGCCCACATTGGGACTTAACAATAGTTGTGTAACCTTTAATCGAAATGTCCACTGCTCTCGAGTCTGGGAAGAACCAATATTAGTATACCTATTAGTAAAATTTACATCAACAAGATATCCCATTGGGGTAGATCCCAGCAAAATATGGGCAGGAATCAAGGGCGACAAGTCCCAAGGTTCATCAGAAATGTATGACAGCGGGCGCCTATTCAAAATGTCTTCAATTTCGGTTAGTAAAGTTCGCATTTCCTCGGGGTCTAGAACTGCCTTTTCTATTTCAACTTTCAGTACGTTTACAACACTGTGAACCAATCGAAACCCGACCCACCAGGGAGCACGTTCTATAATAAATATCCAGGTAATTCCTCTGCTACTCAAAAATTCGGATCACTCTTCGCTGTTAATAAAGTTTCCGCATTCGTTTAATTCCAAAGAAGACCTCTTAAATATTTTCGCGTTGTCAGAATATATTACGTTTGGAAGAGCAAAGCACTGAACGTAGCCTGTCGTCCTCAAAAGACGCTTCCAACTACTATAATATTCAAAATAAAGAAAATTGCCTTCACTTCCAGAACAAAGAAAATTATCGCATAGGAGAGTAAGATGTTCTTTAAAATATTTATATAACCTGGATGCCAATAAGGCTGCAGTAAGCTCCAAGCGAGGCAGCGTACATTCTCTTAATCCATTCGCCTTTAAAGTAGCAACTCCAGACTTATATATAGTTCGAATATAACACTACGCCCCATAAGGATACTGGCTGGCGTCAGCGAAAATGTGTAATTGCATCTGTATGACATCTATATTCACCTGAATGCATCTAGGAATCGAAAAATTCTTCAAGAAGTTCAAATCCGAACAGCAAATATTCCATGTAGTTAACAAATCACGGACGAGTACTTAATCCCAGCTCAGTTTTAAGCGCTACATAGACTGGAACAGTATTTTAAACTTTTATAATACAAGGTCCCAACTAACTTAGGGGACAGGAAATTCTCGTATCACTAAAGCACTCTTACAGTTCCACTTTCGAAGAATCATAGATGCCTTCTTCATAATCTGAACAGCTTCCTTGAAGACACGTTTCGCTAATTGTTCTGAACTGACGCGTAAAACCATATCCTCCAAGTAAAACAGTGCATAACCATGGCACAAATCTTCCTATAATTTTGAGCTTCACATTCCAGATGTTTTCTGATAGTGGCCTCCAGAATAAATGGACTACTGGTTACACCAAACGTGAGTATGGTCATCCTGTAGACTTGTAGTTCCGGTGCAGACTCTGCAGATTCTATTTCATCCACATATCATATAAAAAGATGATATTAACGCTACTTCTCGGCTAACACGATCTGTAGAAAGGCCTTCGTCACGAAATACAGATGGCGGAACACAGAGCGCCATATAAAATTTACAAATAAGTATGTAGGAATTGTTTCTAAGCCAGAAGTTATCTTATTCTATAATTGTCTATAACCCAATTTACAGTTGAATTTACAGAATGAATTGAGTTAGATTATTTAGGTCAAATTCACTTTCTTCACAGGTCTAGCTGCATAATTTGGAGCTCCTAGTTCTACGTGCTATTATTCATATTAAATTCATGCGCGATAGGCACTTCTTCCCAGGTTTCCTAAAGCGAAAAATTATAGGCAAATCAAATTAAGTCTGAGTAAAACAAAAGTATCCGCCTTATGCTCTAATTTGCCAGAATTAATTCGGAACGCCATCCATACAAAATCGTGAGAATTGATAAGCTTTCTTGCGTTCAGTGGCTGATTTCGATATCGAATCTTGCCGATGAGGGGGCTTGAGTGATGGAACGATGCAGCTTCTCTCTCTCCCGGGCGGATCGCCTAGTCAAGATAAAAAAAAATTTAAAAAATAAATTTCAAAATCAGGAAAGAAAATACATTCACATCAAAATTGGCTGAATAGGCCGGTTAAAAAAAAAGAGGAAGGAAAAAAAATAAGCAAAGGACACAAAGGAGGGCTGACGGGAACTTCGGAGAGGAAAAAAAGACGGAAAATTTAATGGGAAACGTTTCTCATACCGCTAGGAGTTCCAGCTACGCAGGAAGACGTAGCTAAGTACCTTTTTTATTAAATTATATGCCAATTTAGAAATTTAGAATTTAGAATTTCGCGCGTATTATGCAATTGAAAAAACTTAGAATTTAATTTATATTCATTATACATACATTTCACTCATAAGCACGATTGTACTAATTCTGCTAAACATTAAATCTTTATAACGTTATACTGCAGCCTACTTTTTTGTCTTGCCGATTTGAGTTTCGTGATTTAACTTATTATCAAAAAAATCACGTGGCTCCCAAAGGCCTTTGTTTTAACCCATCCTGTCTCCACTAGCAGCCAAAAGGGGTTAGGAGCCCAGGTTACGCCATTTCGAGGGCCGCATAACACCTTTTCAATATCCGCTACCACTACAATCTTTTCCAGCGATAACAGCAAGCATTTGTTTGTAATATCTCTCGTTTTTGTTGCAATGTAATGTGGTTGTGATCGCCAACGTCATCAAGCCAGCAGTTGTGCTAATTATTGTTTGAATCGATAGTGTGCGTCTTTTGATGCTGTCATCATTTTCCGCAAATAAGCTCTCGAGAGATTCGACCTCTCTCCTCAGAAATTTCACGATATTCTGTACTTGATTATCACCATCTATAGAAAACAAATTTATTGTACTTACTATATATTGTCTGCTACTGGTCACATTTCCTTCGCTTCGGATTTATTTTGTTGCAAGCGATGGTAATCAGCTCTCAAAAAAGATGGGATAAAATGTCTATGTCTGCCCTAAGCACGATGGAATAGTGGTTCGAGGGAATACCAACTGCGGTGAGCGATCTCGTTAACGTCAATGGCGGGGATTAAGAAATTGTTATACTAGAATTGAAAATAACAAAGAAATCGATTACATATATTATATTACTTAGCGACAGCTAACATTTAAAACATATAAAAGTGATTGAATTCGAGGCAATACAAAATTTAATACACCTGTAGATAATTTTAAATAATATGGAACTCAATTATGTGGTGCACATAAAATAGTATTGGACACAAACTAAGTCACACTAAGTAATAAGAAATAAATTGGGGAAAACTTAATTAATTCCAACACTTGCTTCGTAATTTCGTTTGGTAATATAAAATGCAAATATTATGATTAATTCGTACATATGTAATTCTATAAAGAGCTTTTGTTCAGTTTCAATTTTGTAGACTCAACAAAAGTATCGCCAATTTTAAAACACTTACAAAGCCAAACAATGAAGTACAGTTAATCTCTGCATAAGTCAGTTTGCTAACAATTGCATGCACTTCAAAGTAGAACATGATCGCAATTGCGTGCATTTCAAAGTAGAACATGATCGTTCATTGCTGACTTATGTATCTAATATTCCAAAGTTAAAGTAATAATGGTACATACTGCACAATTAACGAAAGCATAATCATATAATGTTTTTTCATTTTGAAAATTATTGAAATTTCCTCAAGTTTCCAACACTCCTCACGACACTTTTCGATATGGGAGAAGAATATGCTTTCTATTATATGAGTAAAGGCATTTCCAATCAGAAAAAAAATATATGAAAGCGACTTAAGCTCCTTTATAGAGAATTTATGCAGATGTTTAATTCTTAACAAAATTTTCACCAAAATGATACCAAATACATTTCCTTATTTATATTTCATATATTGAAATAACTCGTTACCTGTTTTTTCTGCCATTCTTTCATTTTCATTTATTTCTGTAACGATTCCTCATTCCTTACAGTAAAATTAGAAATATAAGATTTCTACTCTAAAATCAGAGATCTGGTAATGCTACAATATAAAGGTGTGTTCTTATTTTTTATTTATAGGACGACAAGTTAAATGTGGATTCCAAATTTTCGCTAATTATGTAAATTTTAATACAATTTTTCCTCCACTGAAATACTCCATTATGTTTAAAATATTTCTGATGAAGGAAACAATATCTTTCAAGTTAAATTTCTGTTAAAATATTGCGCAGTTAAGAAATCTATGTAATACACAGAAAATAAAGTCTAATTTCCTCAAACGTAATTTTCGCAAATTTTTTTTTATTTGATCTTATTCTACTATCAAAAATAACACATCAGTTGTTGATCGCCCTGTATATCTTTCTCTTTCCGTTTCAGCATGAACACTTCTTTAACATCCAGATATCGCAGGAGTTCTTTTATTAGTATAATATATGTTTTGATCCCGAAAGTATAGTAAAAAACAATAGAAAATCGTTCAGTCGTAACTCACGGAGCCGGAATTTACAAGCCATGAAGCACTACTTGAACACGAGCGTACCGGTTAGCGACTAGCATTATACATTTCTTGCTTTATCTTGTTGGTGGTGTTTTTCGAATAAAAGTACTTTGGATGTCGCTCAAACACCATAATTTCCATAAACTTGTTGTACACGCTATACCATTAGAAAGAAAACTGGGCTGACATTTGTTGCAAATTAACGGCAACATTTTTAATTTTTTTCCAATAATTTCTTTTCAAATCGACACTTCGTTAGAGAAATTTTCAACGAGTGCTAATTTGCTAGTGTTAATATATAACCTTATTTTCTTTAAATTAAATATTTGCGGAAAAACTGAATCTGATATTAATTACCCCGTCTATAATGATTTTCCCAACATACTACTTTTCATCAAATACCCCGGTTTTTGTAAGCTTTAGACCACAAAAAAAAATTGTTTGTTCAGTGAAAATTCCTCCATGATATAATTTTAAGTTTTTTGTAAATAATTTAAGGCTAAACAAGTAAAAAAGCTAGAATTGGTTTAAGACCAATTCTTATGATACTCTAGATGCATGCCCGTATTAAATTGCGTATGGTCACCGATCTATTCAAGTTTGATTTTTGAAGTTGTTTTTCGCATATATTTCTAGAACGGTTTGTCGCACAGAAAAAATGATTGTAACCAATTTAATAGGATTTCGTATTATGCAGAAGTTTTTAGTACAATAAAAATGTCTTGGACTGATTGTTTTCAAACCTAAATTTTTATATGGAAACATCAAGAAGGAGTTGCCCGATTTAGTCCATTTTTGATATTTTATTTGCTAATGTAGTAAAAACATGATGTACGAAATTTCAGCTCTCTACGTCGACGCGTTCTCAGGCAGTGTCCAAATATATAGCGGAAAACGAAATTTTTGTATGGCAACCCCACGAAGGAGTTGCCTGATTTGTCTCATTTTCGGACTTAATTTTACTTTTTTTTTTAAGTCAGTGTACAAAATTTCAGCTCTCTAAGTATACGCGTTCTCGAGTTATCGTGCGCACGGACGGACGGACGGACAAGCAAAAATCAAAATAACTTTTAATATTATGCGTGGGTGTCCAATCCATTTTACTCTACCATCATTATTTCGAGGTGTTACAAACGGAATGACAAACTTAGTATACCTCATAGATTTCATCTAGGGTATAAAGAGAATATACTTGATAAATATAAAAAAAAATCTTTAAAAAGATCTTACTAGAAAATTCGCACTAAAAAATAAAAAAATAATTTTCACTACTCTATACATCACAAAAGTTCTCTAAAATTTCCCTTCATTTTGCATTTAATTAAATTTTGAAATTATATTAAATTTGTGAATAAATTTTAAAATTTTCATGGTACACAAAGAAAGGAAACTCTGGGCATTAAACTGTAATTTTGTAAGTATTTTGATAAACAAGTTTCAAGTTTCGGAAAATTGTTATTTACTATAGTGTTAAAATTTGAACTACCTAGATCATGATTTCTTTGTATACCGTGAATATTTTAAAATTTACACACAAATGTAATATCATTTCAAAATTAATAAAATTCAAATTGAAGGGAAACTCTATAGAACTTTTGTGATGTACTCATTAATTATTTTCTATTTTTTGATAGAAAATTTAGAAGCAGTCTTTTTTAAAAATTTTTTTTTTATATTTTAAACTTAATTTAATTAGAGCGGAAATTTTTAGAGTATACATTTTGATTCTATTAGATTTCTAGAGGGGCGATCGCCCCGATCACCTCCACTTTATCTGCCTTGGTTCACGTAGTGACGGCATTATACAAACGTCACAGTCCCTCTACATCTGTGCGGATATTAACAGGATGCAAAGTTATTGGCAGCTATCGCGCTATTGTAGCAAACTTGTTATGGTCGTAGCATATCGCAGGCAGCCATATGCTACACTGAAGCTAGCTGCGTTGTGTAAGCGCGGACGGCTGCCTGTGTGGACAGAGCGGACGTACACACCGAACGCGGCCTAGATGAGGTCAGCGCTTCCATATAGGAAAAAGGTGATCAAAAAAGAAGAAGTCTGGTGACGTGACAGAGGATAGGAGGACGCTAATAAAAATTGAAGTGTGGATGACAGACTGAGCTGAAAAAAAAGTGCACGTGTAAGGGTTTCTTGGTTACAGCGCGGTGAATAAGAGTGGTGAAATCAACAAATATTCACGGCATCCTACAGAGGCCTGACAAAAAAAGCAGAAAAATCATAGTGAAATCGAGCAGTAATCCGAAAATCAGGGAGATAATTATCCTCAAGCGTGGTGGAACAAGAATACGAGTTCAAGTTTTTGTAGTTCAAGCCAGCAAAGCATTAAAAGGCTGTATCTCTCTGCTCAAAGCCTTGCGGAAAAAGGGACACTGAACAAAATGACTGCTGCCCTCAGTGTCGTTGGGTGGATATGGGGCAATGCAGCTGAAAGCAGAACATCTGCGCCTTCACTAAGGTAAGGGTAAGTGGTGTAATGGTCCTTCAGGACCGGGTGTGTACATCCTTTTTTGGCTGAAGGCACGAAGTTTTTTGTATATGGCCGAGGCGGTCTAGCGTGCCGCCCTGCAGTCAACGCTGTCCACCGAGTGATCTGTCAGCTCATGCAGTCTGGACTTCACGTCCAAAGTCATTCACTCGTCATACTACCATAACAAACTTCCATAGGAGTATACCCTGCTATCTTAGGAGCTTTGCCGAAAAGTATTCCTTGCAAACAATCAAACTTATCAGCCCCGCAGGGCGAGGTATTATCGTGTACAACTCTTTTAAATTGCTCCCAAATGGGTAGCCAGTCCTTAATATCCTTAGTAAATCTTCTAACCTCTAGCACTGAATGAGATCTATTGAAGGAAGTACCTTCGGTATAAAAAGAATCCGCCGCCATACCGTCTGCGATTAATGATGAACTTTGAGCCACCCGCACTTTTTGCAGTCATTGTTCGAGACAACCCATAACACTTACTGCTCTTTCTTCATATTTCGCGATCAAATCACATTCTTTAGCTATTCGTCACCTTCAATCAAACTACGGACGTCACTAATGGCTGTGTTCAGATTATCGTGAGCAATTTTTGAAAAAACTTGAAAATTCCTCCTGGATTGGGTCGAATTTTACAAAATTTTCTCGACAAACTCGTGTCTCGTTAGCTTGTAAATAATCTGTAGCCGCCTTAACATTTTTTGTGCCTTGACCGTGACAGATGCTACATCACCAATTATTCGATTAGTTGCTATCGGGTTTCGGAACTAATGTAAAATAAAGTTATCATTATTTGAAAAGTTCTTTAAATAAATAAAACACGGATTAATTTAAAACAAAGGAACATTATTATCTATCTGAGTGGCTACAAGTGATCGGGTCAGTGTAGACTAACTACACAATTTCAATGTAATTCTCTCTCGACATTCTCAACACATATACATGTACAATATTGCCTTGCTTGTTTTAAACTGAACGCATATGTAAATAAATGATGAATAAAAGATAAATTATATATATATATATGTTTAAAGCTTAACTAAAGAGCAGAGTATGAGATAATAAATTCTCACCATTATGGTCAGGTCAGCATGAGATAACGGAGATTAATTCCCGCCATCAAAATAAGCAATAAAAATCAAAAACTTCATAATAATGACTTACGCCTTTTCTCCGATTAATACCATATTATTATAGATAACTACATACAGATAAAGAATGGCCTAAATAAAAGTGACCCCAACTATAACCAGAAGCCAACTACTCATAGTCAAGTAGGTACCTAAAGTTTGGAGTACAGGCAACAACACTTTGCTTTTTGTAGCACAGTTTTCTAAACAGACTTTCATAACTTATATAAAAAGCACTCGTATGCGGTATGTCTTGTATACACACTGTTAGCAAATTACTGCATGAAAATCCTTTTTTTTTGCATTTTCTCATAAATAAAAGTGGCTTAACAAGCTTTTTGAACTATCGTGAATACCTGAGGGCAGTTAGCCCAACTTTCGGGGAGTCGTTTAATCACCCCGTTACAACGACACCTCGCGTGTTTTGCATTTAATAGCTGTCGTATCAAAAAAGAAAACACAAAAACTAGAAGTTCGTTTTTTCCTTTTATCAAAATATAGAAAAAAAATTAAGCAAAGTTTTCATCTTTAGAGACTTCTTCCTGGACATGTCAGGAAGGTTGAGCGATATCATGATGCGAAATTTCAAAATGAATGGGTGGAGGAGCCTCTCTTTGGAATTTTTAATGCATTAAAGTGAACTTCTCAATTCTCATCTGGAATAGATTGGCTTCTATAGTTCTTTTGTTGATGATTATTATCGATCCCTGGCACTGACGGACTTTTAAATACACCCAGAAAGACTGCATCATCAAGCACCTCTTTATCGCCTTTCTTCTAAAAGAAGCTAAATTTTACCTAATAAATTTACATTGCAATTAAATTTTGTAAGTATAGAAAAACGATGGTATACAATAAACAAAACGCTCGATGACATATCAATTGTGACTAACACGAAGATAAATCAATATTTACAAATTAACTCATCTGATTATATGTATCCGGTAATGACTCACTGATTTGAGGCTGCTCGTGTCTACATTTCCAAAACGAATAATCAATGTAATTCCTTCTCACCTGCTTTAATCTCAAATCCTTCCGAATCGAACATAGTACATGTAAAAGCTCTCATTCACACGACACAAAACTCCTCGCGAAATTTAAACCACAAAATTCGTTGCGAGCGTTAAACGGATTAATCGAAACAAGTTAAACCCTATATTACCGACATCCCGCATGATTTATGTTGTTTCTGTATTCAAATAGGATTTGGCGAATTCTGGATTTATGGGTATGGATATTACGAAGGCCTTTTGTTAACAGTTTCTGGAAATGTATTTTGCACAGAATCCGTCTTCGAGCATAAAACAAACTTAAGGCGTTATAAAGGAGAAAGGAATCTGGGTATCAAAAATTATTTGCAAGGATATATTTTGAATGAACTTAATTAGTGTGAATTATTCTGTATACATATATTAAATTGTCATATAAGCTGAAGTTTATGTTTTTGTTTCTTTAATTTATAAATATTTGAGTTTATTCTTCTGATGTTCAGAGTAACATCAGGATCTTGCGATTAAGAAGCTGACTTGGTAGTGGTGGAATGTTTTTAAGCTAGTCACTGGACTAATATTTCTGTTGGACGTAATTTTTCTAGTATGAAAGCACGTTGCAGGTGAACGCATGGGGAGGAGCAGTCGTGTTAATCTAATTGGAGTGTGAATTTCTTGACATTGAAAGTAACACTTTTGTGAACTGGAAAAGTTTACACTTGTGAATCTACAAATTTGTGTAAGTAGAGTAAAACAAGCTTAATTAAAACAATATATGTAAATATGGTTGAAATATATAACTTAATGGGTTTCTCAAACCTTTTGGCTCTTACAGTCGTGGGGCTTTGATTCGGCTCTGTCTGGAATCTCGACACTTGTTATTGTACTCGAATCCCTGCTCCGAATTATTGTATGGGTCCTTGGATAGCGTGACTCTTTCCTCTTCGACCAAAAGGAGCTTGGTGTTGCCAGTCGGGGTCACCAGTTTTGGTGTTCACAAGTTACACCAATTATTTGTTAGTCTGGCTCGGCGATCAAATGAGTGTGCTAAACAGTGAATAAAATCGCGTGCCTTATGCAGCTCTGGAGGGTAATTCTGATTTTTGTCGTACATTTTAGGTGTGCATTTTGACATATTCCCCTCACTTTTGTCGGACTTTTTTTCAACACAGTTCATTTTGTGTCTTCACTATTATCTACCACCAAATGAATTTAAATGACTTTTCGGTGAACAAACATCAAAAAACACGCCTAAATATGCGACAAATTAGTCAACTGCTCAAGAGGTTGTGACAAAAATTTTATACTGTGGTAAATGGATATTCTACACCTAATTACAGCAATAAAAGTGCTTAAGTTCAATAATATTTTTGAATTTGTAATAACGATTTTTGTAAAAACAGATTAAATATATTTCAGAACAAAAATTAGAGACCGTAAATAACTGTAATTTTTGGCAATCAGCTATAATAATAGGCCAGTGAAAGAAGACAATCAATTCACATTACTTCCAATAGTCATTAAATTTTAACAGAATGATGGGTGAGGTAAAATAATAATAAATTTTATCTTGCAACCATCACTGAGGTCCGGAACTTGCGAAAAATTGCAAAATAAAAAATTTATGAAGAACATAAACTGTTAACATTTCTTATGTACATTGTAGGTACAAATATATATGTATGTATGTTACATATGTAATAGAATTTGAGATACCTTGGCAGTACGTCATCTGTGCTGGATCTTATTACTGAGCTCGAGTCGATCAGAATAAAACCATACAGATGAAGGAAAAATGAAACACATATTCAAGAAATCGAATTGCAAAATTCCACAAAACAGTGGACGAGCCACTATACAAAAATTTGGTTTTATCTACATATATTTGACTTGCTAAGAAATAAGAAGGCATTGATTTTCAGTAACTGAAATTTTGTGTACATTTGCTAGGTATGTAGTATATTGAAAACAAATTCCTGTATAATTATGATATGAGGACTTTTTTGATTTGCCATTATTCACTTTATTGTCAAAGTGTACATGACTTTTTACAAAACTTCAGTAAGTAAGTAAGTAAACTTTATTATGTCTGAAATGATTAGATGTATCTTAACACTTCACTATGTATTTTCTCTGTCTTACAGAATACTTTACAGTTAATTTTTCTTAATTCCTATACTTCAGGTACCACTCCCTTGAGTTTGTTATGCTCTACGTTAGACAAGTAAGTTTCAGCTTCTAAATTTAGATGCTTGCATCCGGCATCTTCTCTATCTTAAAGACACCCTAAAGCTGACGAGTTGAGCGGTATCCACAGCTGAATGTCAGTAAGCGTAACCCCCCCCCCCAGTCACCCACACATGCAGTGGAGTTCAAACTCCAAACTCGCCCGCCCATTGTCGCCTCATGTTGGTATAGTGTGAACTTTTTATAATTTGCAGAACGTTTTTCCAACAATGTTGTCAACCTCGATGGTTGTTAGGACTAGTACGGCTATAGAACTCTGGAAATTGTCTATCATCATTAATTTGTTTCTTGACGTATTCCATGGATTTCCAAGATTTATAATATTTATTTATTGTGGCAAGCTGTGTTTCTACCTGCCTGGCCGCCACTTTCGGGTTTTTATGTGCTGCATAGACAATCGTGTCATCTGCGTATAATACTGCTCGGGCCATAAAGTTGGCCAGCACGTCATGCGAAATGTGAGGGAAATCCAGTAAGAAAGTGTTGTACAATTTTGGGCTGGTCAGCGATCCCTGAGGAACTCCTGAATTAACTGGAATTGGACCTGAAGAGCTGCCATTCAGGTAAACCTTCAATGTTCTATTGGATAGAAACCTCAGTATCCAAAGAGTTAGTTTCGGGGGAAAGCCATACGATATTAATTTAAAAATTAAGCCATCGTGCCAAACCGCATCAAAGGCCTTTTCCACGTCTAGGAGAGCGGCCACGGTGGACCTGGACTCCGTCAATTCCTTGACAACATCTGAGTGGATTTTCATAAGAGCATCGAGGTTGTCTAAATCAAAACTGGTAGTCTGATATTACACCCTCCATAAGGTGAAAGTCGTCTATTTTGTCTGCCATGACATGCTCAATGATCTTCCCTATGTTTGAAAGAAGAGAGATTGGTCGATAGTTTTTGACTTCAAAGGATTTGTTGTTCTTAAGGATCGGGATTAATTTCGCAGTCTTCCAAGAGGCCAGGAAGAGCAATTATTAATGCAGTTATTGGCGATGATTGTCAAGAACTCTATCACACTATTAGGCATTTTCCTCAGGAAAATGTTTGGGGGACCGTCCGATCCTGTGGAGCGTTTACCATTCATACAGCTAACTATTGATCAGAGTTCATTAACAGTAGTTAATGCTTCTATTTCTATCGAAGGTTCGAAAGATACGTTATCGTTTGTGAATGTTACTATGGGATCAATAAGGTTATCTTCATCGATCCTGGCCCTGTTCACCACAGCTGGATTATTACGACAATATAAACAGATGAAACGATCAACCCTACCCGCGACATTTTCCCTTAACTTGGGACTATAGTAGGGTCTTTTCTTTTCGTACAATTTACTGTAAAATTCTACGAATAACTTTAGATCTGAGTTCATTAACAGTAGTAAATGCTTCTATTTCTATCGAAGGTTCGAAAGATACGTTATCGTTTGTGAATGTTACTATGGGATCAATAAGGTTATCTTCATCGATCCTGGCCCTGTTGACCACAGCTGGATTATTACGACAATATAAACAGATGAGACGATCAACACTAGCCGCGACATCTTCCCGTAACTTGGGACTATAGTAGGGTCTTTTCTTTTCGTACAATTTACTGTAAAATTCTACGAATAACTTTAGGTTGTCTTCATCATTCGTAATTTCTATATCCTGACTAGTGAGTTTAACGTCCCTATCCGATCTCTTTCTTCCCTACAGGGCATTTATTTGGTTGAAGACGTCCGGGCTCGGCTTGATCTTTATCAGCTGTGGACTGAATTTTTCGGTGAAGTAAATTCTCATTCTGTCGCTCAGTAGTTTCTTTAATACCTGGATCTTACCACCGATAGATAATCTTGTAGTATCTATTTTCCTATTGTGGCGTCTATCGTAAATTCGTTTACGTTTCTTTTCCCAAGAACGTTTCAATGAGATCATACTACTAATGTCCCGTGGGAGATTAGAGTTTTTGTGATTGTCTTTTACTTCTATTTTACAGTATCTGTCGTGGTTAGGTTCGCGATAGCATGGTCTATTTCTGAGTTACTCAGGTTTATATTTATTGGGATGTCCATGCCGTTCACTAAACCATCAATGTCCGCCTTTATCAAGTTCCACTCACGTTCCTTATAAGCATACATAGTTGGAGGTAGTGACGGCAGAATAGCGTGGTCGGGGAGCCTAATGTTTATTGTGACTCCGTAGTGGTCAGAAAAGGACATACAAGTATTACAGTTAAAGTTATTATTGGAATTATTCAACAGGTGGGTAGATATCATATACAAGTCAAGAACTGATCTACTACCAGGGAATGTGGGGGTATTAGTTGATATCGGTGTGAGTTCGATATCATTTGCGCCGTTCCCCAGCCAATTGACCAATACACGGCCACCATTATTTGTGGCGGTGTTCCCAAAGCGAGGGTGTCTCGAGTTGAAGACCCCTGCCAGTATCACGCCATCAAAAACACTATATAGTTGTGAAATCTTTTTGAAGTCTTGAATATACGAACCTGCAGCATAGTTACTAGGGACGTATAGACTTCCTAAAAGAATATTCTGTGTACTTGTAATGATTATTCTTAAGTTCCATGGTCGCGAAACAAGACGCCATTGCTAAACTGGTTGGGAGCCTTTTCACCCTGAATTCTTTTTGGACTATTATGCCAGTACCCTGTTTGGTATTGGATTTTATGAAATTTTATTTGAATAAACTCACTTGATGTCTGGACTTTAGCTTAGTTTCGGTAATAAATGCCATGTTGATTCCCTGTGAAATCAACATATCACTCATCTCCGCCCTACGGCCATTGGCTATGTGGCTGGAAGCGTTTAAGTTTAAGAGTTCAATTTCTCTCTCCATTTCTGGATAAGTGTATCATGAATTCAAGAAAAGCAGCAATTTTGTTGCTCTCTTGGTAAATTATTGATACTGGAAACTAAGTTGTGAACTTCTTTATATAGTGTTCCCACAGTCACTTCGAAGAAATACATTGCTAAGTCATTTAACAATGCTATTGGATTGGTATTATTAATGGGATTATTGTTATTCCGTCCAGGTGTGTTGTAAGCAGCATAGTTTACATTATTAGCGGTAGGTGAGTGAGAATTATCACTATTTCTGTTTCAACTTTTCCAATGCTCGCAGTGGTCACACTGTGGTGCATTGTTGTGAGGTGCTTGCGGGACGGAGCCTCTGTTTCTATTTCCAGAGGATTGATTTTTTCCCAGGAGGTGGGGAAAATCACTATCATTTTTAAATAGGGAAGCGAATGAGGTACCCTTCTTCACAAAGGGTTCCTGACTATTTTTTAAAATACTTTCCTTCTCTTGCTTAGAGGCGTTTTTATTCTGAAAATTTTTTTCCTTTCTTTCTCTCAAGAATTTTTTGTAAAAAACCAACCTTTGTAATGGGCACTATGTACATCTTGCTCGCAATTGGAACACGTGGGCTTGTCGACTTCTATAACAACAGGACATTGACCCGAGTCATGTTGTCCCGTACATTTGATGCATTTATATTTGCGGCCGCACATTTTGGCAACGTGACCAGGGAGCTGGCAGTTTTTGCATTGGACCATTTGCCTTAGGCTTTTCCCAATTGATGATTTGTCCTAGTACTATATTTGCTTTCATGAGTAGAGAAATGTTCTTTCCGGGGGCAAAATATACTAATAGGTTAGCTAATATCCGCCTTTCCTGGATTGACTTGGCCGTAGCCATTCGTTTAGTTCCTAGCAACTCTATGTTAGGGAAGAGATTTTGAAGTTCAGCCAGTAGGTCCTCGTTGCTATAGGAGCGATGGATACCCTTGACCACTAGGGTTATAGGGCGTTCTTCCCTGGGAGTGTACGTATAGTACTCTATATTAAATCTAGTTAACAGTTCCGTGAGAGCTTCTCTAGCTTCACGGTCATGCACATAAATACCGATTTTAGTTTTCGCTAGTACTTTTACTTCGAATTCAAGATTTCTCTCAGTTTTTTCAGACCACAACCATAAGTAATGATTGGAGGTAGGAATTTAGTTTTTTGAATACTGTTTGTATTCTTATTGCTTTGAGGCCTACAGCCATCACTGCGGACACCGCTCTCCTTAGGCCCGCCAGGGCTCTTATTTGTACGTCTATTACTACTATACTGAGTCTGTTAGATTTCGACTCGATATTACTGTTTTCTAATTCGTTTTCCGACAATGAGTTTAAACCTAATTGTAAATCCTGCGTGTTGTTTCTATTTTTGTTGCTTAAGGGCTTGCCCTTGCAAGAACTGTCACCGTTCCCCTTAGGCTCATCCGAATTAATCTTTGTATGACTACTATTGCTACATTGAGACTGATTTGATTTCGGATCAACATCACTAATTATTTCTATTTTTGACGAGTTTGAGTCTAATTCTAATTGGAATTGTAATTGTAAATCTACAGACTTAGTCTTATCTTTTAACTTATCAAGTTCTTTATTACTACGTTCATTTTTATTAAAATTTGACAATGAGTGGTACCTATTTGTTTGAATTTTTTTTAATCAGTTCCTCGTTGTCATTTCCGGGGTTCTCCAATTGTCTCTTAGAGGTAGATTTTCGACGAGGAGTTACCCACTCTGTCTCTAAGGTGTCCATGTTAACAGTAGGAGATATTGCTGATGTAATAAGTTTTATTGTTTGTGTTTCAGGACCGCCAGGGACCATGTTTAGAGATTCTTTCGATGCTGGCGAAGCAGTCCCTACATTTTCGAATATAGCTGCGTCAGTATTTCCTGATTGTTTGCCCAATTTCTTCTTATTTCCGTTTTTTATTTTCCGATTACCTGTCCTATAGGATAAAACAGAAATATTTGGCTTTTTAGATTTGAATTTTGTACTTAACTTATGTATATCCCCCAGCCACTGTAGTAGCTGTTGGCTGGGGGGCACTAGCGTGGACTCCAGAGCGAGCCCCGGATGTCGTAGAGCTTGAGACGTAGCTTGATATTGTAGATGTGGCGTACGTAACCGTGGTAATGGTACTGGGGTATGGAATTTGGTTAAATGTCACGCTAATTGCTGCTGTGTTATTGAGTTGGTTCCAGTTGTTAAGGGACTTTCCCTGATCAGCTTATTTATGTATGTGGAGTGCCCTGAAGACGTGGAATACCCGATGTTTATTATCACATTGGCCGCTTCCAGATTGGAAATCACATCCGATTTACCACCTGGAGTATTTTCCGCCATTGTCTGTAAAATCTGTATTCCCTATAATGTAAACGTATACGATACAAGTTTGAAAGCTTAAAATTAATGAAGATGGCGTCATTACAGATGGAATTCCCACGCGCCCAATTCAACAGATCCAGCTTCTATGCCGCAAGACACAAAATTTCTTTTGATTCCTATTCACGACTTCCGTCGATATCCTTCAATCTGGAGATCACATTTTCGCAAACGAGTGAGAAAATTAATAAAAATCTTCACTTCACTTCCCTTATTAAGCAATTCCAAGAGAAAATTTTTTTAATATAATAATAAAATTTTTGTACGTACAAATTATGTCAAGTTGGATTTAATTCTAGGTTTAAATTTCAATATTTGAATAATTGAATACTGCTGCCATGTAATGAATCGTCGTTTGAAAAAAAAAAAATAAACACATCTACCTCTCATAACTATCAGAGCGAAAGTCTACAAAACTTCACTTCACGGTCAAAAAGATTAACTTGTGTCCTTTTTCTGTTCATTTTAGTTCACCACGACCAGAATGAGTTGAATAACAATAAAAAGGAAGCAGAAAAACAATTCATTCCTTTGGCGTATATTCTGCCACTTGACAAGACAAAAGATCAGAATCACTCTCCTGAAAGGTGATTCTGATCTCTTTGTCGTAGCTTAGGCGTATATTTTACTCACATATTTTGACATTTCACCTCAAATTTGTCGTACTTTTATATTCACCATATTCATTTGGATTTATCCTTTTCCCCAACCACAAAATAAACTAAAATGAATTTGCATGACTTAATGTCAAAATACACGCCTAAAGTACGACAAATTATTCAACTGCTTTCTACTGTGGTAAATGGATATCCTACAGCTAATTAAAGCAATACAAGTGCTTAAATTCGAAACAATATTTTGAATTTGTAATGTGAAGTGTCATTTTCAGTTCATTTTACGTAATGCAAGGCTTGCTGAGCTGAATGATAACACAAAAAATCAGTAGAAAAGTTCATTTCATTTAGGCGTATATTCTGACATTAAAGTACGACAAAAGATCTGGAGGGTGATTCTGATCTTTTGTCGTACTTGAATGTCAAAATAATCGACTAAATGAAATGAACTTTTCTACTGATTTTTTCGTGTTTTTATTCAGTTCAGCAAGCCTTGCATGACGTAGAATGAACTGAAAATGACACTTCACATTACAAATTCAAAATAATGTTTCGACTTTAAGCACTTGTAATGCTCTAATTAGGTATGGAATTTCCATTTACCAGTATAACATTTTTGCACAACCTCTGGGAGCAGTTGACTAATTTGTCGTATATTTAGTCGTGTTTTTTGACGTTTGTTCATCGAAAATTCATTATACTTCATTTTGTGGTAGATAATAGTGAAGACACAAAATGAACTGTGTTGAAAAAAAAAGTAGACAAAATATGTCAAAATTCACGACTAAATAGTACGACAAAAGATCAGAATCACCCCACAGAATCACCCCCTGGTGCTATCAATATGTGCGATAGGTCACTCAGTTGTAACACTGATCACAAAAACTAGATGCTGAAAATGGATGACAAGGAAACAATATAATTACGTAAATATGAGATTATTGGGGCATCACATAGAGTTTTACACCTTACTACGGTCTGCGTGAGCTCTTTATGTAGAAATAGATATGTCCGTGACTCAACTTCGAACTGGCCCTATGACAATCGAAGTCAACTCGGTAGTAATGATGCAGGAAATATCTTGATGATGGTAGACCGTAAATTAAGGTTCAGTGATGAGATTATACATTCACTGCTGTTAGACTGCAGAGCTGACTTTTGGACAGTATGTATAAACGTCAATAGTAGAATGGTCTGATGAAGTGTCACACGAATTCGTAATCCATTTCTCCAGCAGAGGTCCGTCTGGTTATCGTGACACACACTGGATACACCTTGGACAACCTAGATATGTAGACTTTGAAAAGGGTAAACTAAATCTTGTTCGTGAATAATAAGAGCAAGAATAAAGGCTTGCATGTCCGGATGAATCGTTACTTTATTATATATAACTCCTCTGTTTTTTTTTAAACTAAACATTACATTGACTGACTTAATACTGAAATTTATTATTTTTATTTTTTCAATATCAAAATCGCAGCCTACTATATGTATACACCCTTTCCAGCTCGCAAATTGGTTTTCGCTGATCTTAGGGTAAACCCTACAATTCTGGTGTGGCCACCCAGGGTAGTTCGTCCCGCCTCGCCATTCCGTCACAGGACTGCACTATACATTTATAGTACAGTCCACATAAGAAAATCAGTGGCGTATAGATTTGAATTTTTCATAGAATATAGGGTATATTTGTCACCTGTAGTCAGGTACGACCGACCTGTTAAATTGCGCCAGATTTATGTACATCGCTTGAATGTCACATTATACAGAAATTGTTGTGTACTTGCATGTTTAGGTTACGTATTATCATACCTTGGTCAAAAGAACGTAAACTAAAATCACACAGGCGAGTGATTTCAATTCCCAAGAAAGGGGAAACCAATTGGCATTGTGAACGAACTCTTAACTTTTTTTAATTCTGCATCATGTTGAATAACCAGGCTTGCTCCTGTGCAGTCGTGCGCAAAAAAGTTCCTTTTTTTGTACAACCAAAGTAATCCTACATAGCTTAAGTGGTAACCTTTTATTACTACATATTAATTATACACTTGTATCTTATAAATAGAGAGAAAAGAAAATCAAAGGGGTTTAACTTACCTACAGACTTGGTGGATGAAAGTAGTAACGTTCTGACCAATAGATGTGAGGCTCAAAACCACAAATAGTATCTCTATAGAGATGGGGACTTATAAACTTATTTTACTTTAGGTGGCCGCTCTCGAATAAATATCCGTATTATTAGTACAGGTCATGTATATTTCTAAATAAATTTGGTTTATATATGACGTGGTAAGTTATACTTTTCCTCTTTCTCCTCCGCCTATTTTCTGGTTATAGGGACATCGCAAATACGTGCCGATGATGTCGTGAGAAGTCGGGGAAAGGCACAGAGCATCTTATCATCCGATCCTAAATGACGTCTTCAGGTATGTGGTGTGTAAGGTCCTTTCAGGACAACATGTGTGCATCCCTCCCTTTGTTAGATAGGCATGATATATTTTTTGTGTATGGTGCATGGCAGTGGCAGGTATTTTCGATGAGTTCACCCCACATTACCCGGATATAATCCAAAGTCCTAGCGTGCCGCCAGGCTTATCAACGCTACCAAGGAGTGAGCTATTAGTTTCGGCTGATAGTCGGGACTTAACGTCCAGGAGCACTCACTCAACCCTGATACCATAACAATATTCCTTTATTCGTAAATGCTAACGATCGCAAAGGGCATTTGGAATCTCTATATGTAAGAACATTCAAGAATTCTAATCGTGCTAATATACAATTATTCATAGATCCTAACTTAATCGCACAGGTGAGTATTCATATCAGTGTCGTGCCCCTTGAGCAATCGAATTAACAAATCTAATAATTAAAAACGATACTCGAATTTCTTTTAACACAGTTTCTTTATTAGCATAAACCAAACTGACCTATCTTAATACCTTTAAAATTAAGCGAACCCGAACCGAACTGTAACTTGATATTTAAAACAAAGTTGAATCGCGACTGAACAATTAAGGGCACTCGCTAGACTAGTCATTGGTCTTTTATACCCCATATTCGGAAGTACTTTCTTTGCTCAAAACACGGATGTAAACAAACGACAACAACCTTGTCGTTCGTTCTACCGGTTGCAGCACCTGCGTCGCTTAGTAGTAAACAATCGCTTTACATAACAATTACCATGCTAGGTTAATTGTTATCATAATCGTCGATTGCTCCACCAAGCGCTCATCGCAGTCAGCTGTTGGGCTAATTAGCAAAACAACCGACAGTTGCAGAACAATACCATGCGAGGTATTGTTTAGCAATTGCTGATTATTTCGCTAGAATGCGCCCTTGGCTGCTGGAAGAATCTTCCGTATATTGGGCCATAACATCCCTACTCCCTTGGAAAAACTAGTTTCCGCAGGGAACTAGATCTGGAGAATGAAATCAATTAAATAAACTGAAAATATCTTAATCCTCGTTCGGTTCAGCCTCCTTTACGTAATTATTTTCAAATTTTCTTACTCTCCTATTTTACATATTTCACTAACTTTAATTGGATTTCGTGATTTCTATTACATTTTAATTTTCTTGTTTTCCCCTTTTTTTTATATTTCATATCTTATATGTTCTTTTGTTTTCATTTAACTAATTAACAGCAGTAACAACAATAACTGTATACTTGCTTTTTAATTTTTCTTATTTTCTTCTCACATCTAAGTTCGATTATATCGTCTTCTTACAACTACTTTCCTTTTTTGTCTTTATTCTTATTCTTTGTTATCTTCTTGTAACATATCTATATGGTCTTCCAATTTATTTAACTTATTTAAATTTCTTTCTGACATTTTTTTGTAGTTAGGGGAATATTTCATACCACAATCTTTATACAATATATTTCCTTATTCCATTATCATCTAACATTTTCCCAATAGCTATTTATCTATCCTAAACTTTCCACATAATTTACCAATTTATTACTTCCCTTCTATAGCAAAATATTGATCAAAGCTTTTTTCCATTATCCATTATATATATGTAAATGTATCATATCTTTTTTATCAATTACACGCACTTGTAACTCTTACCGTCTCTAATCATGATTTTTTACAACTATTCTTTCTATTTGATACCTCTATTTTATTTACCTTTGTCCTACCTGCAGGTCTATAGAACGTACCTATTTACAATAATATCTAATGCTCCGGTTCGCTAACACTGCTGCATGCTGTTACGGTTACTTCAGCTGTACGATTAACTTTTCAACTACCGTGGGCTCGTTGTGTTGTGTGGACTAGTACCTTGATACTAGTTGGGTCCTTTGTTCCATGTGCTGTTTCAATTGCTTAGTTCGGTGTTCCTAGTTGTCCTCAGAAAAATCTGCAACGCCGATGTACAGTGGAAGCTCACTGGTGTTTGACTCATCTCAGGTAAACCGCGCTTATGCAACTATCAGCTTGTGGGGCTGCACTCTTCGGGAGCTTTAAAGGGTATTTCCAATAGCGAGATTTCGAGTAGAGCGGACTTTCAGCTTACTGTTGAGCTTTTACTTATAAGGCTCATTGGCTGCTGATCGTCTCTACATGCCTTTGTTCACTCTAATTGATCTTTGAATCTAGTTATTTTTTTTTGTATTACTTCCATATTCATGATGGTGTTCTCCCAATTACATATATTATTGTGAGTCCACCCATACATAAAAAAGATACATTTCCTCTATTGAAAGTTTTGTAACGTGCTTTCTAAAACTGCATAGAATTCTGCATGATTCCTAGTTCTTTTAACTGACTGGGCTATGTGTTTTAGATTTGCCTTCATATAACCTTCACTTTAGTCTTCAATCACATCTTTAATATACAGTGATACATTGCGATGATCTTCGGTATTTGAACTTTTGGAAACTCTCCTATATCCCAGTGATTGTATATGTGGGTTCCTGATTAGTAGACAACGCTTTTCTCGTGAGGTCTATTTTCTGATTCTTCCAGTGGATCTTTTGTTTTTTAAGCTCATCAGCGCTTGCCTTCTTTTCATCAATCTACACAGTTCGGACACTGTGTGCGTTAGGACAGTCGTCGACGGATAACTTTTGTCATTTTCCCACCAACAGTATTATTCTGATGATCAACTTGCTCCACGTAAATTATACAAAGATGTTTCTGGAACTGATGTAACCAATTCTGCTGCAGTCTCCTTGAGGTTGCTTCAACTTCTACCTATGGTTAGCGACGATTTTTACATTCTATGCTTAAACGTAGGATTTCAATTTTGTACTTATTTGTGTATTTATCTTTTTTTCTTTTAACATCCAAATGTTAAATCAGGTTATTTATGTTTCCTTATATCCATTAATTTTTTATGAGTTTAAGCTTTAATCATTTGTTACATATTTTATACATTTACTCTTTCAAAGTAAGGAATATTGTTCTAACCTGTCTTATATCTTTTTTCAATGAGTTTATAATAATTTTTTTTTATACATAGGTAATATTTTTCCCATTTAACTCTTTTATTTCTTATTCATCTTTACGACTTTTGTCTTTTTATTTCTTCTCAAGTAATATTCCTTATTATTTTTTTTTTAAAGCAGCCAAGGGCAATACTTAAATTTTCTATATTTTTCTTTTATTTAGAAATCTTTATCTTTGTTATATATTTCAATTCTTTCTTCATTTTGGTTTTTTGTTTTTAAATCTTTATTTTTCATACACTTTATTTCTTCAACTCTTTCTCTTTCTTTTTACTAGAGAACTATTTTTTACTTTAAATCTCTAAGCCTCCTTGTTTTTTCTTTTGAATCTCTCAAAATATTGTTTTAATAACATTTTCTTACCTTTTAATTTATAAATTTACCTTACCGATTGGATCCACTGGGTTGCCTTTATACATCCTTTTATATATTCCTGTCCATATCAAGCTCCGCTCATCGAATTTCTTCTGAAATTGGAGGGAATTAGCTTATTTCGGACCGGCGACGCTACTATACCTATTTGATAACTATGTTTTGGTATCTTTAACTTACCCTTTTGCTTAATCCCTTGTCCTTTCCCCAGTTGAGGATAGATGTTGTTCCTACAATTGTAGCGCCATGCAGATCGTCTGTCAAATTTGTGAGGTTTCGTTTGTCCATTGAAAGAATTAGGACTTTTTACGAAATAGGCTGTTGCATTGGCGATTCTTACGAATGCACGTTCATCCCCAGCCTGTTTTCACTGTACCCATAATACCTCTGATGCCTCCTTCTTGAACCATTGGCTTCTTCATTTCTTACTTTATCAAGTTCCGCACTGTCGTAAGCTATGGTCCAAGTCTTCTCCCCTTGTTGTGGCTGGACTGGCTCATCCAATATGTGTATACTTTTCTCCCCCAGTCCTGAAGCTTCCTTTGCATTACATATTATATTCTTCCGGTTGCTGTCTGGGTTACTGATATCTGATCTGATGTTTTCTGCCACGTTCCTGTGAGCCTCCTCTATTCTGGCATGGAACTGATTTCTAGGACTGTAATTATTGGATACCACTGGACCACTAGCTGTTACATTTCTAAAAACGGAGCTTTCTTTCTGCACTTCGTTGACATCTTGAATCCACAATTTCCTATTTACACAATCGATCACTGCTTTGTCACTGAGGAAATCAATTCCAAGGATACCATCGGCGGGAATGGAGTCAGTGTCACCAATGACATTAAATTGGCAAACCTGCTGACCGTTATCTATCAGTAACTTTGCCTCACAAGTACCTATGGAGCTTTTCGCATTTCCAAATAGTCCTCCAATTCTTATTTTATGTTGTGTGTGTATGAAGGTATCTCTTTTTATCCTATTGAGTTTCATTAAGCTACATGTGGATCCCGTATCTAATAAAAGCCTAATCGTACCTTCTACAGCTATATCTGATACGACTGTGATGATAAATTTATTACTGGAATTCAATTGTTCTGTTTCTCTATCTGCTAAATACTTTCTTACGTAGATATCCGTGTAATGGTCGCGTGTTCTGCAGAATTTGCAATAAAGGTCCTCCCGTCCTGGATGGAATTTATTTTTAATGCTAGCTGCACAGTTGGCTACTCTTACGCGATGAATTTGGCAATTGAATATCTCGTGCCCATATTCCTGACATTTGGTGCAGTAAGGAGGCTGCTTTCTCCACTGGCATTCTTTAGCAAAGTGCCCAGGCTGACAGCATTTGAAGCATTTAGCAACTCTAGATTGCTGTCTGATCCTTCTTGGAGATTCCCAGTTCATTGTTGATCCTCGCACTACTTCAAATTGCTTTTGGAGTTGTTTTTGCCTTACATTGATAACATTTCCAGCCTTCCAGCTTTCCTGTGGTGTTTCGCTGGAGTATTGTGGTACTTTTCCCCATACTCCTGGCGCCATAGCTTCAAGCCTTTTTGAGTCTCTTTCGAAGTAAAGAGCTTTTTCTCGAATTTCTTCCAATGTACCAAACCTTTTTCCGGTTAGGTAAACCCAAGTGGCTTGACTGCTTACACTGGCTTTGAAGGTTGTTACTGCGTCAGTCTCCAACTCGCTTAACAAGCCTCCATCCATCTTTGGATATTTAGCTGATACCGAAGACTTAATCTGATCCAGCAGCTCCACCATCCTATCCGCAAACCCTCTAATATCTTCACCCGGCCTCTGCCTACATGCTAATATTTCAGTGCGTAGCTCACTGAAAGATTTCTGTGGCATGTAGGCTGTTTTAATCGCCTGCTGCAAAGATGCAAAGTCCTTTGGTTCATGTGAGCTTATTAGATAGTAAGCGTCATCGGATAATCGGTATTTTATGCATTTAATAAAAATGCTTTCTCTGCTGGTTCCAGTCGATCGTGCAAGTCTTTGCTGCAGCTGAGGAAACGAACAACTTCTTTTGCCAACTTTGGAGACCTTTCTCCTGAAAACATCGGCACATATTTAGAAACTAGGTCCATAATCTTCTCGTAAGAATCTGCCATCTTGCACACAGTTGGTGATTTTCTATCTATTTTGATTCCTCTTGTTTTCTTACTGATTTTCTTAATTATAGTTACTTCAAAATTTCACTTTAGATGAAATATCTTCTAACGTCTACACATCATATACATGGAATCGCAAATTTTATACAACTTGCTCTAGAAAAGAGAAGAACACAATACACACTCGTATCTAACGCTAAACATTCAAAGCTCTAACATAATTACCACACTCAATTATTCTGAATTCAGCTATTATGCTCACAAACATGCTTTCTCTAAATTTTTATTCTTCCTAATTCAGATGCACACGTCACACAATAAAAGAAAATACAATAACCCATACTTTAACTAACCCAAGATTATTCCCGTTAATCAAATTACTCTAGTAGTTACTGGAAGCAATTATTATAACTTATTAAAAAGGCGAGAAATTACAGAAAAGCGTGTGTGATCAACGCTCTAACCGACCTGTGACGTTGAAAACTTATCTAACCGATATTTATCACAATTTAAAAATTATTCTCGAACTCCATTCCATGCTAAAATTGACATCTGTTACCTTTTTATCTGAAAATGGTGAATGGTGTTTATTCGGGATGCGGGAGTAGCTGATAAAAGCACAACTCCTCGATCGCCGCTAATGTAGGTGTATGTGTGTATTATGATGAAGATGCGGGAGTAGCTTGTAAAAGTACAACTCCTCGATCTCGTCAATATATGTTGGAGTAGCTTAATTTCACAAAAAAAAACATAAAAACCGCAAAAACAAGACTTAATTTAACCTGAAAAGAAAAGAAAATTTATAACGGAGCAGCTGAAAAGCGTTAACTCCCACAATAACAAAAATTAATTTCGAAAACCACAATACTTAAAAACCACTAAAAAAATTAATTATCCAAAAAGATAATTATTTTAAAAAACACCAAAAACAAAAATCACCATACCTCACTTTTACCGGCTGCGCCAAAATGTCGTGCCCCTTGAGCAATCGAATTAACAAATCCAATAATTAAAATCGATACTCGAATTTCTTTTAACACAGTTTCTTTATTAGCATAAACCAAACTGACCTATCTTAATACCTTTAAAATTAAGCGAACCCGATCCGAACTGTAACTTGATATTTAAAACAAAGTTGAATCGCGACTGAACAATTAACGGGACTCGCCAGACCAGTCATTGGTCTTTTATGCCCCGATATTCGGAAGTACTTTCTTTGCTCATAACGCGGATGTAAACAAACGACAACAACCTTGTCGTTTGTTCTACCGGTTGCAGCACCTGAGTCGCTTAGTAGTAACCAATTGCTTTACATAACAATTACCATGCTAGGTTAATTGTTATCGTAATCGCCGATTGCTCCACCAAGCGCTCATCGCAGCCAGCTGTTGGGCTAATTAGCAAAACAATCGACAGTTGCAGAACAATACCATGCGAGGTATTGTTTAGCAATTGCTGATTATTTCGCTAGAATGCGCCCTTGGCTGCTGGAAGAATCTTCCGTATATTGGGCCATAACATCAGTTTGGTGTACGAGGTACGCGTACCTTGGGGGCGGGGGTAGCCGGGTTTCTAAATATATACATTTATTCTTGTTTTATTATAAGAAAAATTGGAACTTTGACGCTAGGTATAATATAACTTTATCCAGCAGCCATTTATCTTGCTTGGGTTTTTTATTTTAGATATTTAGATAGTGTCTTTCAAAGACCTTTCAGAATAACATCATCAATTCAGTGTCTAATTGATGTGCACCTGAGTAGGTACTCATTAATTAATTTAATTTAAAGCTATGTCAGTGCCCTTCAATGAAAATTTATGCCTGCATGACCTTAGTGTATGATGACACTACCCATTGAGGAAATATATCAATATGTAAATTTTTATTTTTCTGAAACAAAATCAGTTAACACATAAAAATAATACTCAAGTGCTTTACTCTGGCCTAGTGAAGCGCTTCATCCGAAGCAGCTGTAACATTTCAAATTAATTTAGTATAGAATTTCGTTTTATTATCTTAATTGTTTTTAATAGGTCATGTGGTCAAGTTAATCTATTGTATTCAGGAATCGTGACTTATATGATTTTTCTTGCTTTACCCTGTTTTTTTTCCTTTATCTTTGCAAGCATCAAGCTGATAGGGAATATTCTTCTGTGCGTGTTACAATACTATAAAATCATACAGATAATTGCTACTTAAAGTTTGAGTTAAGAAAAATCTTACAACACATATGCTGCCGACTATAATAGTGAAGGATTCTTTGGAAATCCCACTGCCTTGAGCTCTGCTCCAGCGCAAAATGTCGCGGATCAATTTGTTGTTTCCATCAGCCTACGCGGGATCCTGTCTGAACGCCTGTCCGCTTGGGCTAATAATGCGGGAGCATCTGAATAGCGCTCATTGAACTCCTACTGTACGGTCAAACAAATCTAGTGCATGTTTCCCATTGCCTGATAATGTAATTTATTCTCCTGTTTTTGTAGCTTCACCTTTTTGTGATCGACGGACCCTATTGCGCAGAGATGCTACTAGATTTGTAGACTACTCAGGGATAAACCGCACTTGTTTTGCCACCTTCTCTTTTAACGTCATATATGTATATAGCTAAATTTTCTTTAAGAACTTCACCTTCGGCGTAAGCTTAACCCCTTTTTGGGACCGATGGACTTTGCTTTCCACTCTTGGTCACGGATGCTGCTTGATTTTAAGACAACTCAAGGCACGTCACGTCCGTCATTTTCTCTCCACAAAAACCAACTTGCTTTCCTTCCTTTTGACTGATGAATGGCAAGCTCCTTTGCTGTCTATCTTCACTCCAATCCCAGTTTTTCTACTGGACAACAAATGTCAGTCGCGTACCTAGAAATCTTTATGGTGCATCTCATATGGGACCATAACCAATGATAGACCAACATGAGCAGATGTAAGTGTTTCTATTGTGACCGAGACCAGATTTAGGACTCATGCACCCATGTGCAGAATTTTCTATGTCGCACAGAGCAAATGGTCCGATTGGTAGGTATTCTTTATTCCCCTGGGGTCGGATTCTGTAATACGGAGAGTTGGGGTGTTTGAGAGGAGAGAACTTTTGTTTTCTCCGATTGAAGCCCTTTAACTCTCTATTTGCAAATCTTTAAAATACTTGGGGAGCTACGTACAATGGGAGAAGTGTGAAAAAGTGGAATTCTCTGGTGTAGAGCTAGAGAGTTAAGTTTTGTTTTATATTCGAAGTAGATAGGTCTATTACCTCCCAACATCGAGATAAACTGAATTTTTTTTTATAAGGGTGGTTTCTGAGGAATGCTCGGGGCAAAGAGGATTGTGTGAGGAAATGGAGCCGGGAGGTTGTGGGGATAAAAGTAGGAGCGGATTAACGAAAATTAAAAAAAAAAGTTCAGGGAGTTGTAAGCTCCTGATCTGTAAGACCAATAAAAAACTGATAAATTACTTTGGTAATTAGGTATAAGTGGATTTTATAGGTTATGCTTCATTTCGATTAAAGGTAATTTGTAGATTTGAGGAGCCGTGGTTGTAAATTAATTATTTTCCCGCGATATTGACGGCCACCTTACGCTGAGTGCGGGTCGTATTGCATTGGGGTTTTTCGATGGATTTCGAGTGTACAAAAATGTGAGTGAGAAATTTTTGGTGGAGGTGTTTTTTGGGTTGGAAGGGGGTGAATCGTGCACCCCTATATTGGGTTGTCCAATATACGTCATGTTTAGTATTACATTAAAGAGGGCTCAAGTTTTCGCATCAATTAAAGTGCTACTTATGAATATTTTTCTCATAGGAATTGAATATCAACGACTGAGCAGATCTTCACAATTATGAATTGAAAACATGACAATTTTTGTACCAAAAATCGGTAATTTTTCTACCTTAAAGTATTGGTTCACTTCTTGGGCATATCTCCAAATTATTTATCGGGCTCAAAAACTAATTAAATATCTAATTAGGTAACAAAATGTAGACGCGATTTCAGTATACATGCAAGCTTTAGCTTTTATAGCACCTTTTCTGTAGTGGAAGACGATCAAATTGAACATTTTCGCGTGATTTAAAATATTTTTAGCGGGTTCATTGAGACACCAAAATCCATTATCTCTGTAAGTATTCCAAGGATTTCCATAATTTTTTTTTTTAAATATAGGCGGTATATGTGGTGAATCCATACCGTATTTTGAAAATTCCTACGTGTTTGGGTACCTACCTACCTTTACAAAACACTACAAAAGCAGACAATACTGTCAGTTTAGAACTCTTCTTCTCACTCCTCCATGACTAAAACAGCTAAGACCGAGAGTTTTGTCGAAAGAAATAGAGAATTTCGAAATTCTGAAAACAAATTCCGCGAATTACTGTGAAGACTAGGAGAAAATCGATGACGAAATAAAACTAAGAATGCTGAATTGGATTGCCTATACGCTGCAATGTGCAAACAGTGCGAGGTGGGCTTTTGATTGGAGCCCGCAAAGAGTTCGATACAAATTTAGTAGTAATTAGAGGAGAACCATTTCGCCAGAGACAACTGAACAAAACGTGGAGCGATGTATACAAATACAGTGTTTCATGATGGATAAATGATTCAGATAGAATGTCAAAAAGATACAATAAATGTTTTCATTGATCCGTTTATTTTATCTCACTAAACCAGACCCAGGGTGCTCTGATAATTCCCTTCTGGCTTTGAGAATAATGGCTGATTTACATTACTCGAACATTGCTAGAAAACAGAGTAAGTAGTTTCCCCTTATCTGAAAATACTTTAGAACGATAAGGACAAAACATAATCCAGCAAAATTTTACTGAGTTAAATGTCAAATTCCCCTACGAAGGGGAAATTTTTACTGCCATAATTAGCCATAAAAAGTTCTAGCCAGAAGTATATTTTATGGCAGTAAATTTTGCTATTATGGCAGCAAACTCATACATATAACTACAAGCGTGTACGAATATAATTGTTTACACGCACACAAAATAAAAATATTTAAGGAAAGTCACAGCACATCAGCTGGAATGTGTCAAAGTTTATTAAAAATGTTACACATTTTTTTTACAAATTTTTTAAAAAATTTTTAAAAAATTTTAATTTTTTTTATAAAATTATTATAAATTTTTTTAAAAAATTAATTACCATTAATATTTTAACTTATATTTTAGTAAGCATATCTTAAGAATCACGAAATACTGAAATTTTAGGTTTTTTTAAGCAAATGAGCTGTTGTAACTGTTTTAACTGGGCTATTCTCTGTACCAAAGTTCTATCAGTACAGAGCGATGTATCTGAGGAATATTGTGAGATCTAATAATTTAGATTTCAAAGTGTTTCCTCAATGCTACCGTAATTAGCTGGGAGATCATACAAAAATCCCTTTATTGGGAAAGGCTGCAAGGACTTCGTTTGGCAAAAAAGTTTATCGACACCTCTGGCGGAAAAACAAAAGAACTCATACACCTTAGGAGGTATCACCTAAACAAGATTAGCTTGACTGAGTTTTCATCTTGCCACTTCTATCGGATGCTCATGAAACCTCGGAACATATGCTCTGCAACTGTAAAGTTTTGGCCAGGTGGTGATTACGCCACCTCGAACATGCTTTTCCTCCACTAAACTACCTCAATCCCAGAATGGCTTTACAAGTTTATAAACAGTCTAAACCTAGAAGGGGAGTAAATTGAACGGGGACTGACATGCACATATATAGATACATTTATATCCTTTAGTAGAGCAAATAAATATTATAAAGGGATATATAAAACAAGCGAGACAAGCAATGCGATTCGATGAAGTCTCCACATTGGGAATGAATCTACGCGAACTAAATGAGTTTTATATGATAAATCACAGCAAGTAAAACGCTTCTTTCTAGGGTGCTTTATTCCAAGTTTTTTAAGTGCAAATGTTTTAAACATTAGCAATAAAATATATTTCTTTCAAAAAGACTTTGGGATGATAGAAAATTCAAGTCAAGTCAAGTCAAAGTGCATTTATTTTTTGAACCCCTGCTTAAAGCAGCGTATAACGCTGGGTTCCACGACAGTACAAAGCTTATCAATTAGTTTACATGATTCATAGCAAAACAAACAATATATCAATTTAAACAGGATTCAATTAACTTAAATTAAATTAACAGCTTATATAGTCATCACAATCTCTAGATTTCACAGTTCAAATACACTGAGCCATTAATTATGATCTATTCGTAGTACTGAGGCCAATGTTGGCCTGGATACTGACTCTAATATCAGTAACAATAACAGCCCTAATATATAAACATTCATCACAAATCTCCAATCATTAATACATTAATACATCAACCAATACGTTATATTAATTTCAATATGGCACCAAGATTCGTATGGCTCGATCTATGTAGGACTGGAAAACAGAACTTAAAAGAGTATAAAAGAATATAATACATACCAAGGGGTATAATGAAGTGCAGTAGGTTGAGCAAAAATATCCAGCACATTTAATATTTCGTTATAATGTATGTATACTAATTGTAATTCTTTTTTCTTGATGTTTACCTTAATCCATACTATCAGTAATGGTTTCACTTTGGAAACATATGCCTCCATAGCTTCCATGCTTCCCACTTTGCTTTTCCTTTGAAATCTTAAGACACCGGGCTTATCTATATTGGAAAGTGCGTAAATACAGCTATTATTAAGCATAAAATTGACTGAATACCTGTGTTTACAATCTCCAACTTTAGCCTGTTTGTATAACCCATATAATTCTAGTAAATCATTATCTGATGGCGTTCTTTCTAGATTTTTAACATCTTCAGCGGCTTTATCGAAATCCTACGGACATTATTAGTTATATAGTGTATTTAAAATAATACGAAATTAATGTTTTAAGCTTTACTTTGCTGTTTAAAACATTCTGCTGCGTCACTACCAGTATCCTAGAGGATTAAAAAGATATAAATAGTTTACTATAACATTTGGAAATATGACTATGTAAATATTCACCTTTAAATACTCATCCCAATTATAAATATGAAAACTTTCATATAGGGAAGCTTCTGTTGGTGTTGTTGTGGGATTTATCCTTGTTCCCTTGTATTATTGGCTGCAAGTGCTTCTACCAATTTCTTTTTTGTATTTATTACGAAATATTGAATAGAACTCCCTGCTGGGAGCATTATCACACTGAATACATGCACCCTTACTGCAAGCTTTTTGATATTTAGAGATGCAATTGCCTGAACGCCTGAACTGAACTATTTTTGACGTCTGATTATTTTTTGCAATTGACAATTTGATGAAATGTCACAAGCGACACTTCGCTATAAAAGAGTGGGAAATAATGTTTTGATAGTCGATCACCTCTTCCTTTTTTTCTAATAGTGCAAAGTAATAAGACCCTCTCACTCACTTTGTCAGTAAAATCACATGTTCGAGTAATGTAAATCAGCCATAAGATTGCATTATAAATTTCAAGTGATTCTTATTTGCCAAATATCTCGTTTGACAGAACAAAATTAAAAAGAAGCAATTTGTTGACAGAAGTAGACCTGAGAGAGAAAAATTTCCAACATTGAGCAAAGCGCGCCTTGCGGCTAGGCCTTGAAGCTAGCTGCTAGGTTTGGTTTTGTGTTGTTGCATATTATTCACTAGTGTGCTCAGTATTTAGCGGAATTTTTAAAATTAAAAAACTTTTTTATTTTCTTAAAAGTCAAACTAAAATAGATATTTATGCAACCTATCACGGCATTCGTGTCGCCCATAAAAATATGTTTTATACTTTTCGTTGTGACCATTTGACAGAACTTAACACTTCTGTGAGTTTTGTTTATGGAATTTACCTCTCTCTTTTTTTTTAAAGTTTTTTTAAGTAGAATTTCCATAAAAAATTCATTTCAGGTTTTTTTTTAGGAACTATTTGGACCTGTGGAAAGTACGAGGCCGTAAGTGTTTTTTTATCTACCTTGACACCAACAGTTTTCAATCCTCCTTTTCAAGCGTGGCTGAGCACACAGGGTGTCGCCTATGTAGTCTTGGACCCAATTATGATGATTTAAGGAGTGTGATAGGTCAGTTTAAGGCGAAGCTTTTGGGCTTCTTAAATCCAGTATGAAAAATTAGTATTGATGACGTGTTTTTTTTTATAAAAATAGTAGGTAAATAAGAATAAAACGGGTTAAGATTTGAGCCACAACTTCAAAACGGAGAGGAGCAGGGGAATAACTTACCATCATTATAAGACCATTAGAAAGGTTCAACGATTTATCTTTCTAACAAGAGATCGTGGAAAAAAACTCTTTATGCAACCGAAAAATCTTTGAAAAAAGAAATTTTCTTGCAAAAATAGGGCGTTTCATATAAGCAGTAACCATATAATCGTCAGTTCGGTTTGGTTCCTGCCTGCCGTATACGCCAAAACAAACAGCCAAGCTGACCTCATATATAGATTTAAAATAAATTTTAATTGTGAATTATATTAGGCGAAATAATATATATTTACTTGAATGCCTAGCAAGATTTAGCCCTATGCGGGACTAGCAATCGTCTAATCGTCATTGCGTATAACTTTAAATCTTTAAGCCCCGTAATCTCAGAAAACGTTAGGATTTATTACTTAAAGTTACTTGATTTTTTTCTGACTTGCTTTGCACTTTCCGTTCTTAGTTATTATCAGACGTTTTCCACGAAATTTATACGATACTCGCATTCATGTTTGTTTATATGTTCTAATTAGCATACTTACTACATATATAGCGTTTTTTCGATGCACTTTTAGAACCGTTGTCCGATAAAAATATAAAAACATTCATACGAACATACAAGAAAACTTTCGATGGACGGAGTCAAAACCCTCGAGAATACTTCACAAGCGATGAAACAGACTACCTCCATACCACATGCGAGGGCCAACGTAGTCCATACATTCTAAAATATTTACAGTGCTCTTATGTAAAACTGACAAACGTTTGATTTGAATAGCTCCTCCGCCCTAAACTACTCTTCATACAGAAAAATGGTGTTCTGATAATCTTAAGCTTGCTTTATTGTCTTCCGAACAGTAATGAAATCATTATACCTTTCCTAACAAAATTATTTAGAAAAATTGATTTGAACCAAATGACTACGATTCCTCAAACAAAAACTCTCGGTTGAGAAATCATTTTATATGACGCTGTGCCGTCATGACATGCCGTGAAACGTCGTGAGCTGATGATTATCGAATGTAGCTGCCTACAGATTTGGACTCAGCTGAGAGGTATTGAGCGTAAAATAGTAAGGTTACTTTGTAATCAAAACCATTTTATTAAGTAAGGTATATAGTAAGTGTAGTCTTTGCGAAGGTAAGGAACCAAGCTTTAAATTACTAGCAGACTATTTTCCTGTATGGATAGTAGATTAGGCTCTATAGCTTATATAAAGTCAATGTTTGGCACTTTTCCATAAGTGTCAATATAGAAAATTTTAGAGAACGGACTACCAACGCACACATATAGATTTCTGTTTCATGGCTTGGGAAGTATCAAAACCCTCGAGAATAGTTCACAAGCGATGAAACAGACTACCTCCCTACCACATGCGAGGCCCAACGTAGTCCATACATTCTAAAATATTGGCAGTATTCTTATGTAAAAGTGACAAAAGTTTGATTTCAATAGCTCCTCCGCCCAAAACTTCTACTCATACAGAAAAATGGCGTTCTGTTAATCTTAAGCTTGCTTTCTTATCGTCCGAACCGTAATAAAATTTTCATACCTTTCCTAACAAAATTATTTAAAAAAAATTATCTTAACCAAATGACTACGATTCCTCAAACAAAAATTCTCAGCTGAGTAATCATTGTAATGTCGCTGTGGCGTCATGGCATGCCGTGGGCTGATGATATCGAATGTAGCTGCCTACAGATTCGACCTACGGCTGCACATACACATATGCAATTATCACTCAGCTGAGAGGTATTGAGCGTAAAATGGTAAGGTTACATTATAATCAAAACTATTTTATTATTTTGTTAAGTAAGGTATATATTAAGTGTAGCCTTTGGGAAGGTAAGGAACCAAGCTTTAAATTACTAGAAGACTATTTTCCTGTATGGATAGTAGATTAGGCTCTATAGCATATATAAAACCAATGTTTAGCACTTTTCCATAAGTATTGATATAGTACATTTTAGAAAACGGACTAAGCACGGACACGTATAAATTTCTGTTTCATGACTTGGGAATGATTCTCGAGGGTTTTGGAAGTATTCTCGAGGGTTTTGACTGAGTCAAAACCCTCGAAATGCTTCCCAAGCCATGACACAGAAATGTAGATGTGTGCGTTGGGCGTTCTCTAAAATGTTCAAAATTTATACTTATGGAAAAGTGTCAAACATTGACTTTATATATACTATTGAGCCTAAACAAACTACTATTCATACAGGAAAATAGTCTTGGTTCCTTACCTTCCCAAAGGCTACACTTACTATATACCTTACTTAACAAAATAATAAAATAGTTTTGATTCGAAAGTAACCTTACCCACGCTGACTTGCTCTCAGCTGAGTAATAATTTCATGTGTGTATGTGCAGCCGAAGTGCCAATCATATAGGCAACTACATTCGATATCATCAGCCCACGGCATGCCACGATGGCACAGCGGCAAATACAATGATTACTCAGCTGGGAGTTTTTGTTTGAGGAATCATATGCATTTGGTTCAAATAAATTTTTATAAATAATTTTGTTAGGAAAGACATAAAAATTTTATTTCGGTTCGGAGGATAAGAAAGCAAGCTTAAGATTATCACACCACAATTTTTCTGTATGAATAGTAGTTTAGGGCTGAGGAGCTATTCAAATCAAATGTCAGTTTTACATAAGAACATGGCAAAGAGTTTAGAATGTTAGGACTCCGTTGGGGCTCTCATGGGGTAGTGAGGGAATCTGTTTCATGGCTTGTGAAATATTCTCGGGAGTTTTGAGAGAACCCAATTAACCCACACCGACGCGGTTAGGCAAAAGGGATTCTTCCTAGAGAGAGAGATTTACCGTGATAAGCAAACTGTCATGAATCTACCTCTCGCACAACCCGGTGACGTCACCGTGTCTCACACCGTAGTGTACAAGGGCCGAGTACAGGCAAGCAGATCATTCACCGTGGCGTACACCGGCATGAGTAATATGATGCGCAAACTCTGTCCCGCATGGTCCCTACCACGTATCATTAATCACAGTACTCATTCGATTGATTAAACTAATTAAATGTACAGAGACTTTTGCTATGAAAATTCATAGCGAAATAAGTCAATATTAGAACACCATTTTCTGTATGAATAGTAGTTTAGGGCGGAGGAGCTATTCAAATCAAACTTTTGTCAGTTTTACATAAGAACACTGCAAATATTTTAGAATGTCAGGACTCCGTTGGGGCGGTTGGGGATCTCATGAGGTAGTGAGGGAGTCTGTTTCATGGCTTGCGAAGTATTCTCGAAAGTTTTGACACAGTCAAAACCGTCGAGAAATACTTCCCAAGCCATAAAACAAAATTGCTCAGTACTACATGGGAGCTCTAACATAGTCCTTACATTCTAAAATATTTGCATTATTAACTAAAAATTCAAGGATCGTCTTCTGCCATTTTGTCGGGAGAAAACGTGGATCCTTTTCGAAAATTTCCTCACCCTAGTATTGGTGGTCGCTAAGTGTTTTGTCTACCGTTGTTTTTTGTTTTTTGTGACAAAAGTTTGATTTGAATAGCTCCTGCGCCCCAAACTCCATTTACATAGAAAAATGGTCTTCTGATAATCTTAAGCTTGCCTTGTTATCTACGCAACCGTAATCAAATTTTAATAGGTAGCTGAGTAATAACTGCATATGCAAATGTGTCATGATCCGATGAACTCGAATGAAGCTGCCTGCAGATAGGACTAGGGATGCAGATACACACATACAACTATTACTCAGGTGAAAATAATTGAGTGTAAAATGATAAGGTTACTTTTACTTTTTAATTAAAACTTTTTTGTTATTTTGTTAAGTCAGTATGTAGTCAGTATGTAGTAAGTGCAACATTTGGGAAGGTAAGGCATCAAGCTTAAAATTACTGACGGATTATTTTTCTGTCTGGTGAGTAGTTTAGGCTCTATAGCAGGTGTGGCCAAACTTTTTTCCGTTATGGGCTATTCTGTAAAATATAGTCTGCGGGCGACCATTCGAATAAAAACACATAATTGTGCAGTGCCGATATGGTCAGTAGATTCGTCAAACTGTAATGATAATACAATGCATTTATTAATGTTTTCACGTAAAATAGATTTTGGTTAATTCCTTCTATTCTACGCATAACTGTATTTCGCAATAGCGACATATTTTTGATGGATGCCATTATTCCCGTTTTATTTTTAAAATTTTGAAACAACCACCAGCTTTAATCAAAGCCTCCTTCCATACATCCCCATCTTGAAACGGTTTATTATGTTTAATTAAAACGTCAGCAACTTTTAATCAGGCAATCGTAGCAGCCTGCGAGTTCGTACTGTATTTGAAAAACTATTTTGTTAGGGCCAAAACACAGTGAGAGCGACACAACAATGTTGGCAGCTTAGTTGGCGACAATCACTACGTTTACATGACTACTTGAAGTATGCTTGAAGTAATCGAAATATCATGAAACGCTCATTCAACGCGTAGATTTCAACCTAAATAATTGGAAAATTAAATTCAAGAAAAATTCAAGTTAAGTAATTGGAAATAATTCAATCAACCGCCCTACCTGAGCTTCAAGTGTATTTCAAGTCAAGTACTCAACTATTCATGTAAACGTACTGTGTGTCTTGGCCTCTACGCAGTTAATTGTGCATGTGCCTTCAGTTGTTACATTTTGGCCTTTCTTAACGCAGTACCAGTAATCTTCTTCATAGTTTTTATGAACTGTTAGAAAATGTCTTTCAACGTTTACTTTCTTAGGCAAAGCCAATGTAGTATTGCAAATAAAACACACACATTTATCTTTCATAATCTATTTCCCATTCACTGTGATAATGATAGGTTTTTTTTCCGGCATGTACTTGGTTTATTCATTCTAAAACATAGCTGCTTCCGTTCGCTGTATGAATAAATAAAAACAACTAAAATTAAAAGTAAATACAAGTGCACAAACACGGAGTAACAAGTGGAAAAACCAACAACTTAATGACAAGCTAAGACACAGCGAACAAAATTGGAAATTTTTCGTGGTTTTTAGAAAGAAACAAATAATGTCATATACTTTCGTCTTTTGCATGAATGGGGGAACAAAAATCGGGAGAACGTAGGATTACCCGACTGATAAAATCTTCTTGAATACCTTCAAAATCCTTTAAACTATTCATAATAATATACATCGGGTCACGCTGCCTCGAAAAAGATAAATTTCGCTTTGGCCAACAACGTGCTGAACGGAGAAGTAAAATTCTCATATTTCCGAAAATATCAGAGAATCCAGATTTTCAAACATTAATTTAAGTGAAAGCAAGTTCTTCAATCTTAGCTTCGCGGGCTACTTTTAAAACCTTTGGGGTCGACGTGTTGGCCACCCCTGCTCTATAGCATATATAAAATCAATATCTAATAACTTTTCCATAAGAATCATTATAAGTATTTTTTGTATTTAATAAAATTTTTGTTATTACTATTATTATATATTATTATTATACTAAGGTATTCAAATTTATAAAAAGTTTAACGAATAATATCAGAGCAATTAATATAAAAGCAACCGATAACAATATTTTCACATTAATTTGTAAAAGTTTCAATGAACAAAATTATTTTTTCATTGCTATACGTGTTGTATCTCATTAATAAAGATATTGCCAATGTTTTGTTTTTGCTGTTCATAAGGATACATTATTATCCTATACGCCCTTTATTCCAAAGGGTAAATACGGACTTTTCCATCACGACAAGAGCTCTTTTACAAACGTCGATAAAGCATTTTAAAAGCAGTTCATAACATACAAGGGCTACATATAAGGGTTCCATAGAACACCTTTCAGGTCTACATATGTAACTACGTATACTTTGTTATGTGTGCTTTTAGAAAGAGACGTTGGAAGAAAGTAGTAGTCTGGAGGTAGACGCAATGTATGCACGTAAATGTCATGTGGTATACCTATGTATATTATATATACATATGTATATAATGGATTTTATTAAAAAATATTTTCATGTATCTTCATTTTACTCGTGTTTTGTTTGGTCTTGATTATTTTTACCTTCTACTGAATCTCATTATAAATTTGTTGTATAAAAATATATGTAAGCATGACTGCACACTTTTTTCGTCATTCCATTCCATTTTTCATTAAAGGAGATTTAATTATCCTCCTGTATATCAATTAAAACACGTTTGTCTGTCATGCATATGTCTAGAACGAATAAAAAATGTTTTAAATTATAAGTGGAGAATATAACTTATGTTGGCTTGATGAAACAAAATAAGGTTAATTAAAAAGAAATAAAAGAATAAAATTTTGAAGTAGTCCTCCTATATAAAGGTAATTATAAACATAAAAATCAATGCACTTTTTAAAGCCATCCACACCTGTAGGGCAATGAGTCCATGAAGGCAAAGTTAACGCAAGCCTAAGGTACTTGCTATATCGCCCGCCACACATAAAAGCAATGATCATTCGATGCATTATGTAACAGTGTTTTTTCGAAGAGGATACTAAGAAACCGTTCATGAAACCGGGAAAAAAGTTTCAAGAGTAATTATAAAATGACCTATACTAGAATATTTCCCAATTTTCTTCTGTTTGAGATATTGGGACTTGTGCCTATCATCGATTGATCAATAATAAAATTAGTAGGTACAACCTACCTACACTCTTTGTATTACAAAATTAGTTTTGGATTATTTTGAATAAAGTTTTGTAGTTCATATACGGGAGGGAAAAGTCGCCATCCGATTTCTTGTGTAAATACTGAATTTTCTAATGTAGTTTTTGACACCTTCGAAAGCATGCTTAATTAACACCAATAAAATGCGAAGTAGGAATTTAGGAAGCAACAAGTAAAAATGTTCGAATTGGCATAAGACCAACTCTTATGATAGATGAATGCCACTTTACCATTTTGTATGGTCAGTGCAAGTTCGTTTTTTGAAGTGGTTTTTGGCATATATCTCTAGAACGGTTCGTCGGTCAGCAAAAAGGATTATAACAAGTTTGATAGGATTTCATATTCTGAAGAACTTTTCCGTCCAATAAAAATGTCTAGGGCTGTTGGTTTTCACAGTATGCATGGTGTTTCCACCTGGGAGAACAATAGAAAACGAACGAGTTTATAATACTCACCTAGACAAAGGAAAAATTGTATGGCATGGGTGGGGGGGGGGGGGGGGCATATCAACCGTATGGGAGTTACAGGGTGATTAAGAAAAAAAGCTACTTTTTCACAAAAAAGTACAGGGCGTACCGTCAGAGCTAAGAGCTCTTTGCTGAACTTCATGGCCCATCCAACGACTGCTCAACCGTCCGGGAAAAATCCAATAAAATGTCGAATATTCAAGCAGTATTAACCGAGTACATTATTACGGGTGGTGTTTTTATTTGAATTTTCCAAATGTAGTTCTACAGCTGTAGTGGACGAAGAGTTGAAGAAGGTTCCAAGAAATTCAAGACAGCCAAAATTTTTCAGAAGCAAGTAGGAGGAATATTCTCGAAAGCCGAGGAAGATCAACCCGGGTTGGAGAATTAATAATCTTGTTGATTCAACCTCTAGGATAAATACGTGGAAAATTTTTCAGAGAAGTGGACTGTAATAATTTTTCTAAATCAGACATTATTTGGACTTTCTTGCATGAGTTGACATGTTGTGGAGAGTATGAAGCGATGTATATGTTTAATAAGAGAGGAATTATAAGCATATGTACATAATAAACATCAATTGGTAATCAAGAATCCTGACTTTCGAATAAGGTTTAATTTGTAGATACAGTTCAATTCAACATGTTGATTTTCGTGAAATGGGGAATTGCTTCATTTATACAAGAAATATTAAATGTAACAAGTACGAACAATATAATAATTCAAAATTTTCATTCGGGGCGTGATTTCGGTTATAGCTGGCTGGAGCTCCACTAAATAAGATCCTTCGCGCAAGAAATAAATAAGCTAAAATCGGTAATTCTGCGTCAATTAGATTAGACGTCACGGTCCTGTAGCGCGGCGTTACGACATAAAACTGGTATTATGATTGTCGATTAAAGTAACATTTGATGAAAACATACGACGTTGGAGTGTTGTCGTATTAAGTAGATAAATGTTGATATAAGTGATAATTAAGTGACAATTTCACTCACTTGGTTTTTGTAAGTGAAAGATGTTATATCTGTGTAAGGAAAAGGAAAATTAAGCGGAAAAGCATAAATTTTATGGTGGCCTTTTAAGTGTTCATTAAAACATATAGTTCAATAATATTTTATAAATTAAATTAATTTTTTTTTGTATCTTTGGCGTAAAAATTACACCAAAAAAAATTATTTGAAGTCATGATAGATTTTATGGTGAAGAATTCTTTTATAGCCTGACACCAAGGTCTATAGAATACAAGGTATTCCCGTTAAATTTTTAGCACATGTTCTGTGACGCAATTTCGTGATTTATGTATATACATTTCTATAGGAAAGACAGAGAAAGCGCTGAGAGTATTGTGCTGTCTGTACCAAGGTCTATAGAATACAAGGTATTCCCGTTAAATTTTTGGAACAAGTTCTGTTACGTAATTTCGTGACTGATGTATATACATTTCTATAGGAAAGACAGAGAAAGCGCAGAGAGTATTGTGTTGTCTGTACCGATATTTCGTCACTAATGGCGGAATGTGGTTCGTAATGGGAATACCTTGTATTCTATATACTTTGCCCTGACACTATCTGTCACTTTAAGTGACAACGATAATAAGGCTTCGAAGAAAAATACGAAAAGTGAAGTCAAATGAAACTGACTGCGGAGCTTGCCACTTCGGTGAGTCGACAACTATAATAACGGTGCATATTTGAAGTTGAAATGATTTTTTGTTTTATAATATAAGCAACAAAACTTCAGGTTGTTAAGTTTTCATTAAACAGTTTTGAACAAAATATGCAAAATTTAAATTTGTGTATGACAACACTACGAAAGAGTTGCACAGTTTTGCTTATATTTGAGCTTGTTAATTGTTTTAATATTGGGTGTTCAAGAACTATTTTGTTCTCTATGAAGTTTCAATAAGTCAAGGTGTTACACCTTGGCTTTTGATGAGAGTGCAGCAGCTCTTGTACCACTACACCAAAATTAGATATCCGAAAGGGAAGCTTTGATTAAGTGAACTCAAAATTAAAACAACTGTTTGCTACTAAAAACAAGACTGCCGTTTATTACAAATCATATTCAATTTATATTAAAATTGCACTTAACTAAGCAAATCTTAATATGTTCCTACCTACCACTAATTGCGAAAATCGATACCTACATACATATTAATAATTTAAAATTGCAATAATTGCTTGGCTATGCAAGCCGATAACAAAAAAAAAACCGAACAACGAAATAACTTAAATGTAAAATGCTTACCTACTTAAATTACAACCAGGCGAGTAATTCTTGCATTCTTCTCTTGCACCTTTGACTGGGTGTCATATTCATAAAAATATTTGCAATGACACATTGAATGCAAGAATTATTCGCTAGAATTAGCGTTATTGTTTTTGGGGGCAAGCGCTCGCTTATAGAGCAAGTAATTGCTGATTCTATGCGACCGTTGACCTTTTTGCCGAGTGCAAACATTCTCCCCCACGTTGAACGAATGTTCAATCTATGCTGACGCTAAAGTCCGGCTCTTTGTGATTCCTAGGTTTGGGTATTGGCACTGTAGACTGCTGCTTCTGCTGATATATCCAATGATAGTTGTGTGAGATGTCCGTTCGTGTATTAATTTCGGCAGCTCTAGCTTTTGAGATGAGAGTTGTTGCTGTAAGAGGCTCAGTTCCTTCCATTGTGCATGGTAAGTGGGTGAATCTACCAAGGCTGGGACCGCCGGTGACCATGAAACTGACGTGTTGAAGTCATTAATCAGCTTCTCATATGATGTTGTTATATTACTCGGATATTTATGTTGCCCTTCGATAGTAACTGAATCATGCTTAAGTATGCAATTGGGTGGATGGTTAGGAGGCCAGATCCTTGCAATGTTGTAGTAAAGGCCTTATTTTCACACACCGCGTTAATTGTTAAGGCCTGCGTAAGTGCATATATCCATTTGTTTTTATGGAGAGTCTGAATCCATACTGAGTTGTCTCTTATTTCCTTTAATTGACACTCATGTGGAGTGGGTGCGTCATTTAAGAAACTGATCTCGCACTTGCTGATTTGAGACCCTCTGTTGTATATTGGATGATGCTGATTGTATAGATAATGTTCCTCATATCCAGTTGCCACGCATGACGAAATTTCTTGATCGGACAGCGGGTAATAGTTGTCTCGATGCGAGCTGATAGCTAAATAGGTCGAATGCTGTTCTGGGTTTTTATGAAATACCCAAGGACTGGGGAGTGCTTTCCACAGAGAAGATCACCAGTCCCAATTTTATTTGTTTAAACACTTTTGTAACTTTTGTACACTATGTATGAACTTTATTAATCAACTTTGTACACTTAATACAACAAATTTTTATTTAACTTTTAGACTTTCTTTTTCTAGAGATCTGAAGGCCTTACCTCTGGTAGGGGGACTCTTCAGATCACTTCAAAAGTTAGGAAAACTCTGCTTGTTCCTAGCAACATCAACTGAATTTATTTAAGTTCTCCCTCCATCGATTTATTGAAAAAATTCGAAGTAAAAATCTATCGGCCAATCAATTTCTTCGATAAGTGAAAAAGATGCTATTCTCAGCAAGAATCGATTTAAGGGGAAAAGTGATTAAATCGTATGAGTTCAAGTACTTTGAACTCATCACAAAAAACGTAAATCGCTTGCGTCGGCATTATTGGTTTTCGTGACAAAAATATTTTAAAATCGCATAATTCATATGCGTTCAAGTACTTTAAACTCATCGCGAGGAAATTGTTTACGTTGGCGTAAATAATTTAGAAGGTGAAATCCGAGATACTAACATTTGCTTTGGAGAAATTTTGTGAGAAAAAGTAACCAAGATAATTTAGGAAAGAAATTTATTGGTTTCATGCTAGTGCGATGCATGTTTTAGGATTTTAATGCTAGTGAGATGAAAATGTTTTGAATTTCAGGGTAATTAACAGATAACGCCAACGAGGGATGTTAATGATGTCACGTGAAGTAACTAGGGTGTAAGGTGACGCGTATAGCGAGCACTTACAACACCATCCCCCTTAGAAAAGAAAGTTGCATTCTGTGAATGAACTTTCGTTGCCAAGAATAAAAAGGAATAAAATTAAATGAATGTACTTGTGTTACGGATTAGAGGAAGAATCCGCAAAATTCAGCTGATGTTTTCTAATATATTGTACATTTTTTTTTTAGAGTAAGTATTGAAATGACTAATAATATATTTATATTTTAAACTAACTATAGTAAATTAAATCAACAAACAATAATAAGGTTTACGTAAAAAATTTTCTGTTGTTTTTTTTTCTTCTAATACCATTTAATTAAATCGAAAATTATCGCTATGATATATAAATGTATGTAAGTATGATAATATGAATATATATGTATGAAAAATCGGGCTTTCTTCTACCTCTTTTTTTTTGTTTGTTTTTTTTTTTATTTCAAATAGCTAGATATATAGATATGTACGTAAATTTAATAATATGAATATATATATGTGTAACGTTGTTTACATTACGGCTTATCTGTCCCAGTGCTCTTACTCGTTTTTCTTTCCAATTTTAATTTAAGTGGTTGGCTAGAGCCGGGAAAAGGTTCAGGTTTCATATCTAGTGAGTTTTTTGTTTTCTTTAGACAATTACACGTCAGTTTCTTCCATAATATCATAATTGTAAGGGCAATAATTGCTGCCACGGTAATGTAGCTTATCGTGTATTGATGTACGTCATGTTTTGTGGGCATGGGGAATCCCTGGTTCTCATATTGCTTTTGTTTTGCGAGAGCTTCGCTTATTGCTTTGAGGTCGTTGTCATTATGGTATTTCAGCACTTGTGTTGGGTATTCATTTGATATGAGATGTTGATTTAGGTCAGGGATGACCGATATATTTTGCGAAATATTTATAGAGGGTAGGTAGAAGCTATTTGTACGAGATGTCTGGGTATTGTGTGATTCAAGAGTTAATTCTTTAGACCTAATATAACAACCTGGCGTTATTTTTAATATACCGCTTCCGCTGATATGTATTGGAGTGACTGTATTTCCGCATATGGCATCGAGGGTGTTTTGCGCGTTGAGAACAAAAAGCCAATGGTTCGGTTGTGATAACTGTATCCAATAGTTTGTCGCGGGCAAACTGCGAATATCGCAATCTTGAGGTATTTTAGTTACATGTTGAAGAAGTTTTACTTCGCACAGACTTTGGGTTGAGCGTGAGTTAAATATAGGGTGTATTATACGGCAAAGATAGTAAGCAAGATTATTGGTCACACAATTACTCAAATCGAGTTTGTTGAGAGGGTAATAGTGTTCACGGCTAAGATCAATGAGCAGATATTCTACTGATGGTTGGATATAATTAAATATATGTTGTTTTGTATTGGGAATTGGCAATGTATGACTTTAAATAGTTGGTAGCTAGTAGTAGATGGGAGTGTATTTTAATTTCAAAAATAATTTTATTATTTATAGTTGCTGTACTGACATGGCTAATTTGGTAAAGTTGTACAATTTGATTTTCAGTTTGGAAATCGGCAAAATAGTGTTTGGAGGTAAATTGTCTTGTATATCAAGGAGCAACTGTTTGATTTGGATAGGTGTAATTATGGAAGGATGCAGTTTGCCGTGTCTAACGTCTATTAATAGGTCCACGAGGTGGTTAAGTGTGTATTGGTGACGCATTAGAACGAGAGTGACATGAGAGACTAAAGTCTCCCATTCGATTACTACCCTATGTGTGTCAACCTCTTTATTGAATGTAACTAGGGTGTCCCTAAACCTTTTTAGTTTTTCCTCGATGTGATCGACCTGGTTTTTGATGTTAAATCTAGTTTTATTAAAGACGTTTGTTGTGCTTTCCAAAATAAGGGTTTGGTTTTTTGATAAGGTCTAATAGGTAATTATTGTTATAAGTTAAATTATTTATCTTTTCCTCATAATTCTTTGCATCGTTCTCATCTAACGTTCCAAATAAGGTTTTGCTTACACTCCCTATAGCGTTAAATAGCCCTCTTTTGTTCGAGTGTTACCTGGTTTTAGCAATTGTTCCCTGAGCCCAATATCAGACATTGTTGTATTAATAATTTGCGCTACTCCTTGACAGTATCTTAGCTCTTCCACCTGTGAGCCTATATTATCACAAAGTGTGGAAATATGTGACGCATATTTCTGTAGAAGTGTGGTTTCATACAGCAAGTTTTTTTAAATCGAAGTAGACAATGGCTTTCCATTCATAGCTGTATAGCCCAACGTCTCCCACTTCTTCGAAGTAGATGCCGGAGTTAGTGTTAAGCTTCGTAATTGTCACGGGGTCTTCTGCACATACCATGGATACGCTCCCAATAATGGTGAGGAGGATGAATATTATTGACCTGCAATATGTTTTTCTTTGTTTATTCAGTCAATAAATGCCTTAAGATTGTTGTTATGCACTGTTTTATTTTTATTTTTAACTTTGATTGTCGTGTTTTCACTAGAATTTATTTGTATTATCTCGTAAGGGCCGGACCAAAGAGGATCGAATTTGTTCTTACGGGCGTGGTTTTTTTAAGAGCACTTTTTCTCCGATACTGAAAGTTTTTGGTTTTGAATATTTGTCATAATTGGATTTGCTCTTTTCCTTTTGACTGAGAAGAGTTTCTTTAGCTATCCTGTAGCCGTGCTGTAGCCGGGCCTTTAACTCATTTGCATAGTTCTCATAATTATAACAGATTTTTGGTTCGGACTTCAGTGGTGATGGAATGGTAGCTGCGGAGCCATAGAGAAGCTCGTGTGGGGTGTAGTTGGTACTTGAATGTGGTGTCGTATTATATACGAACATAGAATAGGGTATCCAAGAATCCCAAGTTGATACGTCTCTGTTGACGTAGTGTCGCAAATATTCAGCGAGGGTTCTGTGGGACCGTTCCAGAGCTCCGTTGCTTTGGGGGTGATAAGGTGTAGTTTGAAGTTTTTTGATCTTCAATAATTTACATACTTCTGAAAACATCTGGCTCATGAAATTCGAACCTTGATCTGTTAAGATAGAGTCTGGCACACCATGTCGGCAGATTATTTTTGTAATGTAGGCTTCTGCGACGACTCGTGCTTCTATACTTACCAAGGGGATGGCATCAGAATACTTGGTAAGATCGTCTTGGAAGGTGAGCAAATATTTGTTTCCATTTATGACTAATAGGAAGAGGACCAACTATATCCAGAAAATTTTTTTCGAATGGCCTTGAACTGGTTGTCGTTATTTCATAGGGATCTTTGTATTCCGTGTTAACTTATTGGTCTGGCATGAGGGGCATTTTTTTATGAATTCTTCAACGTCCCTCCGTAAGCTTGCCCAGTTATAGGATTCCGAATCCGTTTTATGGTCCTTTCTATTCCCTGGTGTCCACCAAAAGGGGACACATGATAAGTTTTTTAGGACATCCGTAATATCTTTGGGGTTTGTCAGAGTTAATACCTCGGATAGATATATTGTTATGTTGACTGTTTGAAATGTATGCCTGAGTACAGTTTTTATCTCAGAAAAGGTGTTTGAGTCTGTGTGTGAAATATATATGTGCATTTCCTTAAGTTTTTGTTGGGTATGAAAATCCTGTATTTTTCTGCAGGCTTTTAGAAGTGTCGTTGAATCAGATTTCGTCTTGAGAGGTAGTTTAATTAGCGCTAATACATATGTGCACTTCTTCGTTGGTTCTATTATAAAAGTTTTCTCTTTCAATTTTTTTTTCAACTGGGGAATTTCCTTCTTAAGAGACAATATCTCTTTCTGATCGTTGTCTGATAGAAGATAAAATTTGTATTTGACATTTTTAACATCCGTTAAATGGCTTGTGTTCACTATTATGGGGGCATCTTCCTCAGAGTGAATTGACGTTAAGTAATTATTGAACCATTCATCGATATCGGTGTCACTTTCGTCATTCTTCGCACACTTTGCTTGTTGTCTGGTCAACATATTTACTACTTTATTTTGAATTTCTCTCTCGTTTTCCGGTATAATTCGGCTCAGTGCATCGGCATTTCTGTTGAGCTTTCCTGCCTTATAAGATATTTCGTAATCGTACTCCTCTAGCCGTATCCTCCAGCGCATAAGTCGGGAGGAGCAGTCCTTTAGGTTCATTAGCCAGACTAAGGGCTTGTGATCGGTTAGAATGGTAAACGTTCTGGCATATACATAAGGTCTGAACTGCTCTACAGCGTACACGATGGCGAGCAGTTCCTTTTCTATGGTAGAGTACCGAGTTTCAGCGGGGTTTAGGGTCCTACTTGCATAACATATAGGATGTTCTCCATCTATTCCCTGCTGCGACAGGACGGCTCCTAAAGCTATATCGCTTGCATCGGTAGTGATAAAAAATTTTTTATCGAACTGCGGATATGCAAGGATTGGAGCGGTTATGAGATTTTTCTTTAATATTTTGAAGGATTCCTCGCAGAAGGAGCCCCATTTGAAGGGAGTATCCTTTTTAGTAGCTTAGTGAGAGGCTGTGCAATTTTTGCAAAGTTAGAGATAAATCGCCTATAGTAGCCTACGAAACCCAGAAATGCTTTGATATCTTTTGCTTTCTTTGGGGTAGGATATGTTTTTACGGCTTCGATCTTTGATGGATCAGGATGTATGCCATCTGAGCAAACGACATGTCCCAAGTAAGCGATTTCTCTTTGGAGAAAATGACATTTCTCGGGCTGCAGCTTGAGGTTACTTTCTCGAAGTCTTTCGAAAACTTCAGTTAGTTTTTTATTATGATCCCTCAAGTTGTATCCGTAAATGACTATGTCGTCATACACGAAGCAGTGTAAGCCCTGCAGTCCCGTAAGTACAGAGTTCATAAGCCTTTGGAAGGTGGCTGGAGCTCCTTTCAATCCAAAAGGCATTCTGTTATATTGATAGTGCCCGTATGGGGTGCTGAATGCCGTTTTTTCCTTACTTTCTTCGTCCATGGGTATTTGATGGAACCCATTGGCTAAATCTAACGTACTGAAATATTTGGATCTTCCGAGTTGGTCCAATATATCAGTTATGTTGGGCAGAGGGTAAGCATCTCCCATTGTTATATCATTAAGCCTTCGGAAATCCACTACGACTCTCCATTTCTTGTTCCCTTCACTATCTGATTTTTTGGGAACTAGAAGGAGCGGGGAATTCCATGGGCTTTTACTGGGGCTTATTATTTCTTCTTCCAGCATCTGGTCTATTTGGCGGTTTATTTCTTGCCTCTGTGACTCCGGAAGTCTATATGGCTTTATGTATATAGGAGGTTTATCAGATAACGTTGGTATCTTATGTGAAGTAACCTCAGTACAAGAGAGTTTGTCTCCTGGTAGGAAGAATATTTCATTGTAACGACGGCATATATCTAGAACGGATAGCCTTTCTTCCTTATTACAGTGATTTAAATGAATAATTTCCTCTAGTTTCTTGAGGCGGTCATGGCCGATAGTATTATCAGGGCCTATTGGGAGTAAATCATAATCCTGTGGATCTTCCCACTCAGGATTTACTTCGCTCGAAGGGAGAGTGATTTCATTTTCATTTAAATTTAATAATAGAATTCGTACTTTCCCATTTCTTGGCTTGGTTAGAACATTACCCAAATATACTCCGGGTTTAATTTCTTTGTGCACACAAAATAAATTTGTTTGTTTTTTTAAAGGGATTTCTACAACCTTTTGGGATCTTGGTGGAAGAGATATGTTTAAACCACTTGTAGTATCCTCGGTTTCTATTCCTTGGGTCTTGGACATAGGTTGTAAATTACAGTTCACATAGGCAATGGAATCCACCATTTGGTTTGAGATGTCTGTTCTCTTTGGATTCCTATTTACCGAACGTAATTTCCTCGAGTCCGATTCGGGCTTAAAAGGGTCTGTATTAACCAAAATGTCAGCATTTACATGCGTAGTGAAATTTTCGTTTGAATTTTTACATTCCGAATTTCGAATTTCCGCGAATTTTAAATTTGTTTTGCCTTCTGAGGCTATTTTTGCTGGTTGTAATTTGCCAGTCTGAGTACACCCGTTGTGTGTTTCGTTGATTATACTGAGCTCCAAGTAGCTTTCTTCGTAGCTTATTACACATCTGTGTCGCGTTAGAAAATCGTTTCCTAGTAATCCATCGTAGGGGATTAAAATGTCTTCCTTAATGAGATGAAATGGGTGCTGTATAGAATTATTTTGCATTTTTAAATTGCAGTATGAAATTCCTACTGAATTAAGGCTATTCCCGGAAAGAGTAGTAATTTCGCACTTGAGGTCTTGATATATTGGGGTAGAGTCTGTCACCAATTTGAGTTTATAAAGACTGACCTCAGCTCCAGTGTCTATTAGAAGTGTGAAGTATTTTTTTTTTTGAGTTTGATAAGGGCAATGTAATGAGAATTGCATTTCTCGAAATTATTATTGGAACTCGAATCAGTGTTCTGAGTTTTGGTGTATCACGGCTTTTGTTACACGGGTGGAGTCGCCGGTGCCCTCCATCCGCGGTTGATCGTTTTCCGATCCATAATCCATTAACATATTCCATCTGACCTGCCTAGCTGGAGTCGGATGTATATTCCGAGAAGCGGGAAATATTCGTGTTTGATTATTATTATTAGATCTATATCTCTTGGTTTCTGTTTCTTTCGTCTTGAATCCGAGTTCTACATTCACTCCTATGGTGATTAGGTTTTTTGCAATAACTGCAGTTCAATCGATGAATTTCCCTCTTTATGTGAGGACCAGTAGGGTGAAATGATGGGATGACCTTGTTACGGAAACAGGTGTTCTTCGTGTGGCCTCTTTTACCACAAATATCGCAAGTTGGAATCGACTTGTTTGTTTCACTGGGCTTTGCAAAATTTTCGAGACGTATTGCATGCTCTGAAGCATAAAGGACGAGTTTACGTAAAGTTGTCTCGCCTTTGGACTTAACAATTACACGTAACTGTTCACTTCGCAGGCCGTCTTCGAAGGTCTTGATTGCATTTAACTCATTCTCTTCTAATAAAAACTTTTTTGCTACCGCGTCGGTTACGTTCTGGGATGTGACGTTATTTAGTTCACACAAAAGTTTACTTAAACCTTTGTGCGAATTCATCGATGCTTTCCCTGGAGTTTTGTTTGAAACGCAGGAGCTCGGCCTGAACCGTTACTCTTGGGCGTCTATCTAAGAATTGGTCCTCAAGGAATTCCCTTAGAGTTACCCAATCTTTAAAATCTCGATGCTTCAATGCTTCGTATGCAGGACCGATTATTCTGGTTTTCACGACACTAAGAAAAAGCTTTTTATCAGCTTCCCCCTCTGTGGTGTCAAAGATTGCATCTTGCAGCAATTAATGAATCGATCTAATTCATTGGGGCTGCCATCGAAATCCGGTATCATATTCCGGGCATCGGAAAGAGAAATTTTTATTTCAGCCATTTTTAATTGGGGGGCCTGAGTAGCCGGAGGACAACTAAAGCTTCGCCTTTTGCGTTTCGCGTTAGCAAAAGCAGGCTGCCGGTTAGTGTAACTATTCCGTCGGGTTCGTATGGTGCCGTTCTTTATTCCTTTTGAGACAATTGGATAGACAACAATGGAATTTTACTTTAAGACCGAATCACTTGATGAATTGTAAAAAGAGAAAAAAAAAACCCACTCACTTATTTAGACAAAAACAACTCGAGTAAGTACACTCTTGGGACTCACAAAAGATAGTACGCAATCATTACACTTTTTCTTAAACAAATTCACTTAAAATTTCCGCAACCTTTCTTAAATTTTCTGAATTCTGCACTCTTAATTATATATATATATATGTATATTTTTTTGCATCTAGGCAAGTTTAAGCAAATTTAATGAGAGATATACTAAATATATTTGAAAAATATGCAATACAAACAAACACCTTACATTTTAAGTTCTTCCAGTCGTTTTTTTAATGTGATGAACTCCGTGAAATCTTTTGTTTCGTCGTCCTCTCCAGCTGGTTTGTAAAATTCTTTTAGCTGCTCCTCAATTTGGCGAGCTTCCTCCTGGGGGTCCATTGATAATTGTTTCCTTCTAGGTTGTTTACTGAGTTCTTTTTACTCAAAAATTTTTGCACAATCTCTAGAGCCTGTCTTGAGATTGGGTTGTCTTAGACAACGTTGGATAACCTCTGAGCGCCTGGCTTAGGTTACCTTAATTTGAGTAGCTGGTATCGTATTTTTATTTTAATAAAGATCCTCAACCGCTGCCACCAAAATGTTCTGGGTTTTTATGAAATACCCAAGGACTGGGGAGTGCTTTCCACAGAGAAGATCACCAGTCCCAATTTTATTTGTTTAAACACTTTGGTAACTTTTGTACACTATGTATGAACTTTATTAATCAACTTTGTACACTTAATACAACAAATTTTTATTTAACTTTTAGACTTTCTTTTTCTAGAGATCTGAAGGCCTTACCTCTGGTAGGGGGACTCTTCAGATCACTTCAAAAGTTAGGAAAACTCTGCTTGTTCCTAGCAACATCAACTGAATTTATTTAAGTTCGCCCTCCATCGATTTATTGAAAAAATTCAAAGTAAAAATCTATCGGCCAATCAATTTCTTCGATAAGTGAAAAAGATGCTATTCTCAGCAAGAATCGATTTAAGGGGAAAAGTGATTAAATCGTATGAGTTCAAGTACTTTGAACTCATCACAAAAAACGTAAATCGCTTGCGTCGGCATTATTGGTTTTCGTGACAAAAATATTTTAAAATCGCATAATTCATATGCGTTCAAGTACTTTAAACTCATCGCGAGGAAATTGTTTACGTTGGCGTAAATAATTTAGAAGGTGAAATCCGAGATACTAACATTTGCTTTGGAGAAATTTTGTGAGAAAAAGTAACCAAGATAATTTAGGAAAGAAATTTATTGGTTTCATGCTAGTGCGATGCATGTTTTAGGATTTTAATGCTAGTGAGATGAAAATGTTTTGAATTTCAGGGTAATTAACAAATAACGCCAACGAGGGATGTTAATGATGTCACGTGAAGTAACTAGGGTGTAAGGTGACGCGTATAGCGAGCACTTACAACAGTGCGGCCTTACACACATTAGTGTTCTATTTATCATGAATGGTATTGGAAGTACTTTCAATAACTCGAACTCTTCTGCATTTATGAGTGGTAGTTTAATTTGGAAGATTGGGAGTTTGTCAACTACCCGTCCTTTCACTGTCATTAGTTGATATAGATGTAAGATCTCATTTTGTTTCAAGCGCAAAGTTGATGGTAAGTTTATTTTTATGACTGCTATTGCTTCCCTTAGTTGTTGGGTTGCAAGCAGCAGTGGACTGATTTTTCCGTGACGGATGTCGGTTAACGGGTCTATGAGAGATGACTGAATTCTCTGTACACTTGTGATAATCAATATTAACTGGAAGGATAATGACATCACAAGGTGCTGTACCTTTTGTTGATAGACTTCCTTTTCAGTAGTGTCGATCTGGTTGTTTAGTTGACTCAACTGATTGTTTATTGCGTGGAATTTTTCTTGAGTAGCTAGCTGATCTCGTTTCATTATATTAATGGTGGAATCCACTATGGAGGTTTGATTTTTTAAGAGAGAAGGTAAGTGATTGTCATCTTCCTTGATATCCTGAATGACTTGAGACATTTTTTCTGCGTATTCGTTGTCGAGAACTCCGAATAATGAGTTAGCTATGTTTCCCACGAAATTGAGTGCTCCCCGTTTTTGTCTAAGGGCTGATGAATCGGCCGAAAGCAGCTCATTGTCTCTGTCTATCTCATCCTTAATGTGTTCTAGTTGTTTAAGTATCTCAGTGCAACCAATGTTAGTGTCGATCTGGTTACAGAGATGCTGCACTGCAGTGGTACCCTTGATGAGTGCCGCATATTCAAGCCAATATGACTTCAGATCATAGTATACCACCAGATCCCATTCAGATGACACTAAGCTTGTTGTTCCCATTTTGTCAAACCGGATACCCGGGCGATTATGAAACCTTGTGTTTTCGATTGGATTTGCTTCAGTGATTGGAAGAGTTATGCAAGTTAAGAGTAAACTTATTAGTGCAGATCCAATTGAAGGACGCATTTTCTTCCTTGGAGCTTCTGTAATGCGTCTACTGTCTCGATTCGATGGTGTAATATCGTTCGATTGGTTGATTGTATTCGTCCCCGTTTGAGATGATTCGTGCTGACGTTTATGACCTTCATGGGATTGGTTGTCTTCCTTGTGTGATACAGATGGTGTTGGTTCGCAGTCTGATGACTCTTCTTCGCATGGAAGTGGGGAGAGCCTATGTATAGGTCGCCGAAGAATTCCGGTCGCAGTCTTTACGTCTGCTACTCTGATACATCCATCATTACCTTGGTAAGTTTTTAAAATTCTACCTAAAGGCCATTTCATGACGGGTAGATTATCTTCCTTCAAGATCACTATGCTTCCTGGTTTAACATTGTGACAGATTCGATTCCATTTGAGGCGGTATTGCAATTCGTTGAGGTATTCCTTTGACCAACGTATCCAGAATTCTTGTTTTAGGTGTGTGATCATTTTCCACCTGTTCTGTAGATTTGCCTTGATCGGTTCTGAGCTAGCATCAACTGTGGATGTTAGAGGCTCTCCAATAAGAAAGTGGCCCGGTGTTAGGGCGGTCAAGTCATTCGGATCATTGGACATTGACGTAAGTGGCCTAGTATTCAATATCGCCTCTATCTCTATCATTACAGTTTCTAACTCCTCATAGGTTAACGACGTTGATGCAATGCTTCTAAGTAACAGATGTTTAGCAGATTTGACTGCGGCTTCCCAAAGTCCACCGAAATGAGGGGCCCTTGGTGGTATAAAATGGAAGTCAATGCCTCTTGTACTGCAACTGGTAGAAATTCTTTCTTTTGACTGATCTGAATAGATGATTTCTTTAAGTTCTTGCAGTTGATTCTTCGCTCCCACGAAGTTCGTTGCGTTGTCGCAATAAAGATTGAGACAATGACCTCTTCTGCCTATAAAGCGTTTTAGTGCAGCGATGAAGGCATCTGTGGTTAGGTCACTAACTACCTCGAGATGGACGGCCTTTGTAGCGAAACAGCAGAATATTGCAACGTATCCCTTGTGGGGTCTTTTGCCTCTTAAACGATAATGGATTGTTATTGGTCCACAAAAATCAACTCCAGAGTTGACAAATGGCCGAGCAGGTTGAACTCTGGCAGCTGGGAGGTTACCCATTAGTTGTGTAAACATTTTCGGTTTTGCCCTTACACAATGAGTGCAGTGTTGTACTATTGATCGTGCAATTGACTTGCCCTTAATAGGCCAAAAGCGTTGTCTAGTGATATTAAGCAATGCTTGCGGACCCACATGTAAATTTTCTTTGTGAATGTCATTCATTAGCAGCTTAGAGAATTGATGAGCGTATGGCAGCAGCATCGGATGGCGTGCATCATAAGATAGCATGGACGGTTCTAGTCTTCCCCCAACACGAACGAGGCCATTCTCATCAAGGAATGGAGTTAAAGTGCTGAGTGAACTGTTTTTGTTCGTTTCATTATATTGACGAATATGGCTGATGTCTTCTTTAAGTTCTGCTGCTTGCATATTCTTTATTATAAAATAAAGGGCTTCGTCCAACTCTCCTGCCGTTAACGTGTGACTCTTTATTCCTTGACTATTTAGCCTTCTAGTATTATTCACAAATCGAAATATATAGGCGATGATGCGCTGCAACTTACGGAATGAATTTCCGTGATTGATGTCAAGAATCGACTTCTCTAATACATTGTTCCTTGATTTATCATTTGTTGTTGCTGATAAAGTTATGCCCTTTCTTTCCAGACTAACTTGCCTCTCTTTTACATATGATGGAGGCCATATTGATTCACTTCCATGTAAGAATGGTGGTCCGTAGAACCAGATATTGCAGGTTGCCAATTTTTCTGGAGAAATTCCTCTGGAGAGAACATCAGCTGGATTTTCCTTAGAACTAACATGACGCCATTGTTCAACTATGGATAATGATTGGATGGATGATATCCTGTTTGCCACAAACGTTTGAAAGGATGAAGATTCTGCATTTATCCATGCTAGGACAATCTCGGAATCTGTCCAGTAGTATGTGGGTGTGTCTTTGGCTCCTAGAATTTCCTTTACTCGGTTGGAAAGTTGTGCAGCTAGGTTAGCTGCACATAGTTCTAGACGCGGGATTGTTGCCTTCTTTAGTGGAGCTACCCTGGATTTGGCGCACAATAGGCGCACTATAATTGATCCCCTTTGGTTGATGGATCGCATGTAGATCGCTGCCCCATACGCCTTTTCGGAGGCATCGGAAAAAGGGTGAATCTGCATTTGTTTGTAGGTTTCATGGCCAAAAACATGTCTAGGAACCTGTATGTTTTTCAGATGCCTGGTGTGTGAATCTTGAGGTAGGGCCGCATCCCAATCAAGTCGAAGTTGCCATAACTCTTGCAGAAAGATTTTAGCGGTGACTATAACAGGAGCCATCATTTCGAGAGGATTAAACAATTTTGCTATGTCTGATGCTACTATTCGCTTTGACACTCTTTGCTCATTGGCTTCATTGACCTTTATACAAAAATTATCGGTCTTTGGTAGCCATGTCAAACCTAGAGTTTTGATCCGCTCTTCAGTTTCATCTGTAAAATCTAATTGCACTTCTTGATCTTCTGGTTTGACGTTTTGAAGGAGTCTAGGATGGTTGGCGCACCATTTTCTCAAAGTGAAGCCTCCTTCGCGAATCAATTTTGCAAGTTGCTCTTGCATTTCGAGGACTTCCACCATGCTGCTGGATCCCGTCATAACATCGTCAACATAAAAGTCAGTTTTTAAAACCTGAGATCCAAGTGGATAGTTTTCGGGTCGTTCTTGGGCCAACCTTTGCAAGCACTTTGTTGCTAAATATGGAGCTCATGTCGTTCCATATGTAACTGTGCATAGTTGATAGTATCTAAGAGCCTCATTTGGATGGTTTCTCCAAACTATGATGTGGTATTTTCTATCTTCCTCATCTAGTATTACCTGCCGATACATTTTTTGAATATCAGCGGTAAATACAAATCGTGTCATTCTGAAACGCAGCAGGATGGCGAAGAGTTCATCTTGAATGGTTGGTCCTGCACATAGCAGTTCGTTTAGCGATATGTTTGAAGACGTCCTTGCAGATGCATCAAACACGACTCTCAGTGGTGTCGTCGTATTATCTGGTTTCAATACGCTGTGGTGAGGCAGGAACTTATATGGTGGCTCAATAGTCTCAAGATTGATGGGTTCCATATGTCCTGCCCTTAGATACTCGTTCATAAATTCTGTATATTGACATCGTAAGGTGGAATTCTTAGCTAACCTTTTTTCTAGTCCGAAGAATCGTCTGATGGCTATGTATTTGGATTCTCCCAGCTTACTTGGGCCGTCAGCGAATGGTAGCTTTACTATGTAACGCTCATCGGAACTCCTTCTAGTTGTTTGAGTGAAATGATCTTCACAGCGCTTCTCTAATGGAGTGCGATTGGACTTGACTTCCATAGGCTCTTCCAGTTTCCAGAATTTTTCAATTCTTTGATCTATGCTCTCGTCTTCGCTACAGATGCTGCATGTTGCTGTCGCTGGCCTTGTTACATTGATCTTTCGTGAAACTATCCATCCCAACAATGTATTTTGCAGGATTGGTCCATCATTCTTCAATCTTATTTGGCCAATTGACAGTAGCTGGAGGTAGATTTCAGCACCTAGTAAGATATCGATACGTTCTGGCTGGTTGAAATGAGGGTCTGCTAGCTGAATATTGTGTAGAATAGACCACTTTGACGTGTTAATCAATTGCGTCGGCTGAGGTGAGATTATATGTGGAAGGACGAATGCCTCCAATCTCGCAGAGAAGCCATTTAATGCGGATTGCATTTGTACACTTACTCTTTTCTGTGTTCGCTGTTTCTTGTCGCCAATGCCTTGTATACACATTGAATCAGTTGATGTATTCAAGTTTAACGTCTTGACTAATCTGTCAGTAATTAGGTTAACTTGCGAACCTGAATCTAATACAGCTCGACCTTCCACACATTTGCCTTGGTTGTTAATCAATTTTATTATAGCTGTACTGAGCAGTGTATATTTTCTTTGACCCTGATTGGTAATGGTTGCTACAGTTGAACCCTGATCCACCAACCCTGGTGATATAGATGGTCTGCTAGCTACTTGTGGAATCTCTGACTTGTGTTGATGATGAATGATCTGGTGTAGTTAGATGCACTAAGGTGTTATGCCGTTTATTACACTTTGTGCATCCTCGAGCATTGCAGCTTGTGGCATTGTGTCCTGATCTAAGACAATTGACACACAGTTCGTGTTTGCGGAGCAGATTTAATCTAGCTGCTGGTGTTAATTTCAAGAAGTCCTTGCATGCGAATAACGGATGATTTCCTTTGCATACCACACAAGCAGCTTGCCTGGTTGATGAGTTGGTGTGTACAACTGATGACAAGGACTTGGCGCTGTTGGATTTTCTCTGAATGTCCTCTGTATGCCTTAGTTTGTTACCCAGGGCTTCCAGTGATTGAAATCTTGTTTGTAGAAATTTCAAGAATTCTTTCATGGACTGTATCTCCCTTGAGTTGGTCAATGATTGTTCATACAAGGTATGAGTGGATCTATCTAGCCTTTTTATCAAGATATGCAATAATAAGGGGCCCCAGTCAGCAGTTGAGATTTTAAGGTTCTCTAACGCCATGAGACATTCTTGCGATGTGTCATGCAAATTCTTTATATTGTTCGCAGATACAGCGTCAGTAGAATGACTTAGCTGTGATAATAGTTTGTTTACCAGGGCAGATACGAGCAGTCTGCGATTTTCATATCTTTCATGAAGCATTTTCCACGCAGCTGTGTAATTGTCTTCAGATAAACTCAAGTGCCTAATGAGTCTTTCAGCTTCACCAACCAAATTCATTTTCAGGTACCACATTTTCTGTACATTTGCCATCTGCTGTTTGTGTACCATTTCAGTAAATAGGTCTGCGAACTGACGCCATTTTAAAGAGTCTCCATCAAACTTGGGAAGTGATATTTGTGGCAGCTTGAGTGTCGTGTTGGCTGTTATGGAGGTTGCAGCCTCTTGTGGTGCACCAAGCCTTGCGATTTTAGCAGAGAGACTTACTTGCTGTTTTTGCACCTCTTCTTCGAGCTGAATATAGTCTTCAATCTTATAGCCCACTGTGCTTGGCTCATCTGCGAGCTCCCAAATGGAGTGATTATACTCCTCTATTTTGACCCAGTATTGATTTAAGGTCTGGAGTCTAATGTGGTAGTACTGTTCGGGATGATCATCTGACTCGTACGTGTTATCAATAAGACGGCGTAAAGATTGTATGATCCCTCTTTGCCTTCCAATGATTCTAGTTATATCTGCTGAGGCTTCAGACAACAACGGAGTAGACTGTTCTTCTGGTGAATTTGACTTGGCTAACGTAATCAGTGGCCTTGATGCATTTTTTGTTGACTTGTCTTCAGATTGAGTTGCGTTATAATCATCGTTGCTGGCTTCGTCTTCTTGGAAGGACTGTAATTGTTCCTCAAAGTGGGTCTTGCATGATTCGTATATGTCGTGTATTTCGTCGTAGTACGCCTTTGTAAAGTACCCATGCTCCAGAGGAACTTTAGGTAGGGCTCTAATTTAACTGTCATTTGAATCGAAGGTGGACCAGAATGATTCCAGTCGTCTCAATCTTTCTTCGTAATACTCCTTGGTTTTTCTGTCGTCTCCGTCTTTTTTGTAGTTTATCAAAACCTTTTGCAGTTCCGTTCCTACAGTGTCCTGCTCCTTCGATAGCTTCTCCATTACGGCTTCAAGATGATTGCTCTGAATATAGCTGAACTGCGATTCAAGTGCTTCACCTGAATCACGTCGGGGTCACCAATGTTCAAGAACTATTTTGTTCTCTATGAAGTTTCAATAAGTCAAGGTGTTACACCTTGGCTTTTGATGAGAGTGCAGCGGCTCTTGTACCACTACACCAAAATTAGATATCTGAAAGGGAAGCTTTGATTAAGTGAACTCAAAATTAAAACAACTGTTTGCTACTAAAAACAAGACTGCCGTTTATTACAAATCATATTCAATTTATATTAAAATTGCACTTAACTAAGCAAATCTTAATATGTTCCTACCTACCACTAATTGCGAAAATCGATACCTACATACATATTAATAATTTAAAATTGCAATAATTGCTTGGCTATGCAAGCCGATAACAAAAAAAAAACCGAACAACGAAATAACTTAAATGTAAAATGCTTACCTACTTAAATTACAACCAGGCGAGTAATTCTTGCATTCTTCTCTTGCACCTTTGACTGGGTGTCATATTCATAAAAATATTTGCAATGACACATTGAATGCAAGAATTATTCGCTAGAATTAGCGTTATTGTTTTTGGGGGCAAGCGCCCGCTTATAGAGCAAGTAATTGTTGATTCTATGCGACCGTTGACCTTTTTGCCGAGTGCAAACATTGGGAAAATTAAACTCAACGCTTATATGTATTTATATATATACATATATAGGATAATTTTAGCCTTTACAAAAATTTAACCTTTCTAACTCAGCTCTTATGTTATATAGGAAATTCAAAATTTTCTTATAGTAATAATACAAAGGAGCTAAGGAATTTAACTTTACTTTTTCCGCACGGACATGCAAAAAATATAAATTTTCATGTTTCATGCAATTGTCTTTAATGCATTTTAATACCTGTTAAGAACTATTTTGCTCTTTATTATTATTCTAAGACGAGGTGTCTTTGATCCTTAATGGGAGTGCAGTGGCTCTTATACTACTACACTAAATTATCTGAAATTAACGTAAACTATAACGCTGGAAATACCGTCGTTGTTGGTTAAAAATAACTGGTATGAACCTTATTAAACCATTAATTTTATTGCTTTCTCTATCGAAATTATACATTGCATTATTGCTCCTCACGGTTTCAGAGATAACGGGGCTTTAAGGTATTTCGGTATGTTTTTGACCTTTCCAGTATAGTCTATAAATTTTTCATCTCCTCCCCTTCGTTTTTGAAGTTTTGCTCAACAAAGTTGAAATTTCGGAATTTTAATTCGTTTTTGTTTTATTTAACTACTATTTTTATAAAAAAAACGTCATCACCATTTAACTACTCTTTTTATAAAAAAAGTCATCAATACCAATTTTTCATACTGGATTTAATAAGCCCAAAAAGCTTTGCTTAAAGTGACATATCTGACTTTGTACACAAAATGTAAACCTTTTTGAACTGTTTCTTGAACATATCCAGTAAAAACTGCTCAAAAAGCTCGTCTTAAGGAGATAATTGCCTAATTTCGGCCACTAATTGATCTTTTACGCTGGATTTGCTTCAGAAAAAGGGCAATAAAAGCAAAAAGGGTTACATTTTGGGTACAAAGTGTGATACGACATTTATAGCCAAGCCCTTGGGCTTCTTAAATACATTATGAAAAATTGGTATTGATGACTTTTTTTTTTTATAAAAATAGTAGTTAAATAAACAAAAAACCAGCTAAAATTAAGAAATTTCAACTTTGTTGAGGTATCACTTCAAAACGGAGGGGAGGAGAGAAAAACATTATACATTACTAGAAAGGTCCAACGATTATCAATCGAAGAAACTTTAAATCAACATCACCGGGTGTAACGTTCAGAAGTGACAGGGTGATCTATAAAAACATACCCAAATATCTTAAAGTCCCGTTATCTCGGAAATCGTTAGGTTCCCCCACCCATTCAATTTTTACTCGTCTAAGCATAACCTATCCGTAGTCTTCGGGATACCCTGTATTGTAATGAATTCGATAATTCAATGAACTTGTAAATCAAAGATTACATTGCAAAATATGTTTAAAAACTACAGAAAGGCACAAAAATGCAAATAAGCACATTTACTCGATGACAAAATTTAGAAATTTGATGCTCCTGAGTGCACTCACCTCGTACTGTTGATGTAGCCTTGAGAAAATTAAATTTCCTAATTTACATATACTACCTATTAATAACATGTTATTTTACAGAACCGCCAATATTTCTATTTCTTACAAACGTAATGAACAAACTGAACAATAAATTCTAGAATCACGGCCAGATTAGTGATCCTGGTATTAATATAAAATTTCGTGCCGAGGTACATCCTAGATGTCTAATCAAATCTCAACGAGTTTTAAAATTTTGAAGGGTAGTAAATAGTAGTCATATTAATGAAGATCTTTCCATTATAAGAAAGTAAGTACTAACACCGTAATGGGGTAATCGGCTTGCTAAAATTCGTGGTAATTAGATGGAAATTAATAGACTAAAAAATTTTAAATGGAGGTATACCCCCCGATTCTACATAAGAGATAAGAGCTCTTATCCTCTTAACTGGGCTGTCAAAGCCCATTAGCAGACATTGGTATTCTACGGAAAGAGTTAAGAGATGTCAGACGTCAGCTGATGTCTTAACTTCTGTGGAGATTTTATTTTAAGAGATTTGGTATTCTAGCAAACGAAAATATCTGTCAAATATCTCTTAACATAAGAACTCCTCGCCGAGGTACGTTTAAATCTGTTATCGTGATAGTTGCAGAAATTGTTTTGTTTTAAAATACCGAAATGTTTGATAAATGTGCTGTTAAATAAGAACATATTTATATAATTCGTATATATATTCTATAAATATGTACAAGTTTGTGAAACATAAAATAATTATACAATTTGAGCCATGCACAGAGGATAGTTGTGGGCAATATGAGAGACGACTTGAATCACTTTGCTATTTCTGAGGCTGTATAGAATTTCAGAATGCTAAACACGTTTGCCTTTAAAGTGATAGGAATGGCATAGCCTTTACGATAATCTCCATTACTCGACAATATTATCGTCACTTTAAAGTTTTGGTAACAATTAATTTTTTTGCTACAGGTTTATACGAAAATCCTGTTGGACGTAACGACGGCTGTGTAACTCTTTGATTACCGGAAAATTGCTCGCCCACAGTTGCTCGCCCACAATTGCTCGCCCACAATTGCTCGCCAGGAAAGTTGCTCGCCACAAAATTGCTCGCCACACAAATACTCGCGGGGAAAGCTGCTCGCATATAACTAACACATCTGCATTTACATGAATACAGATAATATAGATTAAGAAACACGTTTATTACATAACATAAACATATATTTTCAATTATTATTCACAAACAATTGTCGTCAACTAAAAGTATTTATAAAGAAGATGAAGAATATGATTTAAACCTATACGGTTGCTAAAACAACAAATATTTTTATTAATAATATAATCATATAGTTTTATTGCAAAAATAAAAATAAAACAATATTAATGAAGAAAATTAAATAACCAAAGCATTATTTTCGTTAAGTGACAATAATTCAATATATGAGCGAAATATGTACAATATAAATATTCAAAAATTATAATTTTGAACTATGCCGCGCAGAAATTCGATCAATGTTCTATTTGGATAATCGCCTACAATTCTTTCTATCCTTTTCGCACAGTCACGATATATTTTTCTTGACATATTAGGATCACAGCCGCACAATTGTCGTCAACTAAAAGTATTTATAAAGAAGATGAAGAATATGATTTAAACCTATACGGTTGCTAAAACAACAAATATTTTTATTAATAATATAATTATATAGTTTTATTGCAAAAATAAAAATAAAACAATATTAATGAAGAAAATTAAATAACCAAAGCATTATTTTCGTTAAGTGACAATAATTCAATATATGAGCGAAATATGTACAATATAAATATTCAAAAATTATAATTTTGAACTATGCCGCGCAGAAATTCGATCAATGTTCTATTTGGATAATCGCCTACAATTCTTTCTATCCTTTTCGCACAGTCACGATATATTTTTCTTGACATATTAGGATCACAGCCGCTTATATATTGTTCTATTTTTCCGGAATTCATGCTTTGTTCAGTTTTTAATGCGCCAATAAACTTCCAAATACCTGCATGCTGTGCACCAATTAGTTCAGTGAAGGAACGATGCTAACCTTCACAAGAATTGTTGGTTTTTCGCAAGCTATTTTGAACGGCACTATGAAGTTCCATAAATCCAGAGGAAATCGAGGATTGCGACGACAACGTCGATTCGGCCTAGCAATCCACGAGTCCTCGAAATAATCCAATACAGGTTGCAAATTATCTTCAAACTCAACGTTCTCGCATAACTCTTCGAAACTGCATTCTACATTTGCAACGGGAATTAAAGCTAAAGCGGGTATCATTCTTACTTTTAGCGCAAAGTCACTATCCTCCTGATATCGATTTTGCAAACCATTTTGTTGAATGCAGCGATAAAAACACTGCGTAAAATGAAAAAAATATCCTCTAAGGGACACTCCTGGAAACACAGTCTTAAAACCATTTAACGCAGCTTGCTCAAAATCAACCATAATTGACTTTGGTGCTAAATTGGGTTCCAAACGTTTTAGCTCGTCGAAAAAATTTGTATATGCCTCTTCGGTTTTTTTCGATAAAAGAGCAAATACTGCTGGAACAGATTTATTATTTACAATTGCAGGGATTGTATATAATTGTTGAAATAAAGACGGCACAGTCTTAAAAGTTCCAGCTGCGTACCAGTTTTCTGTTCGTGACAAGTAATTTAAATTGTCTTTTGTAGAGAAAATTAATATTCTGTTATCGTTACTGTCAAACAATAAAAACTGTTCTCCTTCGAATGTTTTTTGATAAAATTCCGGTATTTGTAATTCGGAAAGTGTATTTGGAGTTGCTGGTAGACAGTCTTTCGCATTTCTTACATTTCGTATTGTCCTTTTCATGCTATCCATACGTGGCATCTGTCCGGCTGCAGCAGTTGACAAATTAATATATGAATTAGCAACAATGCAAAATATTTTGACTTATATTGCTTCAAAGCCGGATGCAAAGTCTTGGAAAACAAAGAAATAGACCATTACTATCGCGCCGGGTAGATTTCGACTCATTAGAAAATCGTTAGTTAATCCCCTGATCCCTTTTGACCATAGGTCGGCAATAAATTTGTATTTCGCCAGTCGTGGCAATAAGGTTGCCGACCTTTGCTTTGACTTTAACCTGCAAATATATGGTGACTATACATCTCCATCTAGTTTCACCACTCTTTCATTATTATTCTTATTATTACAAATATTAAATTTAAAATTGTTTACAATTAACAAAACTTTCCTCATTTGGAAAAACGTTTTTGAATTTTATATTTTCTATGTTGTCAAATAAAATTTTACTTTTCATTAATTCAATAAACATGTTTTTCTCTTATACATTAAAGAGTTTGATTTTAAAAGAGTTTCCCTGAACTAAAGTACAACGTTATGAAGATTTAAAGCTACAAGTACTTCTAGTATCTGTATAATAATTATATTTATACAACGCAGTCTGCATTCCCAGTAATGTTCCAATTTATAAAATAAAATTCCATAAAATTTGAAATTGATATCTGTTGTTGGCGAGCAACTTTCCTGGCGAGCAATTGTGTGGGGAACAATTGTGTGGGGAGCAATTGTGGGGGGAGCAATTGTGTGGCGAGCAACTTTCCTGGCGAGCAATTGTGGGCGAGCAACTGTGGGCAAGCAATTGTGGGCGAGCAATTTACCACCCACCTAACTCTTTACCTTTAGGTATTACAATAATAATTCAATTATCATTACATGCTGTGAATATATCATACAATTATTATTTATATCGATAATTGTTACTTGAATTAAGTCGCATACAATTATAGCTACGTGTGGGTTGGTCATATTGCCATCATCGCCTCCCAAAAACATTAATTCTTCTTATTCCTTATTGAAAAGTAAACGTCTTTAATAGCTGGTATGACTGAAAGATTCTCCAAACCCTCTTAACCTCTTAAAATTAATATTTCTCAAGAAAAAAATATTTAGAATACAAATTCTGCTAAAATCACTTGCTAAATTTAAGAGGTTAAGAGATCTTTTAAAAGTCTCTTATGTAGAATCGGGGGGATGGTTTCCTTTCTTTGTTACTATTAACAGTTTCCTTTTCATAGCTCAAGGCGTAACATCACCCGTTAAGAAGATTTAGATAACATAAGTGGAAATGTGTTGGCAGAGGGACACTATCGCAGTAGGAAAAACACGAGCTTAGAAGCAGTTACAAAACTACTTTTCAAAGAGGAAGGATTCCTTCCTTGGTCCGCTTCTTTTTCTTCTTACACATGACTCAATTTGATACAAGGCCCTCTACTTAGATGTTGTGTTGGTATAAAAGTGGTTCTTTGCAACATCAGCAGAGCCTTTTTTTTGTGTGATAATGTAAGCAGGGAAATAGAATTACCTAGAAGCAGGGATTAAATGGTTGTTCGCAAACACCTGCAGTAACAGTTTTGTTTTAGAGGAACTAATCTATAATGAAGTTAATGTGTTACAGCGTAAACTCGGTCATTCGTCAGGTACGGGACCTGACGGATAATGGAAAAGACAGAAGCTATGGGCCTTCGAGCGGAAAATTCAATGCATTTTTAAAGGGGGGTCAAATTTCCATTTTTGCCATCTTGGAATTATACCGGAAGTAGGGGAAGGGTATATTCTTTTGTCCAACGGCCACTTCCGGTAAAAAAGTGCTGGCGCTGTTGACTTCCTGATCTAAATGATTGTTGTGTGTGGTTCGAAGTACATTTTAGCCTTTGAGCTTGGAGAAAATACAGGTATGCCGTCATTACCAGCATATATCCTATCTGTGTGTTAAGCTCAGGGCCACTATTCTGCAATCTCGTTCACTTATGTCTATATGAGAGAAGTCACTCACTTCGATGTCACTCACCCACCAATTAGGTATTGTAGAAAACAAATGGAATGAGATGTACACTGTTAAATATAATTATCCACCACATTTGTGGTAAATATTTTTGATGTGTCAATCAGTTGTTTCCTGTTTAAGGAAAGTGTCTAACATTGACTTTATATTTATTATAGAGCCTAAACTACTATCCATACAAGAAAATAGTCTTCTAGTAATTTACAGCTTGTTCATTACCTTTCCAAAGGCTACACTTACTTAAAAAAATAATTAAATAGTTTTGATTACAAAGTAACCTTACAATTTTACGTTCTCTAACTCTCAGCTGAGTAATAATTGCATGTGTGTATGTGCAGCCTGATTCCGAATCTGTAGGCAGCTACATTTCGATATCATCAGCCCACGGCATGCCATGACGGCAGAGCGTCATATACAATGATTACTCAGCTGAGAGCTTTTGTTTGAGGAATCGTAGGCATTTGGTTCAGATAAATTTTTTTATATAATTTTGTTAGGAAAGGTATAACATTTTTTATTTCGATTCGAGAGATAAGAAAGCAAGCTTAAGATTATCAGAACACCATTTTTCTGTATGAGGGCGGAGAAGCAAACACAAATGGCTGTGTCGAGTACCGTGTACCCAGTAGTAATATTTCACTCACTTTCCCACAGAAATCTCACTCAGTTACCTTCCAGAAGAAAGAAACTATTTTCATCGCGTAAGTGAGTGAGTGAGTGAGAATGCAGAATAGGGCCCAGGAGTGATAACTATGCGGTATATGAATACTGTATCATATTGCGAAACTCGAGGTGTAATATAATCTCTTAATATTTAATATATACCAATGAATATTATTAATAATTTAATTAACTCTAGACTATTTTTTTCATATCTATAGAACCTAGAAGGTGTCAATAGAATAGATACTATATTCCGAGATATTAATGATCTTATCGTTTTCAGGTGTACCTAATCAATATTAGTAATTATTAAAATTATCCCTAGGCTATTTTTCCGTTCTAATAAATTCGAGAATGTGGCAATGGACTTCCATCAAAAATCCGCTACAGATACTGGTTTCCGATTATAAAATTCGCAGCAACAACAACACCTGAGCTGTATTTATTTAGTTATTGACGCTCTTTAAAAAGGTGGCATTATTAACTTCAACTTTACTCGGTGTTCATAACCGTGTACAGAACCTTTTTTCGGTTGAACTTCCGCACGTTGAACTTTGCTTGGTAATTGTTAATGGTTTGATGATTTTCTGGGTCCAGCACCAAGGTACTCAGGATTAATTTTATTTTAATAAAACTCAAACTTATTTCAGCGATCTTTACTAGCTGCTCTCTATACACAAAGTGATTTTGCAAAAAAATTGTTTCAGTTTCGATCTCACTACAAAATTGTTAACGTTACAAATAACAATGGCGCTGAGAACAATGGAACTGATAAGAGCATCAATTTTGTTATGGTTCCTGTTATGTAGTGAGAGCTGGAGGACGTGAAGTCCGTTTGCCAGCAATAGCTGACAGTTTTGCAGGCCGGCATGCTAGCACCTCGGTCTATATGCGGAGAGTGCGGGGTGGGTTCACCAAAGAAGAAACCTGCCTGTCACGCGATCATGCACAAAAATTGCATCGTGCAAAGAACAAAAAAAAAACGAAGCGAAGATCTACCAAGGACCTTCCAACACACCGTAGTCCTGATGGGACTGTGTACACCACTCACCTGAAGAGTATCCGAGGATCGAATGGCATGATCCGTTTGCCATCCTCGGCCTCCCTTGACATCGTGGCATCTGTCAAACAGAGGAAAGAAGCCTCAGGAGAGAAGGAAGGAGAAAGATAAGAGATGTGAGAAAATCCGATCTACAACTTCATGTCTACTTTATTGCTTTATTCACTAACAGTATTCATAAACATTGCTCTTTTATTACTAATTTTGTTTTTACTTATATTCACCCCCGAAGCTCTTACTTCCTATACATGGCCTATTTCGATGCAGCAAAAGTGATTGTCTCGAGCCTCTAAAAAAGGCCGGCACGTATTGGTATAAAAAGATATAGTTCACGATTCAATTCATTTTATGTTCTAAAAATAATAGAAAGAGACCTTATCAGGTGACTCATAAATAGAAGTGTTATTAAGTGTGCGAAATCATCTTCGAAAGGCTAATTTGGTTAGTTAACTCAAGGAGCTTGGTTTGTACATTCTTGTTATTATTCAGTGACGCGTTATTGCTTATAATGTTCTCCGGAAAAAGTAGGACGAAATATCCCTAGAAGGCCTTCTGAGGGCATTAACTGATTTCCGAAAATCTCTCGAAGGGTTCTATCCTTGACTAAAATTTACAAAAAAATGATGTAACTATATCTCCTATTTCCCTTTAAAATTTATCGTATCCCGAATATGATACTATAGTTTATATGCATTACTTGGGCAAAAAAAAATAATTCAAACATCATATCGTCATATCATTTATTCCAGTCGTACACAAGATGAGACATCTTTTTTGTACAATGAGTAGTAAATACGTTCCTAAATACATAATTTAACGCGAAAAAAAGAAAAAAAAATTAAAAATTATAAACTAAGCTATGCGAATTCAGAAGAAAACAGAAAAAAAAGAAAGAAAGATAGATCAAATTATCGCGACAAGGCTTATGTTCTCACTCCTAATAGCTTTTGTAACATAGATAAGATTACTGCAAATTGATTTTAAATCTAATAATGAAGGCTCTCGCTGTCTTTTGGGTACCTCACTGAACTGACGCATATTCAGTGGGAAACTTCATAAGCTATTAAATATATTCCGCAAAAATTATTTTCTACACCGTGATGATATGTATGTCATATTTAGCGGGTGCTCCGCTGGACTGCTGAACATTTCAAGAGTTCATATGAAAGTATTATCGCTAAATCATCGCAAATGTTCGAAACTTAACACTGATGGATATTCAGTGGGAAAGGTCATAAATTATTAAATTTTGTAGCGCTGCGAATTTCCAGTTACAGGCCCTGACAACCCGCACGGATGATTTGGCTCTCCCGCGAAAGGTCAACGACCCTGGAAAAGAAGATGAAAACGGTGATCGGGCGAAGTGAGTTGAGTCGATAGTGAATTTCAGGAGGGCTACGGAAAAAAGCGACTTGTCGATTAGTAGAATTAACTTCAATTTTCTTTTTGTTGTTATTTTCTTTTGGTTTTAATTAAATTGAAGTGTATAAACAAAACCAAAAATAAAGAAAAATTATGAAAGCACAGTAAGAAAACTTTACCTTATTCGCGAGCGTTGTATTTTCAAATTCCTTTTGTGAACCGAAGTGTTACAAACGGACTCGACGGCCACCGGTCTAACGTGGTCAAGTTGGGGGTCAAGTCAGGGACAACTGCGCCCCACTGAAGTATCAGGAGGAGCTCCTGGGAGCCCCCTGCGAACAACTCAGCATATATGTTTCCAAGTTATTCAGAGAGGGACCCCCGAGCTCAACCCCCTTTCAGGACAGGGGAAGTCACAGATAAGTAGTTTTCTAAATTTACATTTTGTTTTCTTCAAAAGCCAAAAAATTTAAAATAAAATAAATGAGAAATAAATAAAATTATCGTAATGACAAAGGAAAGCACTCCACCCACGAATTTACGCTTTACCTGGAAAGCTTTGCGCGAAAGCTCTCAGTGAAAGACACTGTGGTCGAACCAACTAATTACCGCCGATATTTTACACTTTTCCCTATTTACTTCAGAATCTCATCGATAATCAACTCTTTTCACGTAGACACGGAATTATTATTATTCTGAATTTATAAATTCTGAGTGTGTCCAGCAGCATTAACAACAACGCTTGTTAACTCTTGTCAGATTTACGAACTGTGACATATAATAGCTGACCTCTAGTGATACGAATACGGGTTTCGAAATTCGACGAGAAACTTGCAGCAGAATTTTAAGCTGATCTCCAACTCAGTGCCACGGGAGATTTATTTCAGTGTAGACTTAAGAAGAGAACGCCCTGTCAGAGCTTTCCAGTTGAACGTAGCAGCTCTCCCTTTTTTTTGGGTCAAAAATTCTGTGATCTAGCCAATATATCGCCTAGACACTTCAGCAGCTTTTGGACGGTATAGGCTCGAGTCCCAAGGCTTTGTGTGGAATTTTGATTCCTCCATCACCTCCGCTCGGCCGGGGCTATCAATAAATTGATAATAAACCCTTTTAATTGTTTTTACCCCATAAAAACGTTACAATATATTCTGCAAAAATTATTTTCTACACCGTGATGATATATATGTCATATTTAGCAAGTGCTACGCCGGACTGCTGAGCATTTCAAGAGTTCATCTGAAAATATTATCGCTAAATATTCGCAAATGTTCTAAACTTATTCGGATGAAATTGGAGGAAATTCACCGTCTGTGATAATCGTGGTTCCTTGTAATGATTCCGGGGAGCTCCACTGGCGGATTTCAGACATGAGTCTGATTATTAAATCCACGGGATATAATAACAGGTTTGGGTTTTCTCCTTTTTTCCGGCTTTTTCGTTGCCCGATTCTCTTTTCGTTCCCCCACATGGTGCACACCGTTCCATCGACAGCTCTGACGAGTAGATGTCAGGGTAATATCACAAAGGCGGCATGCCCGGTTTACACGTGGGCACAACCCTGCTGCTGCCGTGCACACATGCGACCATAACAGGGCAGGGTCTTCGAATCCCGGGGGTTATTAACGGCGCTGACGAATGGTCGCTTCTTGGAAGGGACTGAGTTAGCCGGTCTTTACCCCTCTACCTCCCTTAGTGGGCGTCCAATGCGTGGTTCGACTCACGACCACTCATGCTCGTAGGAGGTACGCTGTGCTAGCTGGATTAAAGTCACGAGAACTTTGTCGGAGGACCCCCTCTGTGCGTGACGAGTCAGAGACACTTCCCCGAAGTCATGCCGCTCCTTTGCCGGAGCCCCACAATGACAATATTCGCTTAACTCCAGTGTTAAATGGGATTTATGTCCGTCTACAAAGATAATAATTGCACTTTGTACATTATTATCTTTCAGCCATTTATCTAGCGCATTAGCAACGTATTCAAAAAATATGTTTTCCTTCATCCATCCAGAATCGGACAATCCAGGGTACCAATTGGACGGAAGGCTGTTAATCACATCTTTGGGTGGGCGGGCATAGGGGAAAACGTCGCAAGCTGAAATAACCTCTCCGTTTGCGTTGAAGGTAAATAACACGACAATAGTCTTTCTTCTTATTACCTGGTTTGATGCGGTATCCTTTTAAAGCCAATATCCGTCCAGTTTTTGGACGTAAGCTGAACCCAGTTTCATCCCCATTTAAAATTCTTCTGGAATCATTTCGTATGTTTTCAGTTTCGATTAATTTCAAATAATATTTCAATTCACATCCCTCCCCTTTGTGATGCCTTCCGGTACACGCTGATTAATTTTAGGATGTCTTTTTAAAAATAATTCGAACCATGTTCTGCCTGGTCGTCCATCCTTAAAGGGAGTCTTTCGGCCATCGTCCTTTATAATCTTCTGTACTGTGTCCAGTCTCTCTTAATGGGAAACCCACATTTGGTCAAGTTAATGCACCATTTCACTATTATTTCTTCTTCTATAGGAGTAACAAGAGGAGATGGGCCAGGAGTCGAAATTTCTTCAGGATATTTTCCACTTAGCTTATCCTGTACTGTAGTTCTTGGCACCGCTAATTTCTGCTAGCGTCCCATATTGATCTTGCCTCTATCCGAATGCTATCCAAGGCCGTTTTTGGGCTATCTTCTGTGTGTAATCTAGATTTTGAAGACATCCTGTTAAAAGACAAACAAATCAACAACTGTATTCCAATTACGAAATTTGTACTGTGGCCGTAAATTAACTTTAACTCATTTGTAAAATGACGACACAACTCCATAAAGCATTTATTTTATATTTTATTTCATGTTTTAAATGACTGTAATGTAAACTACTACAATAGGCTGGGGTTTATTTAATTTAAAAATCCTGTCAAGTTAATTTTGTTGAAAGCAGGTTTCTCTCAAAGAACGCATTTCCAAAGGATTTTATTATAATATTAATTTTATATATAAAGCAATTTCGTTTGATAATAACATAACCTTCTGATTTTCTAAAAAATTATTCATTACAATTGTACTATTAAGTTATTTTCCTTCTTTAAATTATTCGCCGGTATATAGTATATGCAATCTATACTCCGGTCCATTTGTGGCTGGCTATTAAAAATTCAACAGAAAACTGTTTCAAATACCGGCCAGGATAATTTTGCTATTACTACGTAATTTTTTACTTTCCGACCACTTCATTAACTTTACACGTATTTTATAGATATTTTATATACAACTAGATAACTTATTTTTCAAATAAAATGCTACTTAGATGCAATAAAAATCACGCGTCACTTAAGCACAAATAAGTCGATATTGTCCATCATTTTGTAATACTTAGACAACAAACTAGGTTTTTTAAGGAAACATTTTAAAGTATTTTAATGTGTAAGTTAATGGATTTATTTTGGTAATTTTGCTAGAGTGGTCGGTAATAGGTGCCTTTACCCTATATATACTAAACAATTTAATAAACATATAACTGTATAATTTTTGTTCTGAGAATAGGATTTTCAATATTCAAATAAGACGAAATTACAAAGACTATTTTACTATTGGTGAAATATTTTGTGACCGTTAGTAGTTTAAGCGAACAAAATGCAAAATCCGAAAATCAAAATTTTATGAATTTCGAGAGAATACTCTGTTGAGGCGATCTCATCAAGACAGCAATATATGTATGTTATATTTTATTAAAATTTATACAGCCTTGACAAAATTATCGAAGCAAAATTTCAAAAAAATTGGTTCTATTAAAAAAAATACTTATGTGAACATAATAACTCAAAAAATTAAAGTTGATTTCTAAATATTTATATACACAATTCACTTAAAAAGTAACTTGTGCGTTTTAAATAGTACTTTAATATCTCAGGTTTTCGTTTTCAGATACTCTTGATATTCTTTTATTTCTCTCCGAATTAGAACTATTGGGTGTTATTCGGATTTTAGTGTATACTTCAAAACGCTCAATTTAAAAATCCTCCATTTAAGACCAAAATCTATATGTCGTAGAAAAAAAACTCAGTCTCTAGTTGGTTCAGCTTTATTATGCAGCAGTGTTGTCACTCGAAACACTTCTAGCGTAGCTTCTAGTGTTGCCCGAAAAAGGTTAGAGTGGCCACACGTGAAAAAATTGTAGGAAGCTCAAATCATACATAAATATAACTCTACAGCACAGACAAGAAATATACAGATATCGACGGCTGTACTGACAAAGTGATGTATGAGAAGAGCCCGCAACCTAATAACTATTGATCTCAGCTAAATAAACAGGGTGTTTCCCCGTAGGAGTTCAATAGAGCAGGAGGTGATAGTACTCACCTAGAGGAACCAAAAATTGTATGGCAGGGGGGGGGGCAACGTAGACCTTTTTGGGGTTACAGGGTGATTAAGAAAAAAGCTAGTTTTTCACAAAACACCTTGTATCTTAAAAAGTACAGAGCTGACAGTTACAGTTAAGAACTCCTTACATTCAGAGCTCCATGGCCTTTCCAACGACTGCTCAACCAGCCCGTTAGCCCTCTCTCGTCAAGAATTATGGTTATCTAAACCAAAAATTTCGGATTTCTTACCTTTTTTTAAAATTTAACCTCCATTATTTTTGCAAAAAGATCATTAACATAACTTGTTTTTATAATAACTGTAAACTGTAGACTCCTCTTTAATATAAACGTATTACACCTTATATGCCGTCTGTAGTAGCCCTTTAAGAGTTATTAGCTCTTAACCTATTCTCAAACCTATTTTCAAACCTGTTCTATTGTTCCCATAGCACGTTATTTAAAAAACTATCGTCTTATTTCGGCGTGACCTTAATAGGTTATGAGTTATTAACTGTTTAACGGCTACAGTTAACACATAGGGTGTAATAGTCAAATTATAGTAATTATAAAAACAGGCTATTTTAACGGCCTTTTTGCAATAATAATAGAGGTTAAATTAAGAAAAAAGTAAGAAAATCCGAAATGTTTAGTTTGGAAAATCATAATTCCTGAGGGTAGAGGAGTACGGCGCTGATTGAGCAGTCGTTGGAATGGCCATGTAGCTCTGCATGAAAGGTGGGCTTAACTGTGACCGTACGCCGATACTGACTGAAAGTAAGTCATTTAAAAAATATATCAGCTAACTTCGGTATTACATGGATAGATTAAGAGGTAATAACTCTTTAACAGCTGTAGACCGCATATAGAGTATAATAGGTCAAATTAAAGAGAAGAGTCTACAGTTTTTATAAAAAAAGTTACCTTAACGACCGTTTTGTAAAAAAAATAGAGGTTAAAGTAAGAAAAAAGGTAAAAAAATTTGAAATATTTTGTTTAGACACCCGTAACACCTGAGAGGAGGGGGCTTGTGGCTAGTTGAAAGAACATGAAGTTCTGCATTCAATGAGCGCTTAACTGTGGCCATGCGGCCAGTACTTTTTAAAATACAGGGTGTTTTCTGAAAAAACTATATTTTTTTCTTAATCACCCTGTAATGCCTAAACGGTTGATATTGCCACCCCCCCCCCCCACCTTAATTTTTGGCTCGCCTAGGTGAGAACTTTCACTTCCTGCTCTATTGACCTCCTACGGGGAAACACCCTGTATTAATATTATATAATATAATATTATTGTATAAAAATGCAGTGTCACTGTTTGTAGTTTGTACACGCTAATCCCGAAACCGCCCAACAGGTTTCAATGAAATTTTGTGAATGTGTTTGGTTGGTTCGAGCTTGAAAGATAGGATAGTTTTGACCACGATAGATGACGCTGTTGTCGAGGTCTAGAAAACTGCTTGAGAACGTTTCGACCCGGAAAGCTCAAATGTTGTATACGGCGTTTACATAAAAATTGCTAATGCAAAAGATGGTTTAAAGCGGGCAACTCCTTTGTAGGGTTGCCATAGAAATAATTCGTTTTGTTTACATTTGGACACTGCCTGACAACGAGTACACGTAGAGAGCCGAAATTTGGTACGTAAATAAAATTTAAAAAATGGACTTAATCAGGCAACCGCGTCTTGATGTTACCATGCAAAATTTTGGTTTTTCACTATATATTAGGAAACTGTCTGAGAACGCTTCGGTATGTGGGAGCTAAAATTTTGTACGCGTAGTTTCCATGCAAATTCCAAATAAGAGCTCAAATTAGACCAAATCAGGTGTCCCATTTTTGGTATTGCCATAAAAAATTTTAGGCTTTCACTATATATTTGGACACTGCCTCACGAGTCGACGTAGATAGCGGAAATTGTGTACACAGGCCTTTTATAAAAAAGTTTAAATTAAGTTCACAAATGGGACCAATCGGGTAACTCCTTCGTAGTGGTGCCATGCAAAAAATTTGGTACGTGGTCTTTGTATAGCAATGGTAAATAAAATTTAAAAATGCACTAAATTGGGTTATCTCTTCTTCGTGTTCCCATACAAAACTTTTGTTCTTCACAGTATACTTAAAAATTGCTTGAGAATACGTCAACTTGGAGAGGAAAAATTTTGTACACGGCGCTTACAAAAAATGTAAATTTATGTTCAAAAATGAGACAAATCGGGTAACTCCTTCATAGGGTTGCCATACAAAAATTTCGTTTTTAAGTATTAATTTTGGCACTGCCTGAAATAGCAAATAAAATTACAAAAATGATCTGAATAGGGCAACGACTTGTTGATGTTACCGTACAAAACTTTCTCTAGATATACAAAACTTCGGGTTTTCACTAGATATTTGGAAACTATCTGAGAACGCGTCGACCTGGAGTGTGTAACGAAGTTACAAATAAGTATTTAAATCTATAAATATCCGTTAGTGCATGCCGTACAATAGTAAGTACTGCTTAACCCGATTGACTGACTGATTTGTTTACAATGAAGTAAAACTTAAATATTCATGTATGAGCAAACCCTCTTGACGTTCCATGATTGATGGTAACTCAGGATGCCTGAGATGTCAATTGTCGAATGGAATCATCAAGACGGCAACACTTTCACGTCTATGAAAGGCGAGCTGGTACCGAGAACAAATCAGTCGATCATCAAGCTTCGACCAGCTAGGAAGTTCTCAGTTTATAGCCAGCGAAGAAGTAATCGACTCAAATTTCCTACCAAGTTTGAGGTTACCACGCTTGAGACTTACCCGTCATCCCGTAGTATTGTTAGAATATTCCTGCCGAGTACGAGGTTTCCGTATTCGAGAATTAAAATCATTTTCCTGCCGAGTGTGAGGTTACCACATTCGAGAATTACCCGTCATCCCGTAGTATTGTTAGAATATTCCTACCGAGTACGAGGTTTCCGTATTCGAGACTAAAATCATTTTCCTGCCGAGTGTGAGGTTACCACATTCGAAATTTACCCGTCACCCCGTAAACAAATAGCATATCCCCGTATAGTAGAAGAACATAACATAAAGAGATACATACAGTGTAAAAGTGGAAAACGACCCAAGAGTGTATAGCATTAAGAGTGTGTATTGTCACAGACAATAAATCTGACAGTTTATGTAAAACCTTATGGGAAAAAGGTTAATAGTATTAAGATTGTGTATTGTCACAGACAATAAATCTAACAGTTTGTGTAAAACCTTATGGGAAAAAGGTTAATAGTATTATGATTGTGTATTTTCACAGACAATAAATCTGACAGTTTATGTAAAACCTTATGGGAACAAGGTTAATAAAAAGTGTATAATAATATTAAGATTGTGTATTAGTATTAAGATTATATAAAAGACAATACATTCGTGTAAAAATATAAAATTCTTCTTTGAAAAATAAAAACATTTGTTCAGTATAAAATTAAATAAGTGTTCACCTTTAAAAACGTCAAAACCTGGTATTTATTTCTTCTTCTTGCCCGTCATTGAACGAATTGAACCTGGCGTAACTCCAAAGCTAACCCGCAACGTTCAACTTAAATATCTACGATTACAAAATGGCGCCCGAGCAGGGACTCTCTTTTCTGCCACTAGAGAAACGTCAGTGAATGAAGTAGAATAGTCACCGTATATATATATCCAGAGACCAGACCGAGAAGAAGATAATTCCAGTGCATATAATAAATATCAGTGTATAAAATAAACAATACTCGTTAACAAAATAAATACCTATGTGTTAAAAACTATATCCGTATAAATTAAAAATGACCGACAAAAGTGAAATAACCGTCAGTGCCATCTACCAGCTGAAAAAGGAAGATTTAGGGCGGATCCGAATCCAAGTCTTCGTCTTCGTCTTGTTAGTACAGCTAGTGACGTAATACAACAAGCTCAGCTATTATAATAGTTAGACGAAGACGAAGCTAACCTGTCCGAATTCGTGTGCTTAGCTTGATATTTGACGTTTAGAGCCAGTTCCTACTGTTTGTCATAATTAATAAATGTAATTAATTATACTATTATTATTTATGATTTAAAATTAAATTAAATTTGAAATAAAAATGTATTACAATTATCTCTAATTGGTACATATATATCTGCTTATTTTGCACAGAAGAATTGAAGGAAAACAGTAAATATGAGGCGAGCACAAGACGTAAGGACCGAGATGGCTATAATGCAAATTGCTAGCCGGTTTTGGGCAAATAGCAATTCACTTTTAGAAGATGACGATGAAGACGAATGTGAAGATTTTTGTGTAAATAAATTAATTGCAATACTAGTTCAAATTGAAAGCTATTTATTTCAGCAGACTCCAGGGACGTAATGTCCATCTCCAACCTCATTAAATAATTCAGATCCTTGCGGGAGATAAAAATACTTGTAAAAAGCACCTGCGAATAATTTAAAATCGTTTCGCTGCTTTGTGAACTTTCTGGAAGTCAAAAGACATGGTTAGAGTCTAGAAATAGAGGCGATTCTCTTTCTATTTTGGTTAGCTGCTGGTTGTTCCTATAGGGTAGTTTCCTTAGCCGTAAATGTGCCCAGAAGTACAGCATTTGATATTATTTCCAATTTTTTGATAAAATTGTTGGAAATAATACCAAAAGTCATTAAATATCCTAGTGACGCTGTTGAACAGAATGCTATTTCAACAGGATTTGTACGGAAAGGAAAATCAGCTATATTTCATCGAGGAGCTGGCGCCATAGATGGGACTTACCCAAGTGTCTTATGTCCACCCCATCTTCACGATGAATACATAAATAGAAAATTGCGCTATGCTATCCAACTTCAGGTATTGTGCGATACTAATGGCAAGTTGTTAAATATTTTTAGTGGCTATCCTGGCTCTGTTCACGATCAGCGCGTGTTTAGGAATATCCCTTTATATTTAAACGCCAAATATCTCCCAGCTGGATATTATATATTAGGAGATTCAGGTTACAAAGCTTCAACGACTCCTGTGCCGATTGTTATCCCCTACAAAGTGCAAAATCTCCACAGAGATAAAAACTTTTTAATACACATCACAGCCTGGCTAGGACTGTTGTAGAAAGATCAGTTGGAGCTATTAAAAACAGATGGCGCTATTTATTTGGTGACAGACCAATTGAATTAAAAATAGAAAAGGAAGTTAAAGTTGTTGCGGTTTGCTGTGCATTACACAATATTCGTGTAACAAACGGAGATGTGTTGGACGAGCCCTCAGTGTCATCACCAACAGACCATATTGAAAATGATGATAGTCCTGAACAGCTATCAGCTGTGCAATTTAGAGAAAGGCTGTGTGCGGAATTATTACGGGAATTAAGAGGATAAAAGCTATATTTTTGTGTATTATTTAAAAAATCATTCCATTTATTTTTAAATAGTAAATAACATTAATGTAAACTTGTGAAACTAAAAACAAAATTCAATGAAAAACTTAAAAAAATTCAAAACAAAACAATAATAAAAACTTAAAATAAAACTTCAATAAAAAATATTGACATCACAATAGTTATTTCAGTCTTCAGTCTAAAAATAAAAATGCTTTTAAACAAATTGCCATAATATCAATTTTTACCTGAGTCTTCGGAGCTCGCTATATTTAAAGGGAACTTCAACTTCGCTCCCCAAATCCTCTCCACCAGCAGAAATAACGAAGCCATTCAATAGTCGCAGCATTCGATTATTCTGTTCGAGGGCTATTTTTTTCATTTGAATATTTCTCTGGTATAGGCTGCGTTTCCTGCAACGGACAGTCGGGCCAGGCTCTGGTGCGGGTGCTGTGGCTGTTGCTAATGGTGGTGTGCTGTCAGTGGAGCGGGGTATGTGCGGTGACGAGGAAATCAATATGGGAGGAGAAATTATGTGCTGCATCCGTAGCACTTCATCCATGGCGGCATAAAAAGGCCACGAACTGGCGGTTTCCACCCCATTTTCAGTGGACACTCCACTTGGGGGATCCTTCAATGTCTGCAAGAATTTATTAGAAAGGTTAGTGTTTTTAATTCAAAACATTATTATTATTAATATATAAAAAGAGTATATCGGTCAGCGACATACCTTATATTTCTGTTTTAAGTTTGACCACTTCTTTGAAATGGCTTTCATCCCATGCTCCGTGCACAAGCACTCCTTAACACGCCTGTAAGTTAAAATGATTAAATTTAACAATTTTAATTTTTTTAGCTGAACTATTTTGGTTCATACTTTTCTTTGATATGTTAAATTAAATTCAATCAACTAAATTAATTAGAATACAAATGTCAAATGCTTTTTGATTCAATTTCAAAAACAAGATTGTGACGTATGAACCAAGTCAGTATCCAGCACTCGTACTTCCATGCCGCCTGATTGTTGAACGATTTTCCTTTAAATAGGTGACTACAATCCTCCCCCCGTGCTTTTATTAATTTTAGTACAAGTTCTTTTGTCCCTAAAACAGGTAATTATATTACAATAATTACTACAACTGTAAAAAATGCACAATATTTACACTTCACTTTTTCCGCGTCCACCATAATGTCAGATTAAATGCAATCAAGCTCAAGACGAAGCTTACCTGTCCGAATTTGTTTGCTTAGCTTGCTTGATCTCATTGCCAGCGAATAAATAAAACCTCAAAATATGTTGTCTATTTAAAATAGTTAGCTCGAACCTTGACTCGATGATCTAAGCAAACCAAATGTCTAAACTGTTATACAAAGTAGCAAAGTCCGGTGGCATAGACACGGATTCGGATAGAGCTTGACTCGATGTTACGTCACTAGCTGTACTAACAAGACGAAGACGAAGACTTGGATTCGGATCTGCCCTTAGTCACTGAATTAAACCGTAGGAGTTTAAATACAAAGGGAACCGTGGATGAACTGCGAAAACGTCTTGCAGACAGTGTAAAACGTGAACAAGTTCTTCAAGAGGAGGAGCAAAATCAGTTAAAAATTGTGTCAACCGAAACTAAGACCGATAAAATGGCACCTCCGATTACAAATACATCCGAAACACAGACAGATATACTGATACCTCCGATTTCAAATACAACCGAAACACAAACCGATGAGCAAAGATTGCAGCCAAATATACCGGCAACACGCCTGAGTGTTACCGACAAGGAGACATCTTGTAACAATATTCCAAATAGTCCGTACCCGATAGAAATCCGAGACCGACCACTTTCAGACGCTGACATTATGGATAAAGTCAGATAATGGAATGTGAGATTTGACCAAGGTCAGGATCCGTTAAATTTCCTCGAGAGAATTGAGGAAATGGCACAATGTTACAGAATATCAACCGACCGAATGTTAAATACATTACCCGAGCTGCTGACAAAGACAGCACTAGCATGGTATCGTAACAACCGAGAACAATGGATGAACTCATAAGTGACTTCAAACTATTTTTCTTGCCGCCACGTTTCAGTGTCAAACTAGCCGAGGAGATCCGAACTCGGTTACAGAAACCTATTGAAAGGGCCGACGATTATATCACGGCCATCCAGTCACTCATGCGCTGGCAAACAAACGTGTCAACCGAAGAAAAATTAGAACGAATTTTTGAAAACATGTTACCAGAGTACCGCCTATACATCCGAAGGAAACATTTCCGTAAACTGTCTGAACTTATTCAACTCGCACAAGAGTATGAATATATTCAAGTTCAACAAAAATCCCGCAATACAGAAACACAGCCTATCCATCAGATGAGTAGACCAGCACAAAACACCCCAGCCTTGCCAATAAACGTTTCACATATAAGGCGAGAGAGTTGTTGGAGATGTGGACAACTGGGACATCGTAGACACGAATGTCAAAATCCGGCAAAAATATTTTGTTCACAGTGTGGGAAACAAGGTGTACTGACTAGAGACTCTCATGGTCAAAACATGAACAGACCGTTAAAAGACCAAGGGATACTGGAGAGACAAGGCAGCCGAGTATCCCAGAACCAGAACCAGATGCCTTAAAAACCAGTCTACCCGATACAACTATGATAGACGTACACTATGAGGACGACCGATACTTCATCACCATGTCAATAATTGAAACACCATGTATAGCACTCATAGATACTGGAGCTGTCAAATCATTTATTGGTAATGAAGTCAAAAAACTGCTGGAATTACATAATATTCCTCCGATATCATGTTCTTTGAGAACTGGAATGGCGAACAGTAGTGAATTTAAAATCCACCAGTCGTATACAGTGGAATAATCATAAAATTTCACATTTATTCTACTACATGCCAAATCTAGCCGAAACCATCATACTGGGTGTAGACTTTCTTCGGAAAGCTGACTTATCAGTAAAAATATGGAACCAGGAAATTTCACCAGGAATAATGAATATCGAAGAGGAAATATCCGAACCAGCAACATGTACAGTGCTAATACCCGACGAGATAGACAATATACAGGAAAACCAAATAACCGAATTCCTGTCCACACAAATGCAAAGAATTGACAAAATCTCCGGACCCACTCCTATAACACAGCACGATATCCAAATGAAACAAGACCGGCCGATAAAACAACGCTCCTTCCCTCGTAATCCCGCTATGCAAGAAATTATAAACTTGCAAATTGATGAACTACTTGACGAAGACCAGATAGAACCGTCAAAAGCCCATACTACTGTTCACCCATTATACTGATACGAAAAAAAACAGGGCGGATGGAGGTTATGTATTGACTACCGACAAATTAATGAAAATTCCGTTAAAGACGCCTATCCGTTACCTCAAATCAACCATATACTAGATTGAGAGACGCAAAATACATTTCCACCCTGGATTTAAAACAAGGTTACTGGCAGCTCCCACTAACAGTAGAATGCCGACCATATTCAGCATTTACCATTCCCGGTCGAGGTTTGTTCCAATGGAATTTTATGCCATTTGGACTTCATTCCGCACCCCCTACATTTCAGCGAGCTCTAGACTAAATGTAGTAGCTGATGCACTGTCACGTCAACCGTTAAGGAGTACAGAGTCACAAACCTCTCTATTCACCTTACTATCATCTATTGACATAAATTCCAAATGTCCATGGTATCAAAACAAACGTTACCAAATACAAAATCAACCCGAATTTTGCCCGGACTACAAAATTGAAAATGGACAAATGTGTCGTCGATTTTTTGATTCTACAACTTACACCGAGGACGCTGTACAATGGAAGCTTTGTGTATCGAAATCCCTCCGAAATAAAGTATTGCGAGAAAATCATGATATTCCTACTGCCGGTCATCTTGGAAACAACAAAACTATACCTCGCATTGCTAAATATTATTACTGCCCTGTATTGTTCTGAGATATTGCTAAATATGTATGCATGAATTCTCCGCTAATCGACCATGGGAAATCGTTAGCTCAGACTTCATTAGACCTCTCCCTCGCACAACAAAAGGTCACACCGCAATACTAGTGTTCCAGGATAAATTCACAAAATGGGTAGAGTTTATGCCTCTCCGACAAGCCACCACCGCTGGACTAATTCGTGGTTTCAGAGAAAGAATAATCTCTCGTTTTGGTTATCCCGAAGTATTAGTATCCGATAATGGCACTCAGTATACAAGTAGAAAATTTAAAACTCTGCTAAAAGAGTCAAAATTAAAACATCGATTTACACCGCCATATACACCACGATATATACGCCACGATATATCGTACCATATACTGTAGTTAAAGTAATTTCTCCTGTCATCGTTTAACTCACAACACCAGAAGGAAACATAGCCGGTGTAACCAACGTGAAAGATCTGAAAGGGTACCAGAACACGGTAACACCCACAGTGTTTATTTAATCCCTACAGTCAAACCAAAAGTCTTCAGTTGCAAAGTAAACAGCATGGCGACACCACGACGAGTGACTTTTGCACCATCAACCGCATCAAAGTCTGAAATGAAGACACCACGACGAGTGACTTTTGCACCCTCTACAGGACAGAAGGCAGAAAGGAAGGCGTGTGACAGTAACACCGTCCACCGCACCCGAAATAAAGAGATCATCTCTCTACACCAAATTAATTCCGCCTGCCACACAGGACCCATGTAAAAGACGACCAACGCAGCCACTAAAGCCCAGCAGTCTATTGTTGCCGAAAAACCAGGTTGCAGATATCATTAAAAAAAAATAGAGCAGAATACACTGGAACAGATGGCGCACCAAGAAAAATCAAAACCCGCTCCACCCAAACCAGTCCAAAGAAATCCGCTGTCATCAGATGCAATGACAAATTTATCGCCATCAACCGAAGACATCTTCGCGGGAATTGGATCGTTATTGGCTCCATACGGCCGAGCGAAGTACTTCGTGATTCGAGGACCAAATATACCATTTCGGGTCTATACACTTCAAGATGGAAGCCGAGTATATCCGTTGTAAGGGGCAGCGAAAAGTGTTGCCGCCGCTGCCCAATAGGCTAAAATAAAAAAAAGTTTCTTTTTATAATGTATATATGTCATGAAGACTGATTATTTTTAAATAAAAATATTTCTTTTCCGTTATAAAAATAATGTTGTTTTCCACTATAAATCATGTTTTCCACAGTAAAATAATAAGTAACAAAAACTGAACCAAATGTAACAGTTTTACTTTTTTTTTGCGAAGAAAGAGTGGGAAGTAACGAAGTTACAAATAAGTATTTAGATCTATAAATATCCGTTAGTGGATGCCGTACAATAGTAAGTAGTGCTTAACCCGATTGACTGACTGATTTCTTTACAATGAAGTAAAACTTAAATGTTCATGTATGAACAAACCCTCTTGACGTTCCATGATTGATGGTAACTCAGGATGTCTGAGATGTCGTGGAATCATCAAGACGGCAACACTTTCACGACTATAAAAGGCGAGCTGGCACCGAGAACAAATCACTCGATCATCAAGCTTCGACCAGCAAGGAACTTCTAAGTTTATATCCAGCGAAGAAGTAATCGACTCAAATTTACTGCCAAGTGTGAGGTTACCACATTCGAGAATTACCCGTCATCCCGTAGTATTGTTAGAATGTTCCTACCGAGTACGAGGTTTCCGTATTCGAGACGAAAATCATTTTCCTGCCGAGTGTGAGGTTACCACATTCGAGCTTTACCCGTCATCCCGTAAACAAATAGCATATCGCCGTATAGTAGGAGAACTTAACATAAAGAGATACATACAGTGTTAAAGTGGGAAACGACCCAGGGGTGTATAATATTAAGAGTGTGTATTGTCACAGACAATAAATCTGACAGTTTATGTAAAACCTTATGGGAAAAAGGTTAATAGTATTAAGATTGTGTATTGTCACAGACAATGAATCCGACAGTTTGTGTAAAACCTTATGGGAAAAAGGTTATTAGTATTAATATTGTGTATTGTCACAGACAATAAATCTGACAGTTTATGTAAAACCTTATGGGAACAAGGTTAATAAAAAGTGTATAATAATATTAGGATTGTGTATTAGTATTAAGATTATATAAAAGGCAATACATTCGTGTAAAAATAGAAAATTCTTCTTTGAAAAATAAAAACATTTGTTCAGTATAAAATTAAATAAGTGTTCACCTTTAAAAATGTCAAAACCTGGTATTTATTTCTTCTTCTTCCCCGTCGTTGAACAAATTGACCCTGGCGTAGCTCCAAAGCTAACCTGCAATCTTCAACTTAAATATAAACGATTACAAGTGTTCAAATTATATTGATGACGTTTTCATGAAAACTGCAAATAAGAGTTCAAAAATGGACCAAATCGGGCGTCACCATCTTGCTGTTGCCATACAAAACTTTAGGTTTTCACTATATATTTATTTGCCTGAGAACGCGTCGACGTAGAGAACTACACTCTCCCACACATGAATGTATGCATGCAGACTAATACACACACACACACATATACAGGCACAGAGTGAACCTAGAGAACGGAATTGCGCTATCGAGTCAGATAATATCTTAGAAACTATTATAGATGGCACAAGAGCTAGATGTCGCATGGCATACTAGAGCAGAGTATACAGATTGTGAAACGGGTAGTGCATTTTGGAATGGACCATAGCATATTTTAAAGCGTGCCGAAAGCAATAGCAGATTTGTATACATTTGATCGACTTCCTTAACACTTCAGATACGAAAAAAATATGATTCACTCGACGTATACATCATTTCAAATGTTGTGGTCCATTCCGGAATGGACCACCCAGCTATATAATTTTTGTATACTTTTTTGGTACTGCATGCCCCACCCATCTAGCTATCTATATTATCACCGAGCAACGCCGACGGCCTCTCCCCAGTATTGTAGTAAAATTGCTTCACGATATGTTCTGATGCTGTTCATGGCGAAGTTATATATTAGATTCGATTGCTAAGTTAATTTTTTCCTGTCAGAGATATGCCGAACTTACAGTATGATTCGCTAAGAAGCCGCTGTTTGTAATCGCTATTGTAGAAGCTGAAAACCTTAATGGCTGGATCTGCCAATTTAGAAACGCTGTGGCAGAGTACGTCGATATTTATATTAGAGGCAGAGTATGCGCTTTATTTTGAATGGCAGAGTATTCCCGTGTTTTTGTTGGCAGAATATGCCAACGTGATAAAGATGGCAGAGTATGCCAATGTTTTAGAGAATTAAAAGCACTCGTTAAAGTTGAAATTAACTCTGAATTATATTGATAAATATCTGCTTATTTATACAAATTGGTTACAAAGGAATCAGTGTTTCCTAATAATTCTAGAGGCGGATTAAAAATCAGTATGGTAGTGTAAGCATTTCTGATCAGACAATTTCTGATATGGTAAAGCAATGACCTCAGGTATGTATATTTCCTCACTCAAGAATTATGCTTGCATAGCGAAATTTGCATTAGTTGCAAATTCTTCTTCATGTCAAGCAAAGTTTGTTTGTATTTGCTTTTGGGTACCTTAATGACCAAAATGGAGCTTTCAGCCCTGCAGATGAAGAATGCTCTTGAGGAACAAAAGAATGCTGTTGAGGAACAAAGGCAATCTTTCTTGGAGGACAAAAAAATGCTAATGAGGAAGTAAAGAATTCTCTGCAAGCATGTTTAGAAGAGCAAATGGATTCTCTCGAAACTCGTTTTGAAGAACAAAAGTTTTCTCTAGAAGCCCGTTTGGATGAGCAGAAGAAAGCTAATGAGGATTAAAATAATTCACTGCAAGCATGTTTCGAAGAGCAAAAGAATTCTCCAGAAGCCCCTTTGGATTAGCAAAAGAAAGCTAATGAAGATCGAAAGAATTCTTTGTAAGGATGGTTAGAAGAACAAAATAATTCTCCGGAAGTCCGTTGGGATGAACAAAAGATTTCTTTGCAGAATTGTCTAGAAACCTGTTTGGAGGAACAGAAGAATTTTGTCAAAAATTCATTAGACGAACAAAATGTGTAAATTGAAGGAATCCAACAGGAAGTGCTGGAAGATCAACAACAAGTGTTGGAAGTACAACAAAGTGTTACGGAGAAGCTTGACAAATTTAAAGCAGATTTGGAGAGGATGAAGCATCGACATCCTCGGCACGAAGGAATTGAAATATCCAGTACCTCAAATATTTGATGGACAAAATTCGTGGCATATTTTCAAGAGACAATTCGAGGCAGCTTCTGAAGTAAATGGATTAAATGATGCAGACAAAGCTACAGCTCTGGTATTAGGACTTCGAGGTCACACGTTAGAGCTATCTATTACAAACTACTATATCGATTGATAGGCAACGTGATTACTATTACAAACTACTATATCGATTGATAGGCAACGTGATTACACTTCATTAGTACAGGCGATAGAATTACGTTATGGAGATGAACACATGCAGCAAGTATATCGCTTGCAGTTACGCTTACGATGTGGAAAGATTAGCTTATCTTCCATACTCTAGCGTCAATGCGGAATTCCTTAATGAAGTGGCAACAGAAGCATTTGTAACGATATTGCAGATGAAAAATTTACAACAAGCACTAAGGCTAGCAGGAAAGAAGTCAACAGCAGAAGCGGTAGCCTATGCATTAGCGTATGATTTTGCCAGACAAACAAGCTTCTCGGAGTGCAGTACGAGTGAGAGGAATTTCCGTGGATGAGTGTACGTGCAACAGAATGCAGTCATCATGGAGCACTCCTTCACGCGGTATTCTTCTATGCTGGAATTGTAATAGACCGGACCACCTCCAAAGGGGATTGCAGAAAACGTCGACGAATGGAAGTGGCAGAAGGGCTCGAGCTTGGCTGCAAATCCAAAGCAGAATGCCGGCATCGCAGGTCACTCTTTCGCGTGGTCTCCTTCGATGCTGGAAACGTAGTACATTGGGACACCTTCAAAACGACTGGAGGAAACGCGGACGAATGCAATCAACAGAAGATGAAGATATAAGATGGCAAGCTATTCGTGGAGAGACTAGACTTTTGACTTTGAAATCTCATACCGCAAAGGACGTATACACAAAAATGCAGAAGCCTTTTCACAACGCCCATGCAATCCTGAATGGAAAAATTGGCGACGGATGGAAGAAAAAGATGACGATGACTACGATGACGATGACGAATGTAGATTGAAGAAAGGAAAGAAATCCAAAGACGATGACTACGATGATAACAGTAAAAAGGAGAAAGGAAAGAAGTCCAAAGACGAGGACAATGAAAGAAAGAGAAAGACGAAAAGTAAAGGGTCTAAGGGTGCTGATAATAATGATGGTAAGGGTATAATGAAGATCGAAAAACGTAGGGACAAAGGTTGATGATGTTGATGATAAGAAGCGTAAAAGCGATAATGACAAGGATAACAACGGCGATAAAAGGGCAAGAAAATTGAGGGCAAAGGAATCCAAGACAATGATGATGAAGATGATACGGGACGAAAGGAAGATAAAAGCATGGAAGAGTGCTTCAAGAGAACATTGATCAAGCTTGAAATGCATCTGTAATCATGCATCATTAAAGCATGTTATTGGATATAAATCATATGCACATCTCCCTAAAAGAAACACGAAACCAAGATTACAACTAAAGTTTGTAAATCATTTCAAAAGCTAAAACTCGGAGTTCAATTAACTCCTCGAATAAACAAAAATGAAAATACAATTTACATACATACAGATTTGTATGTAATCACTTTTGTGTGAATTATTCATACCTCGTTATGAATGAAGTAAAATAAAAGCGCATCGTATTACAGCACAAGCAGAAATAAATTATGTATGTGCAGTGCACCAAATTTATCAATGGCAACAAAGAACGTTACTCACGTGAGGTTACAGTTTCTTTCATAATGATAAGGTGAGAAAATTATCGAATGTAGGTAGCTTTAAGAAATTATTGTAAATAGCTTACTTAGCAATAATTAGCGATTATTAATAAGGTAGCATTAAGAAAGAAATCAAGAATAAAGAATTGACCATTGACTGGTAAACTCAAGTCTTATTCTTCAGAACGCAGCCGCAATTAGCCAGGCGTTCTCCTTCCTAAAGATATAGAGGCTTCTTAGCCAGATATCTTCTTTATAAAGATATTGAGGCACTCCAGCCAAATATCAAGTAAAGATTGAGTTATTCAGCCAGATCCATAGGTAATTTTCATTTCTTTGCATTTCATGAATATTGAGGCGACACGCCATATATTCGGCATAGTAATTGATTAATTTAATCATGAGCAGAATATTGGACATCGTCGAATACGCCAATACATTGGCAACCAGCGTAAAGGCAAACATAACAAACTTCTCAGGAAGGTAGTCAACTATAATCAGCGTGATTGGGATCGACGTATTCCTATATTTCTAAAGGCTTATATATCAGTTGTTTACAATACGGCCGGACAAAGCCCAGCTAAGGTGATATTCCGAAGGAAATGCGCTTATCTAGCGTCCTCAGGTTTGATATACCCAGAGGCAAACAAAAGTTGCCAGAGGACTACGTAACAGAGTTCAGACAACGATTAGCTGAAGTGCACGACGCCACGAGACGTTATCCAAAATTACCACAACACTGGGAGGGACCGTATGCAGTTGAAACAAGACTTAATAACTTACAAACGGGAAATCGTTCATCTGGATCGTATATGTTAATACTGCGAGCATCAAGGCCGTGGACCACCTGTTTTTCGGGACGAATAGTTTTCAGAAGGGGCAGTGTTACGCGCAACAAAGTGACACAAACGACATCTGTTGGAAATGGAAATAACTGTAGGTTAGTGAAATCTTAGTAAACTTAGAAGCTGTAACATCTACATAACCGTGGGAAGGTGAATCGATAAACGCCGGAGATCGTCTGGTATCCGCTAACTGGAGCTCTTTCCGTATTTGTTACACAGATCAACAGAATAAAAAAAACATTTAGAGTTTTTATTTTAATGACTATTTCCTAATTCTTTATATCGAAAAATATCTAAACACATCGTTTATTTTTGAATAACTTTGCTTTTGTACCTTTTACAATGGTCTATAAATATTTAAGTTGAGAAACGTGTTTCATTAAGTTCCGTTTGCATACGCGACGACTAATTCGACGCCACACCGCTAAAATTGCTACACAATCTATTTTGGCGTGCCGGTGCCGTTGATGTCATGTGTGTAATTGGCCGATCGCAACGACCAACGGCAGCGGCTCTGCCGTCGTGTGTGCAAACAGCGGCATCTTCCAATATGTTAGTTGTAAGAAAGGCTTTATTATTTTATAGCTGAACTGGAACCGTACTGGCATTTTACTTAACTATACCATTCCGTAATGGAAGATAGATACTTGGATACTTGTTATGCTACCGATTCGCCTTGAATTCAAGGTAAGGAAGAATGTTAAAAGCCTGTATCAGTCCTATCGGGATATTCACGGAGAAAACTTCTAGTATTTTCTTCTAGTCATTTTAATATTAATTCATTTTGCGTGGTTTATACTTAGTACGCGCATGCAGCGATACAACACATTTTGTGTAACATTAGACTAAAAAATGGCCTCAAGAAGTTGAAAACACAATGTAGATCCATTCTACTATATATGAGGAGATTAAGTTATAAGGAGAACAGTGATAGGGGACTTTAAGATCATTGGCTTTCTTATGGTAATGCAAGGCGGATATATTAAATATCTTAGCTTCTTTTGCATATGGGACAATAGAGCAGATAAAGGGCACTACCAACAGCACTTATGACTTACGCGGAAAGGGTGCGAGATAGGAAGGCATAGTGTTAAACTGGAGCCAATTGTGTGTTATACGCGTATTGATGCCTCCACTGCTTATAAAATTAAACCTTATGAAGGAATTTCCTATAGATTCTGAAGCTTTTCAATATTTAAAGATTTTTTTCCCTGAGTTATCCGAAGGCAAAGTAAATGCCGGTATTTTCGTGAGACAAAAAATAAAGAAAATAACTGCCAGTAGGGAATTTGCACAGCTACTCAACACATGCGAAAGGCAAGTCTGGGACGGCTTTAAAGCAGCGGTTTTTGGTTTTCTCGGATCGGAAATAACAAAGCTGATAATTCCAAAGAGCTTATTTGAACTATGCTTGACAGGTTTATAATCATGGGTTGCAAGATATCCTTTAAGTGCATATGTTACATGCTTACTTGGAATAGCATGCGTGCTTTTTCGGAAGAACAAGTTGAACATTTTCATCAAAATATTATTGCAATTGAATGTCGTTATCAGGGTCCATATAATGAGAGAATGACGGGAAACAAGATTTAGCTCTAATAAGAGAAAGTCCATACAAACACCGAAGAACTATTAAAAATATTCAATTCTAATTTTTTTTATATTGTATAAAGGTAGTTATTTGTTTTAAATTGTTTTCTTGTAAATAAAAGTCATTCAAATGATTACCAACAGGTTGTTTTATTATTACATACAATGAAAAAAGGAAAATTTTCTTGAAATCCGTAATTTCATTCATTCAAAGCGAACTTTTTCGGGTAAAACTATTTTTCTTTAATTAGTAATGTAGAAGAAACAAAATCAGATATGCAGAACTCAGGCTCAAAATTTGGGTTGACCGGTATTGTTTGAAGCAAGGCACACGGTTCGTGCAGGGTATCCCAGTATTCGTAAAGCCCAAGTAAGCCAAAGTAAGCCCAAGTGTATCATCCCACCTTGTTTTGAAATGTTAAAGCTTCATTTGCTTGAATTGGATGTGCAACAGAGTATTTTAAAACACTTCATTGTACAATGAATGATAAATTTTCTTAATTAGTAGCTGGAGCTCCTGTAGCTTTTTTTATTATTATCTATTTCTAAAGTTTCAAGTTGAAATAGAAAGGGAGCTACTGGTCAAGCTATTCCTCAACTTTGATGAATACTATACAACGAAATTGAATTGTATTAATAAACTGCAAGATTGGTCACTTTATGCACTTTTCATGAAAGTTTTGTAAGTTCTTTTTGCCTGGCAACTTGTAGCACAGTAAATTCAACTTTTGTATACTTTAAAAGTTTCACCTAAGTTAGCTGAAATGGAAGTAATTATTGAAAGTTTTCAGGCTTCCTGTTTCAGTAAAATTTTAAATAAATTATCGGACCCATAATTTGTACCAGTTTCAAGATTTATTGATTAAAATTTTTACTTGTACTTAGCCGAAAGCTACTCTAGGCTTACTTTGGAAATATGAAGTGTTACATTATGTTCCTCCCAGAATTACTAAGGAACTCAGAACAGCTGTTGATCTTTAGTTAACTGGAAAGCTTAAACACTATTAAAAAGTTTAAATCCTTAAACAATTTTTATTGCTAAATTATCGCCTTAATTTTATCTGTTCGAAACCACTCTACGGAGATGGATAAATTTAATTATTTCTTGAGTATACGTATACATACATTTTTTTGTGGATTTGTTTTTCGCTCTAGTTCCTGTTATTGCTAGCATTTCGAGAATTTTTGTCGCTTTCTTTCCCTGGTCTGTTTTTAATCATATTACATATATTCATGGGTTGCAGTTAGAATTCTGGTTGGTCTATTCCTTACATATTTTTATATCCTAGATAAAGTCTTTAGGGTATACTAAGTTTGTCATTCCATTTGTAACACCTCAAAATAATGATGGTAGAGAAAATGGATTGGACGACCACGCCACGCATAATATTAAAAGTTATCTTGATTTTTGCATGTCCGTCTGTATATCTGTCTGCCTGTTAGTCTGTCCGTCCGCAAGATAACTCAAGGACGCTCTCACTTAAGACTGCTGAAATTTTGTATCCGGGCTTTTAAAAAAAATGTAAATTTAAGTTCGAAAATACGCCAAATCGGGCAACTCCTTCGTAGGGTTGTCATACAAAAATTTCGTTTTCACTATATACTTGGACACTGCCTGAGAACACGTCAACCTAGAGAGCTGAAATTTTGTGTACGTCGTTTTCATAGAGATAGTGAAAAGAACTTCAAACCTTTGCTAAATATGGTAACCCGTATAAAAATATAAAATATAAAATATAAAAATGTGGGGTTTTTACTTATATTGTGAAAACGATCAGTCCAAGACGTTTTTATTGTACTGAAAAGTTTTTCAGAATATAAAATCCTCTGAAATTGGTCAAAATCATTTTTACTGTCCGACGAACTGTTCTAAAAATATGTGCGAAAATCCAATTCAACAATTAAACTTGTACAGAGAGGTGACCGTACGAAATTACATACGGGCATTCATGCAGGGCAGGGGTATCCAACCCAAATTGCTTAGTGTGGCAAAAAATGTGCCACTTGTTTTTGTATATTATTTAATATCTCGTAATTTAGCATACGCGCATCGTAGTTGACTGGTCGTGTTTTCATCGAGCAACCTACTGCGGCACTTCGTTTTTACTACATTTAATTTTTAAAAGAACGTTTCGCAGTGATACCTAGTTCCAAATGCTGCTGAATGTGCATTACAAGTAATTCTAATTTTGGCAAATTTATCTTCGAGGATATATTTCTAATGAAATCAAGCTTATTCTCTTCGAACATGCATTTTAACTGTATGTATGCTTGATTGCAATTTTGTTAGCTTCATTTTAAATTTGGAGGCACTGATTCCATCTCAATTTTAAATGGAGTTAAGAATATTTTGTTATATTTCCTCATACTTTTGCATATGTGAAAATCAGGTATCGAATTATTTAAATAATTTTGTGACTTCATTAGAATATTTTACAAAATATCTGCGGTCACTATTAAAGTCATTTAATAATGGGAAATGAATCGAGTTATTCGACCTTAGGTATAATTTGCATAAAGCTTGAGTTTTGTAACGAAGGATTTTATATTTTCATAACACTCTGTAATCAACTTATTTTCACCTTGTACCTTCTGATTTCGGTTAGAACACATAAACCTAAAAGCCATAGATAATCGTAAAATTCATTTATACATAATATTGACACTTTTTCATAGTTCGAAGTTCTTATCTTATGTTCTAAAATCTTAATAAGCATAAGGTGTTCCTATAAATTTTACACAGTCGTGTCACTTGAAGTGTGGTAGCAATCATAATAAGTGTGAAAATAAACGAGAGAGTTTCGAACAACATTGCAATATGGTCGAACCTGAAATTCTGACGAAAATGGCAAAATTTTGCCATTTTCCATCATTTTTATACCCTCTAGATGAAATCTAGAAATAATAATGGTAGAGCAAAATGGATTAGACACCCATGCATGAAATTAAAAGTTATTTTGATTTTTTGCATTTCCCTATGTCTGTCCGTCCGTCTGTTCGGCCGTCTATCCTTCCTCACGATAACTCGTGAACGCAAGTACTTACAGAGCTGCAATTTTGCAAATGGGCTTTAAGTAAAAAAGTAAAATTAAGTTCGAAAATGGGACAAATCGGGTAACTCCTTCGTAGGGTTGCCATACAAACATATCATTTTTCACTCCATATTTCGACACTGTCTGAGAACGCGTCAACGTAGAGCGTTGAAATTTTGTACATAGAGTTTTCATAAAAATAGTAAATATAATAAATATAAACATTTAGGATTTTTACGTATCCTGTGAAAACAATCAGTCCTATACGGTTTTAATGTACAGAAAAGTTGCTCATAATATGAAGTCCTATAAAATTGGTTATAATCATTTTTGCTAATCGACGAACCATTCTAGAGATATATTCAAAAATCACTTCAAAAATTGAACTTGCGCAGATGGGTGACCGTACGAAATTACAAACGAGAATTGATCTAGGGTATCATAGGAATTGGTCTTAGACCAATTCCAGCTTTTTCAATAATAATATGTTTATTTGCTGGCAAGGTACAAAAGACTTAGAATCTTATAAAAGTACAAAAATTAGCGGAAATAAGTATAATTAACGAAGCCTGTATAAAATTAAGTAAGATGTAAAGCTAATAATAATAATAAAAAGAAAAAGAGCAAAATATAAAAGGAAACTTGATAAAAAAATAAAAAATAAATAAAAATAAAAACAAAATTCAGTATGATATAAAACTAAACATAAAAATAAAAGAAAAAAAACAGTATAAAAAGAAAACATGAAAATTAAAATAAAAAGATAAAGCGAGAAATTGAGAAATCGAGAAAAGTGATGCGTCATCAAACTCACAATACACAATAAAATAATGGTAGCTATTGCGCCTTAAGGTATGCGAGCCAAAGTTAGAAACCTGCCCAATGCACCAACGGAGGAAGCTCTTTGAGCACTGACTGGTAGACTATTCCATATTCAAATAACCTGCACAAAGTAAGATCGCTATCCAATTTGACTTTGGTAATTAGGTAATAAGAGGTTGCGATGACGATCAGATCTGAGGGAACGAACCTTATCATTAAGGTACATTGGTTCCTTAGAGTAGAATATATTTTATAAAAAATTTAGCCTTCTATGCATAAGATACGTTTCTAGCGAGCATCCAAGGAAAGAGTCAATATATGGAGAAATATGAGAAGATCTGGCCAAACCATGAATAGATCGGACTGTGCCATTGAAAGCGGCAGTTTCTTTCCGCTGACAATGCGAATCAAGTTTAGGGAAAATTTAGCTCCCAAAGATAAAGTGGGGTAATATGAGGACTTTAACCAGTCTCAAGCGCATTTAATGAGATAATAAGTTGGCGGATAATCTCAGCAGTCTCAGGCAGGCATACACTTTCCCAATTGAATTGGAGACATGATTACAATACGTTTACTTCCCATTCAATCGACGCATGTATAGATTCCGAACGGAAGTGACATAAGGCATGACGGTGTTATTAATCATGACCGCCGTAGCTCTTCTAGATCGATGCTCCCTCTATATATTGGCATACTGGGCGACTTTTCTGGGTTAAGTATTAGATGGTTATATTTGCACCATTTACCAATTCTAATCAAGTCATAATTGATCCGAACAATGCAAACTTCAATCAAACCTATTGGTCTATGCATATAAATCTGGACATCAATCGCACAGAGATGGATGCACGAATCCTTCACGGACATCGGTAAATCATTTCTATATAACGAAAAGAGCAGCGGAACAAGTATAAAACACTGGGGTATACCACGACTGAGAGTTATTAGAGTAGAAAGTCTATTGCAGATCTTGACAGTTTGAGCACGGTAAAGCAAGAAATTTGTAATAAGGCTGACGGCTGTATTAGAAAAATTAAAATACCGACGAAGCTTAAGGAAAAGCCGGTCGTGGTTGATCTAATCGAACGCCTTGCTGAAATCAAGGAGGACCAGAATGCATATTCGATCGCTGTCAACTGCATCTGTCAGATCAGATACAACCTTAAGCAAGGCTGATTCACAGCTATGTCGTGGCCTAAAACCATACTGCATGCAAGACATCCTTGATTTAAATAGGTGACGATTTGGGAATGCATAAGCTTTTCTAGTACTTTACGCAGAAAGCAGAGTAAACTGATGGGACGAAAATCTGCCATTTCGGAGCACTTGCGATATTTGGCAAGAGGAATGATAAATAAATGGAGAAATAAATGGCGCAATAGTTTTAATAAACCTAGGCAAGACATTATAAGGTCCAACAGTAGATGATTTGACACCAGCTATGGCAATGAAAATCTCGGGCAAATAAACGCATCTAAACGAAAAGGTCTCCTCGATGTTTGTCCGAATTCCACCATCAAAATCAAATTGTTGCTGCTGGGAGATGTATGTAGGCCATTGATTCGACGTGAAAAATTTTTTCAAGTCATTTGGATCCAAGGCAAAACGAGGAGAATCACAGCCATACACTCCCTGCTTTCGCAAGTTACTCCACAATTTTTTAGGAATGCCTGGACCAAGATTCGAATCAAAACACACTTTTTTAGCTGTACGAATGGTAGAATTTACACTATTTCGAAAGCCCTTAAAACGGTTTTTATCCGCAGTAGACCCAGAAATTTTGTAACGACGATACAAAACATCCCTTTCCGCGATTAGGGACACCCCCCGGTACGCTTTTTACATACTCTGATGGTAACATTCTTGTCATATAAATATTTAATATACTCGGTAAGACTATTTGCTTTATATTATCCCAAGGCAACTGACTGCGGAATATAATCCACCTAACTATCATAAATCATATAGATAAAATCGTGGTCGAAATTATCGGGCGGTCTAATTTGATTAACAAGATAGACAGCTTCGATGTCGGCAGTTAAGAAAAGGACTAGTTGTGATGGATTTTGAGTATTAAAAGATCTTAGAAGCGAGTTCAATATTTTCATATCCAAAGTTTGCAGAATATATTTTAAACTACGCGTGGAACGTTGGTCGCATTGAACATCAACATTGAAATCGCCGCCAACAATAATGTTGTTACATTATGCCGATAAATCCGCTATGGTGTTTGAAATTTTGCAGCAACATCTTCAACGAAGCAATTAGGCGGACAATAGATAGCTGTTAGCACGCATTTTTGTCCATTTGAGTTGATCACTATGCACAGAAACTCAAGTTAGTATCCAGGATCAGAGTTGATGACAAACTTGGCTTTGAAACAATCTTTCACGTAAATAGCCACACCACCACCCCTCCTAACTACGCCGTCACAACGAAAAACATTATATCTAGGTAAAAATATAGAACGAGAGTTGGAATTTTCATTCAACCACGACTCAAAAACCAAGACAGCATGGACTTTGGATCCCACGAAGATTTCTTGTAATATATCTACCTTATTTCTGAGACTTCTTGCATTGAGATGTCAGATATTAAGGCCACTATTCTAAGAATCGACGATATTGATCAGTGATCTCACCCTGAGCAAGGGCTACAAATTAAACTGAGGTGTCATATGCGTTTAAAATTACACCGGCGCATCCGACAGGCAAAACAATATTCACCGCACACCCCACGGGAAGCAGCATATTGGACGCAATGACACACAAAACACTCGATTTCCCAATTACTTGTGAATTTTCTATTTCCTTCTAGTTTCTAGTCCATTGAAATTAAGAATAAATGATACCTATGTATGTATAATAAAAACAAGTAAATTTAAGGAAATCTGAGATCATTATACCCCGCAATTATACAGAAGATTTCGTGATTGAGAAGTTTTTTGCCTCCTTTGTTGTTTTTCAATCATCTTCTAGTGGATTATGCCAATATAACCCGTAGTCCGATGAATGAGGCAACTTACTGTCGTCTGGGAAGATTCACTGCTGATTGCTTCTTGTTATCTGCCACATAGTAATATGTAATTTTAATGTATATTGAGCATTTTTTCCCAGTCTTAGTTGGATTTTGTGAGTATTTTATTTCTTTAGTCTCTTTGCACCCACTTACATACAACGACAGCGGCAGGACATCCTTTTCGTGACTTGTCGTTAAATGAACTTCGCAAACGTTGGATATCATTGAACCACCGTTATGTAAGGACCAAGGATGGTACTTTATCGTCTGTTCTGAGCACTCTTGTTGAATCTATTCGAAACAGAGAATATCAATTCTAAAAGTGACATCTTGCAGGATATATTGTGATGCCATTTGATCAAAACATATACATACATAAAAAAAGGTGTGGGTAGCTTGTGATGTAAATATCTTAGTTCCTATTCAAGCATTATTTACTAAGCAAAAAGCCTTAGCATGGCAAGCTCGAGACCCTAATCAAAAGGTCTTATAAACAATGAGCGCGCTGCAAATTTCTAAACAATCGCCACATAAGTTAAGCTCGTGACACAGCACCTTTATAGGGTGTGCGCGGTCATAATACCCTGCGCTAGTTACAGAGCGCAAGCGTCAGCTAATGATTCACGAATAAATAAAACGAGTGACCCACTAACGAATGTGCGACTAAGCTATTGTACAACGGGCAAATAGCTGACTACGGGTTAGGTAAGCCCTCGTGCGAGGGGTGTCGATTGGTTATTAATTATGGATTTATGTGTAGAAGGTGTAAGTTAAGAACAGTATAAATAGGCTAAGAATATTTAATAAATTGGATTGATTAACCGTAGCTCATACGCTTCATTTGGAAACGTGCTTTCAGCTGCCGGTGAAAAATTAGTTCCTGAAGCTCCTGCTTTATATAAGTACAAGCTTCTCCATCCCCAAGAACTAAAGTCATCGCGGCTGCTCTATTAAATTCGGTCAGGCTGCTTACAAAAAACCCCCTACAACTGGCAAATACTATAATATTGTAACTGTAAAGCTTAAGATTAAACTCGTTTACATACATATGTACTAATCAAATTTATAATAAACATCATGCGTTTTCACTACTATTTATCATAAGGTATACTAAGATTGTCCTTCGGTTTATATCGCATAGACATAATAACGTCCGTCCATCCGTCTATCTGTTCGCCCGGCCGTCCGTCCGTCCACTCGATAACTCGAGAACTGAATGTCTTAGAGAGCCGAAATTTCGCACACGGTCTAAGAGAACAGTAGGCCTAAGTTCGAAAATAGGACACACTAAAATATCATTTATCACTATATATATTTGGACATTTCCTGAGAACGTGTAGACGTAGACAACTCTAATGCAACAAGTTAAAAAGCTAGAATTGGTCTAAGACCAATTCTTATGATACCTTAGATAAGTATTCATTTGTAACTTCAGATGGTCACCCATCTGCGCAAGTTTGATTTTTGAAGTATATTAAAACCGTCTAGAACTGATCTTTTTCACAGTATACGTAAAACTTCTAAATTTTTATATGGCAACACCAAGAAGTGCTTGCCCGATTTAGTCCATTTTTAAAATTGCAGTTACTATTTCTATGAAAGCACTGTGTACAAAATTTCAGCTCTCTATGTTGACGAGATCTCAGAATGTGTCCAAATATGTAGTGAAAAACTACATTTTTGTATAGCAAGCCTACGAAGAAGTTACCTGATTGGTCTCATTTTCGAACTTAATTTTGCTACTTGTTTTAAAAGCCCATGTGTGAGGACGGACAGGCGGTTGGACAGACGGACATACAAAAATCAAAATAAATTTTAATATTGTGCTTGAGTGTCCAATTCATTTTGCTCTAGGGTATAAAAATAGAAGAGTATAGAATAGAATAAGTTTATTTATGGTGAAGTACTATAAGTATATAAACTTCTTTTTTAGTACGAAAAAAAGCGGCAAAAAAAATTAGTCAAAAACGAGTAAATATAAATAACATCTTCGAGAAATGAAATAAAAAAATAAAACAAATTAGAAATTTATAAAATAAAATGGAAACCCAAAAAACATGTTACTAAGCAACGGAAATAAAATACTAAAATGTTAACTAAAACGTAAGATTACAAATACAAATATGTAAAACTCATAACTAGAAAACACGGACTCAAGACCACCTAAAACACATCCAAAAGTCTATCCCACGACGGTGCTGCAGCGTATTATCCGCGCTATAAGCCCACGAGTCGAGTACGTATGCTCAATATCGGATGGTGAGTTATTCGAAGCTCGAACAGCACGAACAAAGCAAGAGTTTTCCATTACTTACTAATGAAAGTTTGGTATCAGCAAATCGAAACGCCTTGAGGAGCTTAAAAATGCCAAATTATTAAATTAATAGCGCTTTAAGAATAGATGAGCTTATGAAGAGATGCCAGAAGCCTACGTAAAAGGTTTATATTTAAAGAGGTACCAAGTAATGATTACGATATTGCGAAATATGATCGAATATTACTAAGCATAAGACGAATCCTGTGCAATCGGTGAAAACCACATTTATGTTGGTGAAACAGGATGAGGACAAGTGAGGGAAAAGGAGACTGCCATAGGAAACGTACGGAGGAATCAAAGATTTGATTAGCAGCGAACACGTAGACAAAATTCCCGAGGAAAACCACAGCCGACGGAGCCCACCATACATCCTACCAGTCATATTACTCGCATGCTCACAGCATTGCATTCTAGAATTGAAGAAGATTCCAAGATTTTTTACACGAGTCGGAAATGGCAGATCTGTGTTATCTAAAAACACTGGTGGAAGATCAGATTCCTCAACTGCTCTGCGATAGAAGGCAATGCACTGCGGCTTTCCGGCATTAATTAATAAATGTTGGAATTTAGCCTATCAACGCAATCCTCCACCAGTTCTATTGGCCGACTGAGATACACTTGCACATCATCGGCACACAAGGGAATTTTACAGTCTATAACAACATTGGGGGAGGTCGTTTATATACAGGCTGAAGAGCAATGGGCCAAGAATATAGCCATAAGGGACCCCACAAATTAGGGGCGAAACGACGGAAACAAAATCCTTTACCTTAACCAGCTGCAATCTATTGGAGAGAAAGCTGCGGATTAAGGAAACAGCAGAGGTATGAAATTGGAAGTCTGAGGCCAACTTTTCAAGCAAATTGGAATGATTGACCATTTCAAATGCTTTGGAGAAATCAAGCAGGGCAAGAACACAAAGATAGTCCATGTCAAGCGCGCTGCGTATATCATTTGTAACATTTAGAAGGGCTGCCTCACAACTACGAGATTTACGAAAAACCGGACTGGAAGGACTTAATAAGTTAAGGTTTTCCAAGTGATTAATTATTTACTGTACCATACATTTTGCCAGGACTTTAGCAAGAAATCCTAACAGGCTAATCGGTCGAGAAATAACCGGCACAACTGTAGCGATTTTTCAAGCGGAAAGAAATATCGACATGGTAAAGCAGGCGTTAAAAATATGTAGAATCGGCTGTACTATCCAAGGCAGAAGAAGCCTGATAAAGCTAAGTGGAATACCATCAGGCCCCACTGCATCATCATTTATCAGCAGCGATTGCAACAGCAATCTCCCTGGCATCAACACATCTAAAACTAAAGCAAGGCTGATTATTATTTGAGGGAAACATGACGGGATTTAAGCTCAGCTATCCAGAACTACGTGCGGAAAGGATAGGGACAGAAGTGAAATGGGAATTAAGTTAGTCAGGATCCACGTGACACTGGGATTTGTCTCTACCATACACATAGGCCTTACGCAAGTTTTTCACAACATTTTGGATAATAGTTGGGCGTCAAACTTTTGCTTAAAGTATAACCCTTGGCCGCGCGAACCCTAGAGTTTACCAAATTTCTAATTAATTTGTAATGCGCACAGCTTTCAGTGATCTTTAATCTAAAGTATCTGCGATATAACAATTTCGTTCAGCAATAAGTGACTGGATCACTGCAGAAAATCTCGGACAATCATTTTGCCTAATTTTGCGTGAGTGAGTTGGCGCATATTTATCGTGAAGATGAAGTACAAGTTCAAAAAACCCATTAATTTTCTCATCCACTGAGGTATGAAGGGTGATATAATTCCAGCGCAGCAAGGCACACTCATATCCCATCGCAACTGATATAGATCACTGTCATCATATTTCCTATATGATATATCCTTGTAGTTTCTGCAGTTACCATTATCAATGTTATACGCCATAAAAAGGAAATCATGATCGAAGACGGAAGGAGAACCAATCTTTTGAAAGGTAATTGAATCATTATCACCAGTAACAAGCAGGTCAAGCAAGGATTGGTTGTCCGTATTGACATATATTGACATATTGAGAGACTGTTAATGACACAAAGGTGAAGGAACTGTGGAAATAATAAGAAAGAATCCGTCGCTCTATTAAATAAAACAGATTTTTGTTCATTGATTTTTAATTTATTACTCATAGAACAGGTATGGATTTCCTGGCAGCTGGTCGGGCCGTCTCCTCTGCAAAAGTAAAAGAAATGCAAAGAATGAGCAAAGAATACTCAGTGACTACACTAACAAAACCTTCAAGAATACTTCCTAAGCCATGAAACAGAAATCTATATGTGTGCGTTGTGAGTACGTTTTCTGAAATGTTCCATATTGATACTTATTGAAAAATGCCAAACATTGACTTTATTTATCTATAGAACCTAAATTACTATCCATACAGTAAAATAGTCTTCTAGTAATTTACAGCTTGGTTCCTTAACTTCCCAAAGGCTACACTTACTATATACCTTACCCCTTGACCGCCCGGGTGCGGTCACTGTGACCGCTGCAGGTCCTGGTGATACCAATTACGCTTTCACTGCTAATACGCACTTCTCTCTCTCGGTACCTTCCTAGATCTGTACTTAAGTACGGTTTCTGCCTTCATAGCGATCATACGTGCATTCGTCTTTATATTATTCGCGTGCAACAATCGACAGCGGTCATAGTGACCGCACCCGGCCTGTTACGTTTTTGTTTTTTTTTATATAACTATTTAGAAAATACTAAATAATGTAAATGTTTTTTTTTATATATATGTAAATAATGATCTGTTTAGACGCTAAAATAAATAAAACATATCAAAGAAAATTTAATTTTGCTGCATTGGAATGTTAGTAAGAAAAAGCTGTGATTTTTCTGAAATTTCAGATTGATATTTTATTTTTATTTAACAATAACTCACGGAGGTAGTTTTTTTTTCTTTTTATGCTAAATAAAAGATTATAGTGTCTGTTATATTTTGCATTTTTTAAAAAAAATTTCCCTGAAGTATTTTTGAAAATTAATTGCTACTACATTTGGGCCGTCACAGAGACCGCACTCGGCCTATAGTGATACGAAAAAACCACCCGGCCAATTGAGGGTTAACCAAATAATAAAATAGTTTTGATTACAAAGTAACCTTACCATTTTACGCTTGCTTACTCCCAGCTGAGTAATTATTGCATGTGTGTATGTGCAGCTGGAGTCCGAGTCTGTAGGCAGCTACATTCGATATCATCAGCCCACGGCATACCATGACAGCACATCAGCATATACATTGATTACTCAGCTGAGAGTTTTTGTTTGAAGAATCGTAGTCATTTGGTTCAAACGAATTTTTCTAAATAATTTTGTTAGGAGAGTTATAAAAATGTTATTTCGGTTCGGAAGAAAAGAAAGCAAGCTTAAGATTATCAGAACACAATTTTTCTGTATGAATAGTAGTTTAGGGCTGAGGAGCTATTCAAATCAAATGTCAGTTTTACATAAGAACATGGCGAATAGTTTAGAATGTTAGGACTCCGTTGGGGCTCTCATGTGGTAGCGAGGGAATCTGTTTCATGGCTTGTGAAATATTCTCGAGGGTTTTGAGAGAACCGAATTAACGCACACCGACGCGGTTAGGCAAAAGAGATTCTTCCTAGAGAGAGAGATTTACCGTGATAAGCACACTGTCATGAATCTACCTCTCGCACAACCCCGTGACGTCACCGTGTCTCACACCGTAGTGTACAAGGGTCGAGTACAGGCAAGCAGATCATTCACCGTGGCGTACACCGGCATGAGTAATATGATGCGCAAACTCTGTCCCGCATGATCCCTACCACGTATCAATAATCACAGTACTCATTCGATTGATTAAACTAATTAAATGTACAGAGACTTTTGCTATGAAAATTCATAGCGAAATAAGTCAATATGAAATTGACTTCGTTTGCTGCTAAGTTTGCAGCTCGAGAATTGAGTGGAAAAAAAACTCTTTATGCAAACGAAAAATCTTTGAGAAATGAAATTTCATTGCAAAAAGAGGGCATTACATATGAGCAGGAACCGTATAATCGTCAGTATGGCTTGGTTCCTACCTACCGTATACGTCAAAGCAAACAGCCAAGCTGACCACTTAAAATAAATTTTAAGTGTGAATTATATGAGGCGTAATACTACGTATTTACTTGAATGTCTAGCAAGATTTAGCCCTATGCGGGACTAGCATTTCACGGACAGTTTTGCTATGAAATTTCATAGCGAAATAAGTCAATACGAAATTGACTCAGTTTGCTGCTAAGTCTGCAACGCGAGAATTGAATGGAAAAAACCCTTTATGCAAACGAAAAATCTTTGAAAAAAGAAAGTTCATTGCAAAAAGGGTGTTTCATATAAGCAGGAACCGTATAATCGTCAGTACGGCTTGGTTCTTGCCTGCCCCATCTTTTTACAATGAAATTTCTTTGCATAAAGAGTTCTTTCCACTCAATTCTCGAGCTGCAGACTTAGCAGCAAACTGAGTCGATTTCATATTGACTGATTTCGCTATGAATTGTTATAGCAAAACTATCTGTGAAATGCTAGTCCCGCATTGGGCTAAATCTTGCTAGGCATTCAAGTAACTACAAGTACAACCCCTCATATAAGTCACACTTAAAATTTATTTGAAGTCTATACATGAGATCAGCTTGGCTGTTTGCTTTGGCGTATACGGTAGGTAGGAACCAAGCCGTACTGACGATTATACGGTTCCTGCTTATATGAAACGCCCTCTTTTTGCAATGAAATTTCTTTTTTCAAAGATTTTTCGTTTGCATAAAGAGTTTTTTCCACTTAATTAAATCTAAGCTACTTAATGCTAGCACTCACATTGTTTTTAATATATGTAATTCCAATACACTACACATAACCCTCGTATTTTATTTTAGTCCACCATGCTTCCTTTCTTCACTAACTTTCAATTTAGAATGAGTGCCTACACTGTTGTATTTTTTGTGTACAGGGTCGCCATCCCCTTCTACTGTACTACATCCTAGCAATTTCCCACTTTCCTTTAATTACCACATCCACTATATACTCTCGCTTCACGATCGCATTGACACAAGCATTCGACGAAATATAATATGAAATCTGAACTATCAGCGACATAGGTTAAACTTAAATAAAAAGCATCAAATAATAACATCATGCGCAACATAACACTTGGCCCCTTGGTCGGCATCGCAAAGAGGTAGAAACATATACGAGTTTGTAATTTTGTAGGGTTTTGTTCCTTTTCTAGCCTAATATAAATGTAACCGTCTCGAGTGTAAGTAGAGCTAAGCTTCCTCTCCTGACGTTGGCTTAGAGCCTCCCGCAATAAATTGCTTGTAGCAGGAGTAATGCTGTCATATATGTATATGCACTGGGCTTGGAACAGCAAATCCATTGATGTCAGCTAGCTTAAATTTTCCGAAAGCTTTGAGGGCTGCAAAATAAGCACGCCTCCCGGACGTATACGAAAATCTTGCAACAATTGACGAGGCAGAAGATCTTGCGGCACCCGGGTCATTAGCACTCAGTCTTGGTCTGACACGAAAAGCAGATATATAAGGAGAAGGTGTGTGATTGATGCGAAGACAAACTTTGTGAAAAATGTCATTAGGTACTACGTTTGCCTTATAGGGGACGCCTCACATAACCACATCAGATGATCGTTGCAGACGACAAAGCTCTTCACCATTATCAGCTAGAGCAGAGTATACAGAGTTTACGCTAATGAGAGAATCCTCAACTGTTTGTATTCTAGCGGCGAAGTTACTGATAGCTCTCTCGATCTGATTGTTTTCTCAATTTTAGTAGTTCTACTCTTCTCCAATTCGAGCAGGAGCTGATTTATTTTAGCCAGCATGCTATTCACAAAGTCATTCAATGCTAAAGATGAATCACTATCACAGCCAGTAGTGGAATTTGCAGCAAACGGTGCCAGCTTTATTGTAGCTCTAATTGGGCGAGATGAAGGCGCCGGCGCATTTACATTAATTCCCCTTTTGTTTTCTCTTATATCATTGTGTTTAGAGTATATAGTGAACGCAGAGGCAATGAGTTCACAACTCAATAGATGGCTCTAGATGTACCGAATCGAAGAAATTCTCTGTTCATATTAAATGTGAGGATATAAATTTATTCTTTGGTTCTTGTTCGTGCTGCAGTGCAGCTACATTTGTGCATCGCGTCACTGTTTATTGGATATTCTTCTCGTTCGTTGTCGCCTTCCCGTACCATAGGCGCTGTTTCGTGTTTGTGTGGTGTCTTCACCCATCACTACTTTGCATAGAATAAGATTGGTGGGCGAAACGGGCAGGCTGCAATGATTAATTTAGCAATGCATTGATGTGGCGGATTTTCGGGATCACTGACTTTTTCATAATTATGTACTACGAAAAACAGAGGAGTAAATGTATGTTTTCTTAGAAGAGAATCTTTAACATCATTTTGCATGACGTTTGTTTTTGTGGATTTCAATTTCTAAGTGTTATTTGAGACCAGATGACATTTTTGAGGTTGCATGTGAATGACGACCAAATTAAGGGTTTCTTTTCTATTGAAGGAAGCATGATAAGAAAATATACACTTACGTAGATAGACCTGGGGATTAAACGAGGAAGTACAGCTTGTATGCAAGCCTCCCTTCCATCGCGTTTTGACAGAAGCAGACAGTTCGATTGATATTTTATCAGTTTGTATGGATAATCATTTAGAAAAATGGCATTGTGAGAGCTAGTCTCGAACGTGGAAGGGAGTGCCGGTTTTTGAATAGATAACTCAGCGTGCTTCAAATTCAAATATAAAAATTTAATTTCATAATTCATATACTTAACCTAATATCAAAAATTCACACAAAAATTCAAAAGAGCTTAAAACTAGAAATTCAAATTAACAATTCAGTATGTATATATATAAAAAAAATTCAATAATAAATAGAAAAAAAATGGTCCAAAAAACGTTGTCCGTCTCTTTAATTCTGAAAAGAAGAAGAAGAAGATCGGAATTAGTTTTTGTCACCTTCTAAACTACTAGCATAATAATGCTGCTAATACGTGTGGGCACTAAGGCAGTAAAAATGACGCACACAAGAATTTGATGGTAGTGGCCCTGTCAGACAGAAAAGCTGAATAAGCAGAAAAAAAGGGGGGTGCAGCAGCGTGCTGCAACGTGTGGTTGAAAACAGAATGAGACGAAATTTTCAGATTAGACTCTGAACAGAATTATACTTCTGTAATAAATATGAAAAATGATTTCAGATTAAACTCTGACCAGAATTATACTTCTGTAATAAATATGGGAATTTCAGATTAAATTCTGAACAGAATTATACTTCTGTAATAAATATGAAAAATGATTTCAAATTAAACTCTGACCAGGGTTAGACTTCTGTAATAAATATGGGAATTTCAGATTAAACTCTGAACAGAATTATACTTCTGTAGTAAGGATGGGAATATATTTTCAGATTAAACTCTGAACAGAATTATACTTCTGTATGGAGGATAGGAATATATTTTCAGATTAAACTCTGAACAGAATTATAGTTCTTATTTTTCAGATTAGACTCTGAATCAGATGAACTCTGATAAAAGAATGGTGCCATCTATTGCAACTCGTCGGCCTTTTATAGCCGCCGCATTCAGTAATTAGCTCTCGCCTCTCGGTGTTGCCCTAGCGACGTTTATTGGAATTACTCGTATTCTGACTGCGGCGAAGGCGAAGACGTAGATGTCATTAAATCACATGAAAAAAGTTGTCAACAATACAGAGGTACATATGATTTGGTAAGTTTGTGATTTATTGTTAATTATTCCTTTTGTTAAATGATTTCCTTTGGATTATTTTCAGATTAAAGAGGTAACCTGATAAGGGTCATTTGCTGTGGATGTGCAGTTTGCATTTTTGTACTTGATTTTCGTGGAAGATAAATAATTCGTCAGTTTTTAGATAAGTATTCTGTGACATTTTAAATTAGTCTTAATACTTTGTGTTCTTTTTTTCTTTCCTTTTAGGAGGTATTGTTTCGTCGATGGAAGGATTTGGGGCGTATTTCCGAAGGTGGACTGAACAGGCATTGAGACAAAGTTTTATGTATGTCGGCGGAAGTCGCTTTGCAAACTTTGATATTAGAAAATTTTCTGGAATTTAAGAAAATAATTTTTGTGTATAAAATTTTCATGAGCTACTTGAATTTCTTGCTTCAGAACATTGTTCAATAAATTATCTATATCTATAATGAAACTACTTTACTATCACCTACACCAAAAAGAATATCTAAGCATGTACGTACATATATTAACAAAAAACAATAAAAATGGGGAAGCAGAATGTGAGTACGAGCAAGAACAGAGGAAAAAATTGGTATATTCATACATATATATAAATTATTCCAAGAAGGAAGTCATGGATTCTCTTCTAACGAATCAGCGTTGCAAACAAAATTAGTGCAATTCAACGGCCGACAAAATTCATCACATCATCTGACATCATTATTGTTTACTCGTCACTATTCCATACAAAGTAGAAAAGCAAGCCACGCAAACACCGCTGACAAACGACGACGGTACGAGAATGCCACGAAATATGTGCCGAAGTGTGAGCGGAGCATGCCAGCCAGCGGGCTGGGGGACATTACAGTGAATAGGCTTGAGTATCGGATAGTACAGCGACGTGGCGCCTCTAGCGAGCAGTGTACCCAACAGCCGATTTCCATTCTTGCGTTCACTATATACTCTAAACACAATGCTTATACGTAATTTTGAATTATTTTCTGAAATTACCTCCGAAATCACGTTATTTCCCATACATTGGCATAATTTCGACGTAATTTGGATGAAATTACATGCAAAGTCATGTGATAATTAATGAACGCACTCTTCCAGCGGCATTCAGTACATCATTGCCATTGCATTGACAGCTCCATTTGTACATAAAATTTGGAAGGAAAAGGAGAGATTATATCGAAATATGGAAAATAAAATATTAAAAAGGAAATATAAAAAAAAATATGGTCTGTAGGTCAGGAGGAAGTTTTAATGGATTTATGAGCTGAAAATATTCATAAATTAAGCGGTTTGAGAAAAACAGCCACATATTTCTCGAAATTCAAATGGGGATGAAGCACAGAGGCAGCTTCTATACTACAGAAGAAATTGGGATTAATATCCATAATTTAACCAGCAGATACAGGTAAGTTCAAATGAGTCTTAATTGAATACATCTTTTAACAAATACTAATCCCAATTTGCTTCTGTTCGTAGGAACAGGACCAATAATGTGGAGTCATTAGTAGAGAAGAGTATTGCGGAAGGTACCAAATTAGAACCCTTTTCCTTCATAAACTATTAAATATTTATTTGCTTTTTATATTACAATAGATAGTAGCCTCGAAATCCTATCTGGAGAGGAATTTCATTTCCATCAGCATGCGTCCTTATAGCTGTCAGCTTTTGAATAGTCCCCATTGTCACCACAAGCCCAAGTGGATAATGCACCATTAAGATCACCAGTTGTGACATCCGTGGTATCACCAGAAGAAAAGACTGCAAAGAGAAAAAAAAGTGCAAATGTCCAAATAGAATTATTAAAAGAATTTAAAAAGTAAATGAAAACATTCAAAAGGAATTAGAAGAAGTGAAAAAAGTGAACGAAAAGTTAATCGACATTGAAGAAAAACGGAATTGCAGGACTTCGTAAACGATTCGAACGAATTCTAAAAGCGGTGATACATTTTTTTAGCTCTAAGTAGTATGTAAGTTTTTTTTTCAGTTGTTTTACGGGCATTTGGCAATAGAAATATAATTTACAAATTATGTGTTTTGTTTTTCTTACCTAAGTACTGACTAATCGCATTCCGAATATTTGCCGCACAAGGATCGTTTTCAGTGATGATGGTATTGTATTGTGGCTGTCGATTACTTTGATGCTTTTCCTGTTCTCTGTACACAACAGCACATAATTATTTGAAGTGTTCTCAATATTATTATCAAGGCCTTTTCCTAGCCTCCGAAATCTTGCTTTAAATGCCCAAATGCATTCTCCACTACCCTCCGAATTTTCGACAATGCATAGTTGAAGTTTTTCTCCATTTCATTTCTCACTGCATTAAATGGAAATGGTTTCATTATGATGTTAGAGAATCAAAAAGCAGAGTACCCAATAATAACTATGTATGGGCACATTCACTCCAGATATTTCTTTTGCCATTTGCTTTAGAATTGGGTTTTGGTGTTGTTTTCTCAGGGCTAATCTTTCAAATATTTGCGAATCATTACAACGTCCAGGGCTACCGACATTAATGTACAGAAACCGGTATCTATATAATTTTCAATATTAGTAAAAGCGTCAAGTTTAATGAAATTCTCACCGGTAGTCAACTAAAGCCAGTAACACCGTAGAGTACCACCCTTTGCAATTGAAGTAGTCCACCGCGTCTTCCGCATGGGGTTTTATTTCAATATGGGAACCATCTTAAAAAAAAATTGTAAGTTAGGAATTTGGAAACGAAAACTCTTTCAGTTTGCCTAATGCTTCCAGACATTGCGGAAATCCTAATTGCAGAAAGCAATTTATACAGTTTTTTATCACTTCTTCTTTGAGTGGCTAGTAATTTAAAAATTCAGACTGCAATATGTTACACGCTTCTTGTCAGAAATCTCGTAATATTTCACAAACACTTGACTTTCCGACACCAAGAAGGTTTGCGATACTCCTATACTTGGATGATCCTAGCGTATAAAGCAATCACAATTCTTTTATCTAAAGGTATTGCCTTTCGAAAATTAGTATCGCTCTTTTCAATATTTTTTAATCTGTTGCATAAAATATTAAAAACCTGTCGTGACTTCTTTCTCCCAGAAGCAACCCGCTCGATACTGAAGATTGCGTTAAACATTATTTCTTAAAAATGTTTACATTCTTGAACACCTTTACCTTCATTCAGACCTTCCTGCATACTTTTTGTTTTATTGCATTCAATAAAATAGCACTCTGTGGATACAAATTTAAAATTCTTTGGATATGCTGTCGTCGCTTTCTTTGATAATAAGCTCTTTTATTATACATAAAAGATATTATTTATAATGTTTACTTTTTTTCCAATGTTTATCAATGTCTATTTCATGAGGAAATATTGTATTTAACATATTTTCTTCCATTTGGCTCACTATTTTTTCCTAAATAAAAATGTTGACTGATTCATTCACTTCACTGAAATTTGACATTTGTTACTTTATATTACATATGACAGTTGAAATTATCTCAGTAGCAGTGTGAAGATCCTAGCATGACTTCAAAATTACCTCGTCGAAATTAGGTAATTTCGGTGCAGTCTGAACATGGTATTAGATCTCCAGAGAGTTCTTTTGTTTGTTCAGCCGACCTTGCTCCGATAGTGAAGATATTATAATCCGTTAAGTCAAATAAGAAAATAACCGTAGATTATCGAATGATAAATGAATTTTATCGATTTATTCCTTATGGTAACGAGTCTTAAAACACAGAACGATTCAACTAATATAGGTACTCAGGTACCAGAACAGTGAAAAAATAATTGGAAAAACCGGATTAAAACTAATTAAAAACGAAGAATGACAGGAAATATAAGCACGTCTATACCTTACCAACGCAAATTACACACTAGACTAAATTGGGCAACCTATTCTTGGTGTATCATACAAAAATTAAGGGTTTTTATGTATAGTGGGAAAACGGAATATAAAATCTTATAAAATGTTTGACTAGCCAATGAATTGTTATGGAAATAGATGCGAAAAATCGCTTTAACAATAAAATTTGACCAGAGGGGGATCATACGAAATTATGCATGGGCGTTCATCTTAGGGTATCGTAAGGATTGCTGTTAGACCAATTCTAGCTTTTTTCCTTGTTTTCTTTTGTGTTTAGAAATTCTGAAAAAGTTAATAATATAACGTAATCTGCTCTGTCCTAAGAAATATATGGATGGGGTAAATTAAAATTGGAGATTCACAATAGGTCTTTTGTGAGGCAGTGAATCCGCAGCTAATACTAATTAAATATACCTTCATAAAAAAATTATTTTTGTCTGCCCTATGTTTCTTACAAGACAAAATGATCATCAAAACGGTACACTAATAAAAAGAAAAATTTAATTAAATGCAACTATAATCTTTTATATGTACTTATTATTCACAATCCATACCGATAATCGTTTTGTATGCACATCCATTCAGTGAATACAAAGCGAAAACTTATATTTGAATACTTACAATTTATTCTTATCTTAATAGTTTGGAAGAAATCCTTATGAAATGTTCCAAACCCGCGAAACATTGAATACATATGCCGAGCATTAATATTCTCAGAATATCGTGTACAAAAGTTCTTGTTAAAGTGTTTAAGTTGGCAGCTGCTTCTGAGCTTCGTGGGATTGTGCAATAAGTTCTGAAAAGTGTTCAGTCACTAGAACAGCAACAGGACAAGCTGCAATGTAAGATGAAAAATTATTCTTAGAACTATTTCGAATCGCTGATTTTAAGGAAATATGACTAGCAATTTTCACAGAAATATTAGTAATATGTATGAAGCCATCAAATCAGCGATAATAAAAAACGATGTGGCAGCATTCACCAGAAAATCTCCCTCTTATATCATTTTAATTAGTTACAAAGTGTGTGCAGATATAACTAGACCATCGAATTTACAATTAAGGGAAGGAATTTTAAATCTTTAAAACTCCTTTTATTTGTACGAGCAGAATGAAAAATTAATCAGAAAGTTTTATCTCTGCTGGAAATACCACAACATTTTCATGGAAAATATTAAAGAGGACTTGTAAGATGAGGAAATTCTTTAAGCTAGAGCACGTGCTGGGATCGTACTTTATACTGCTAGTGGAAACTTAGAATTATATTCCATGTAATAATACCAGCGAAATTAAATAGTGGATTAAAGTGGAATTTCATTATAAGGAGGAATTATTGTCTCACTGAAACTGAATTAATATTTTTTCCATGTAGATTTGAGCTAATTTAAATTTTTTTTTAAAATATAAGTATAAGTAGGTACATAGTTTGTCTAGACGTTTAAGAAATTGGTTACTTAAAATGTAATATGGTAGCCTATATCCATGGTACAGAGAACACAAGCTGTTCTCATTACAAACAACGTTCCACCATTTGTGGACCAAATGGCAAATGTCGTGTAATGTATAGAAAAGTACGGTACAGATAACACAATACTCTCTTGCCTATCTCTGTCTTTTCAATTCAATAAAAATGTATATAAATTAGTGGGCGAAATTTTGTCATAGCTCTTGAGTCAAAACTTAATGAGAATATCATGTATTGTCTGTACCATAGCCTTCGTCTATATGTTAATCCCTGCAAGCATAACGAAACGAAATCGATTTGATTAATAAATCAAATCGTAAACGAGATCCAATTTTGAGAAGAAGTTCAGTAGGACCCACTAGAGGTCTAAGCGATGCAGGCTAGTCATCTAGCGGCGTTCCTCTGAGGAGCTTAGGAAATGCTTGAGCAAAATCTAACAGACTAACAGGCCAACACATGTACTTCAATAATATCTATCTATACGGTTACTACGACCGTCACACCGCCGATTTACACTCACGCTGTAATGACGACGAGAGCAAGCCTCTTGAACAAACCATACAGGAACCAGTGAGCCATATCTCCACAAGAATGGAGAAGCCGCCAGCAACAGCAAATGGAATATTAAGTTTGACTAGGGGAAAGATCCACTAGACATTTTAGAGAGAGTAGTACAACTTGCCGACTGCGACTAGGTCCCCACTGACCACATTTTAAGGGCACTGCCAGAAGTAGTTACAAAGACAGCTTTGGCATGGTATAAAAATAACCGAACCCAGTGCACTCAGTGGAGGGAATTTTCGAAGTCTTTAAACTCTTCTTTCCACCAGCAGGATTTAATATCAAACGGGCGAACGAGATCCGTATGAGGGTACAGAGATAAAGAGAGAAGGGTAATGAATATATCACAGCGATTCAGTCTCTAATCCGCTGACTGACCTATAGTACCTCTGAAGAAAAGCTAGAGAAATATATGAAAATCTGCTACCCGGAAACCAACCGTATATTCGTAGAAAAGACTTTGGAGATCTATCCGAATTAAGTCAGCTCATAGACCTTAACCCGAAAGCCAGGGGGTGATTTTGATCTTTTATCGTACTAATGTCAGAATATACGACAAAATGAACTGAACTTTTCTACAGTTTTTTGTATGTTTTTATTCAGTTCAGCAAGCCTTGCATTATGTAGTACACACTGATAATTACACTCCACATTAAAAATTCAAAATATTATTTCGAATTTAAGTACTTGTATTGCTCTAATTAGGTGTACAATATCTATTTACCACAGTATAAATTTTATTCACTGCAAATTCATTTTAGTTTATTTGTGGTTGATGAAAAGGTGAAAAGGATAAATCAAAATGAATATGGTGAATATAAAAGAACGACAAATTTGAGGTGAAACGTCTAAATATGTGAATAAAATATACGCCTAAGCTGCGGCAGAATATCAGAATCACCCCCAGATATAGCTACCTCGCGACCCATGGAAGTTAAGTGTGAGTATAGTCGATTTTTCCAAACTGTCTTAGTAATGTCTTAGTAATGTACAATGTTTCTCATCTGTTCTATTACATGCCACTTATTCAGTCGGAATTCCTGCCGAGGTAGACCATAGACAGGAGCAATAAGTGACACGCTTCCGCACCAAACAAGAGTTCATCACCGATAACCCAGCATCGCATTCGGATGAAGCATGATCAACCAATTAAAAAGCACTGTTATCCGAAGAATCCCCAATTGCATTTGTATGGAAAAGGGAAGGCGGATGGAGACTGTACAGATTATAGACAGATAAATGAGCATTCAATAAAAGATTCCTATCCCTTGCCACAGGTAAATCATATTCTGGATAAATTAAAACAGCTAAAACATGGGTACTGTGCTTCCCCTAGTATTTAAAAGTCCCCCTATATTGCATTTACTGTTCCAGGGCGCGGGCTATTTCAGTGGAAAGTAATATCGCTTGGCCACCACTCTTCACCCGCCACATTTCAAAGAGACATAGATCAAGCGATCATCCCAGAGGTGGAGCCATATGCATTTGCATATCTCGATGACTTTATCGTCATTGGCCAAACACTAAAGGAACATCTACATAAACTGAAGTACTTACTTTTTCGCCCGGCTTATTGCTGCGAAACTGAAAATGAATGTGATTTATTACAAGAAGAACTAGCGTACTTAGGACATGTTGTTAGTAAAGGCATACTTACGGACCGTGCCAAGGTGGATGAGATAAGAGCCATTCCGCCATCTGAAAACTTAAAGGAGCTGTGGAGATTCCTTGGCATAGGTTCCTAGTACCGCCGCTTTGTACCACCGTTCTCCGATATCAGATTTCTCTCAGCTGTTCATCGTCTAAACTCATGCTTGTCAAGAAAGTCTAGGCGTGGTACTGCGCCAAGAACCAAATGACAACGAACACGTCATAGATCACCGACAAAGAGTCTTAGAAGAGAATCATGACAATCCGACAGCAGGCCATTTAGAAATTCATAAAACTATAGCTCGAATTGCTAAATGCTTACAACAGAAGCCAGCGAGAAAAATGGAAGCTACATCCGCTAACCGACCATGGGAAATCGTAAGATCAGATTGTATCGGACCACTACCACGTTCAGCGAAACGGATATGGTTCTGGTTTCGGGTACAAGTTTCGTATACCAGCAAACAGTTTACTAAGCTGTTCAAAGAGAAGAAAATACAACATAGGCTTAGCCACGCCAGCGCCGAATTATACAAGCACCGATGAGACGACCAATCCGCTATTTATAATAGTACATTAGTTTCTTTCATATATTGAATATTTTTGTTTTGTTATCGACTTTTGAGAAAATTTTTGTTTTGGATTATTGTGTAGTTTTGCTAGTTATTACTTATAAGAGATATGATTTAGTTGCATTTTTCTTATTAATATATTTGCTTTAAATATACAACCATTAAAGTTTTTTGTTATTCCGTAGTCTCATTCTATGTTGATGAGATCAAGAGAAAAAATCTGTAAGTAAGAGTTTTTTTTTACAATGTTAGGGGAGAATGTAATGGAGTCCATATTTACCTACACTGTAACTGGTCTTCATTTAGAAGTCTCTCCATCCGTACAGCATACTTATGAGAAACAACTAGCAATATGTACAAACCACGCGCATACATATACATACTACCAGTGATCATTCATGAATAGTTCGTGATTTTCATGAACACGAAATTATCCGTACCTGCCGAGCCGTGCGAGCATGTCTAATCTACTGATTACAAGATCGTCCGTATTCTGTTCACCGAGCCGTGTGTACATCCACAACTACTCTAGCGAATATAAGATCGCGTATTCTGTTTACCGAGATGTGTGTGTACCACGCCTATCCGAACCCAGCGGGAAAAATCGGAATGACTGACTTAGATAAGGTTTACTATTAACATTATCTCGAATGCATTAGTAATGAGGACATGAACATTCCTTACGCTTACCTGGTTTTAGAAGGCAGGCGTAATGTATTACCGCATCGTATTTTTAAGCATGCTATGTACCTACTTAGAGAAGGTAGCGGTAATGGATAGATATATTCATTCGTGTTGTTATCGAAAAGAACTAGTAATCTGTGCGGCTATATTTGCAGAGGATAGTTCGAGGGAGTGCGTGGTGGTCGAAAATGAGTGATACAGTTTCATTGTTTTTCTAAGCACAATTAAGGAAGGAGAGTGCTGGCAGATGGAAAATATTCTGATTTGTGCATCATTTTAGAAGAACTAAACTATTTTCATTTAAGTACCAGATTCGAATAAGTGAAGATGTGTTTATTTTCTACACCCTTCTAAGATAGCAGGAAAAGCTCTTCTCTTTACCTCTCAGTGAAAACAGGAAGAGTGCTTCCCTCAACCTTCCTGAGAGTATAAATTGAATGGTCTTTTCCAACCTTCCGGAAAACTCATGCTTAATGGTTCTATACACTTTTCTGAAATGGCAGAATGAATGCATCCACTAAATATGAAAGTGATCCTTCTATTCACTATCCAAAGAGTTTAAAAGTAATGCTTCTTGTCACCTTCAAAAGATTTAATAAGGAATGCTTCCTTTCATCTTCCAAAGACTTATTAAGGAAGCCTTCCATTCACCTTACAAGTCATGAAGAAGTAAGGTATATAACCACCTTATATATCATAGCAACTTTTTAACAAAAGCAAGTGTGAAGTATATGGTTGCAAGATTACTCATTGCAATTTTCAAATTAGGTGATTATTCCCCTTGTTGGCGTATGGCACTCGGATAACCCAAGTACAACTTTAAGCTGGAAGTTTTTTGTCTTTATTAGACTGAAATTCATTGGAAATAAAAATATTTTTCTCTCCAATGAATTTAGAAAATGCATTGCGATGCAGAAAAAATATCGAACTTTTCGACCCAGCGATTAGAGCGGTCTCATCAGTGTGGTTATCTCTGATCGCCTTTCAGTCTAATAAAGACGAAAAATTTCCAGCTTAAAGTTTTATTTCGGTTATCCGAGTGCCATACGGCAACAAGAGGAATAATCACCTAATTTGAAAATTGCAATGAGAAATCTTGCTACCATGTAATTTACACTTGCTTTGGTTAAAAAGTATTTATATGGGCAATTGGGTGACATCTATCATCGAAATTCTGTGGTAGGCGATCAGAGGTAACCACACTGATCGCTAGTTCGAAAAGTTCGATATTTTTTTGTTATTATACCAATAGTAAAATTTCGAAACAAATTTTCCAAGTTTTCTAACTTGCTTTCTAAAAATATCTTGTTATTAGCTACATTACTATCATTATTCAATGTCGAAACGTTTTGTTCTGGTATTTGTGAATTAAAACCTTTATTTATTTCGGATACATATTGTAATTTTCAAGCTTCAAATATTTGATCTGCTAACTGAAGCAAATATTTGATGTCTCAGCAAGACTTTTTATTGCTTTGTGGAATTCTGAAGGTCTTATGTTATCGATTTTCGAGGTACAAAGCAGTTGTTCCAATTTCTTCTCCTCTGATTCGCTAAATTTCTGTATAAGAATCCTCTTTAATTTGTCATATTAATCTTCTGCGGGCAGAGCTTGAAAACAATCAAAGACATTCAAAATGACCTCCAACGGAAGGGCTTGTATTACATGTCCAATCTTAGTTTCGTCCACATGAATTCCTTTAGCATTGAATTCAGGTTCTGCCTGAATAAACTAAGCCTCTGGACATGGTGTCCAGAAAGTGGGAAGTATGACAGTACCTGGCACCAAGAAATTTTTATTGTTAACAGTTACTCTACCCCAAGGCATATGTTAATGGAACACTTTTAATCACACTAAATTAAAATGCACTTGAAGATACACTTAAAGCAGATTACAAAACCTTACCCGCACTGATATATGCAGTCGTAGAACGCAGATGGACTCAAACGTTCATGTTCATAACTTCCCGAAATAATTTCGCATGAAAAATTATTTTTTTTTAAATATGAATTTTCGAAACTTGATCAAAACGAAATGTGTCGATACAGACACCTAGACAAACAAAATATTGTATGTAAGGGGGGGGGGGGGGGTCCATACCAACCGTTTGGGAGCTACAGGGTGATTAAGAAAAAAATCTAGATTTTCACATAACACTCTGTATTTTAAAAAGGACAAGGTGAACGGTCACTTAAAAAGCTCGTTGCTTACAGAGCTTCATGGCCTTTCCAACGACTGCTCAACCACTCGTCGCAGGAGTTATAGGGGTCTAAAATAAAAATTTAGGATTTTCTTGCCTTTTTCCTTATTTGACCTCTATTAAACCTCTCTTAAAAAGGTCGTTAAAATAACTTTTTTGTATAAAAAGTATAAACTGTAGACTTTCCTCTTTAATTTGACCCTACACCCTATGTGCTAAGTGTAGCCGTTTAAGAGTTATTAGCTCTTAACCTATTCTCAAACCAATGTTTAAAAATATTCTCAACGATAATTTGTTGCCTTAGCACGTCATTTTAAAAAAATATTGTCTAATTTCGGTGTGACCTGAATATGTTATGAGTTAACGGCTACAATTTAACGGCTACAATTAACACATAAGGTGTACTAGGTCAAATTAAAGAGGAAAGTCTACAGTTTACAGCTATTATAGAAAAAAGTTATTTTAATGAACTTTTTTGCAAAAATAATAGAGGTCAAATTAAAAAAAAGGTAGGAAAATCCGAAATTTTTAGTTTAGGCAACCATAATTCTTGATGTCAGAGGGGTATGGGGCTGGTTGAGCAGTCGTTCGAAAGGCCATAATAAAGTTCTGCATACAACCGTGACCGCAGGCTCTGTAGTTTTTAAGATATAGGTTGTTATGTGAAAATCTAACGATTTTTTTTAATCACCTTCTAACTGTTGATGTGGACACCCCCCCCCCCCCCCCCCATACCTTGGCCGTACAATTTTTCGATAGCCTAGGTGTCTAGTATGCGCACATTTCGTTTGATCGAGTTTCGAAAATACATATTGTATATACAACAAGTAAAAAGCTAGAATTGGTCTAAGACCAATTCTTATGATACCCTCGATAAATGCTCGTTTGTAATTTCATATGGTCACCTATTTCCGCAAGTTTGATTTTTGAAGTGATTTTTGAATATATCTCTAGATCGGTTCGTCGAACAGCAAAAATTATTAAAACCAATTTTATATTTAATTTCATAATCTGAAGATCTTTTCAGTAAATTAAAACCGTATAGAACTGATGATTTTCACAGGATACGTAAAAATTTTACATTTTTAAGGGGTTGTCCGATTTACTCCATTTTTGTACATTCTGTACAAATTGGGAAGCAAAGTCCAGTTATGGATTCCCTTGGAAATCCTTTTTATTGTCTGTTGATGTTAAGCGACGCGAATTTATGTTAACCGTTCGAGTATGCAATAACCATCTCGCAAAGGCCTTCTGGAGAGGGGGTTTAATAATCCTGATATTGCGACCGCTCCTTAGGCTTGTCCGGTATCATACAAAAGTTATGATAATAGGTAATAAAGTGATGTCACCCATGCTATATTAAAAATCTATGTCAATGAGCACTCTTAGTACAGTCTTAATTCGATTCTAAACAATAATAGTTATCTAATTTACAGTTCAAGATCTTCGCCTAGCGCTAATATGGCCTGCTAATTTACTTGCCTATCCTACAGTATATGTGTCTATTAAGTTCAAAGCGAGTCTAGTCCACTTTTTTAAAAAATGAGTTGACGATTGATTTTGTCACAAACTGTTGGTTTATACAACATAGAAATGAACAGAGCCTCAAAATGGTTCCATTCCCTTATAAATTGGTTTTGAAAATGCGGTTTAAATTCAAAATGTTTCTATTTCGTATTCACGTAAGCAACAAAGCATGCCTATTCCATTGTGTAACAAAGTACTTCTATTCCAATGGGAATTCATATCAGTTGCGATCACCCGAGAATCAAAGTGAGTCTACTACTTCTTACAATTATATTTAATGGCTCGAAAAATAAGTATTAATACGCACATTTTTCTTATTGACATCTGAGTTAGGGAGAAGAGCATTGCTTGAGCATGAGTAGAAGTTAGCTAGCCATCTGAGTTCAGGGGAGAAACATTGCTTAAGCAGTAGTTAGTCATCAGGCACTCGTCCAAAAACATCCTTTGAAATAGCTTCGGCAGTATATCATCTTATATGTAATACGAATTTTGAAGGCGCTAAGACTGTAAGACTGGTAGCCGATGGATGTGGAGGCCAGAACAAGAACAGTTATGATTGGGATGTGTTTGTATTGGCTTACAAAAAAGCCCCGTATAATATTAAATCCATGGAATTGGTTTCCCTGTTGTGGGTCATTCCTATATCCTTCCAGACTCAGTTTTTGCCTTAATTGAGAAAAAAGTTAAGACAAAGGAGACTATTGTAGCCCGAAATATAACTACGACTTCGACTTCGACTTTACTCAAATGGTAAATGCATGTGGCAAGATTAAATTGCAGGTTCGACTTCGACATAAATTGAACTTTGCTCAAAGGTCAAAATTGGTGTCGCCTGCGGCCAACTTCAGTTCAACAACATCTGCTCCCTTTCGTGTTTATCGAATATCTCCCGTACCCATATCGTCAATTGGCTTTCCACAATCACACACAAATTTGTAAAAGCCTTACATAAAGCACAAATTAATGAGAAGTTGAAGTTTAGTTTCGATTTTTATCGATTTTGAGGACAAATTTTTTATAGATCCATAATGAATTATAGTGAGATTGAATTGCAACAATATATTTTATTTTTACTCCAATAAATTTTTTACTAAATATTTTGTTATTTTGAAAAGTCTCTATTCCAAGTTAATTATTTTCAAAACAGATCTATTCCAAGAGATGAACATCATAATGGTTCTATTCTAAATTAAACATTAAAATTGTGAAAAATGGTGATGCTTTTAATTTATGAAACTTACAATAGCTGTGTTCTTTTGTGTCCTTTCTCTTCGTTAAAGCCGATGCACACAGAATCGTACAGAGGATATCCTATAAAGCATATGGATACAGACTCAGCCATTGCTTCAAGTGCGGCCAGCAGGGATATTTCGCGAGAGAGTTTCACAAGCAACCCTTCTGTGCAGAATGCCAGCAATATGGGCACGAAACGTCCAGTTGCCGAATACATCATGTCGTCAGAATCGCAGACAGTAAAGAAGGTGTTGTTGGAAGAATCCATCCAGGAGGAGAAGGGCTTTACTGCCCATTTTGCCGAACACGGGATCACTATACAGCAAACTGCCTGAAGAAATACTTAGCAGAAAAGGCCAGTGAAAAATTAAATTCCCAGAATAAGTTTATGATCACAGTTCTATCGGATATAGCATTACAAGGTAAGTTAAGGCTTTTAATAGATACTGGATCTTCATGTAGCATAACTAAAGTTAATAGCATAAAGAGGAATACACCCATACAGACACATCGCAAAATTAGAATTGGAGGACTGTCCGATTCCGCTAGGAGTTCCATTGGTACTTGTGAGGCAACGTTGCAGATAGACAACAGCCAGCATGCCTGCAAATTTAACGTCATTAGTGATACGGACTCAATTTCAGCCGACGGTATACTCGGAATGGATTTTCTCGGTAGGAGAGCTATTATCGACTGCATAAATATGAAGCTGTGTATAAAAGACCCCAGCAAAGACATGGGAGAAAATGATTCTTGTGAAAATTTCGCAGCTTGTGCACAAGTCGGACCCACAGCTTCGCTAAATAGCAGTCAAGGAAATCCATTTCAGGCCAGGCATTTATAACCGACAATTCGAATTAAAAAATACGTCACTTAATGTCGACAAAACTTCGCGACATGCAGATAAAAGAGTACCTATATTGGAGCCTATAACCGAAGAAGTAAGCGTACGGTTGACAAGACAACACAGGTATAACGTACATAGCGGAAATAGTCGGAAGATTGGACGTGAATTCGTGAGAATTGCTAATGCAGAAGCATATTTTGTCAAAGACCCAAATTCTATGCATGGACAAGCGCAACCACGTAAGCTTTCTAGACGACCTGGATGGGACCATAAGGGTAATTACAACTTCCATCTGCAACAACGGCGATTTCAGAGGATGCCAAGTAGGGGTAAGTTAAAGGTACCAAAATATATTTATCAAACAGATACGGTAGCACCGATTCGAAAGAGAACCCAGAGGAAAAATTTTACTTCAAACCCCAACGGTATGTACATGGTAAGTAACGGTTATGACCCAGGATTTGGAGGACTTAACCACAGAAATTTCCAACAAATTCCCTCTAATTTCAGAAGAAATTTGATGAGCTGAGTTTGATGAGTCTGTGCCGAGAAAGAATATGGAAGGAGGTATAAACGTGACCCTGTATCTATTCCGTTGGACTTGGAACCAATCAGTAAGGTAAATTTATAGATAAGTATAGATATAGATATATATATAGATATATAGATAAGTATCTAGAGAAAAAACTGAGAAATATTACTTCACAAAAATATGAGCAAGATTGAAACAAAAAGGTAAAAACAAAAGACTAAAGAAAAATATAATGTTAAAAATTGAGATTTATAAAAAAAAAGAGGAATAAGAAATTTAAGAGAAGTTTTTGTAATAATAATTATATATTATTATTAAATAATTATTAAAGAAAAAAAAACATAATATATAAAAAAAGGCGACAAACTAAAAAAAAAACAGAGAAAGTTAAATTGGGGAAGAATATCACATACGTGCAAACAAATTTGTTAGAAATCATTCGAAAAAAAATATTTAAGGCAGATTAAATAGGTTAGAAGAATATTCAGGTTTGAAAGTGTAAATGTAAAAAATATGTAATAAATGTTTAAGGTATAAAATTATAGAATAAGGGAAATAAAGAAAAATTAAGAAAATAGTTAGACATACTAGTGTTTAAAAATATCTATATATATATATAAGTATATAATTATATACGTAAATAAGTACAAGATTGAAAAATTAATTGCAAGTAGAAAGTATCAGCAGAGTAAAACAACCTCAATGCGTAAGCAGAATTGGCGATTCCATCAGTTCCGGAACCACCAATTTGATCATCAGACCAATACGGTGGGTATGAAAATAAGGAGTTTTCATCGTCGACAATTTTCTTAATTACACACATTGACAAACTGTGAAGATTGATTTGAAAATAAGGAAACCACTGATGAAGTTAAAAAAACAAAAGAAAGTATAAAACTAAAAATTATATGACTGAGAAAAAGGCATTTCGCACTCATCAGCCCTCAGATGTACACAACTCTGAAGTGTCTGAGAGTTTAGAAGACGTTTAAGTAACGAAAAATATAGCGAATCAAATGGAAAGCATTTGAATTATCTGCAAGGTCTCACTGTGTGTCAAAGATGAGGCTCTGAACTCTGAAACTCTGAAGTGTCTGAGAGTTTAGAAGACGTTTAAGTAACGAAAAATATAGCGAATCAAATGGAAAGCATTTGAATTATCTGCAAGGTCTCACTGTGTGTCAAAGATGAGGCTGAAAATAAGGGTGATATAACCTTCACAAAAAGTAAGCTAAAAAAAAAGTATCCTACGCAGTTTAAAAAAATACGTTACAAGACTTTCAATGTAAATAGAGAAAGTGCATCTTTTTTATGTATGGGTGGACTCCCAATTCATATAATTGGGACAAATACAAAAGTCAAACATCAGTTAAACTGAACAAAGGCATGTGGGGACGTTCAGCATGGTTGAAGCAAACAATGAGCATTATAAGCAAAAAACTCAACTGTAAATTGACCGTTTGCTATTACGCTATTGGAAATAACTTCCGCAGTAGACAGCCCCTCAAGTTCATAGATGACATAGTTTATCCCACGGATATGGTTCATATCAGCCAAGACAACTGCCTGCTGTCATTAAGTATTAGTAGCATACTAGTAGCAGGAGTGCGATTGACTCGCGGCGACTCAAACACCAGTAAGCATCTGCCTCGGCGTTGCAGATTGTTCTGCGGTCAACCAGAAACACCCGGATTCTGAAACTGAAGCATACCATGTAGATCAAAGGACACAACTGGCATCGGGGTAATAGTCCCCAGAACCCAAATAGCCCACTCTCATTGAAAAATTGCTCGTACAGCTAGAGTAGCCGCAACAGCATGCAGCAGTGTTAGGGAAATAGGACCTTAGATATTATTGTAAATAGGTAGGTTCTGGAAATCTGTAGTTAGGAAAAATAAATTATAGTGGTATGAAATAGAAACAATAATTGTGAAGATTAGAGGTAGTATAAGATAGAAATAATAATTGTAAATCTTAAAATTAGAGATGATAAAAATGTTACAAGAATAAATGAAAGAATATCTTGTATATATTATGTATGGTAATAGAAGCTTTGATCAATATTTTGTTATAGGAAGATATGAATGCACTAAAAATAGGATGGATGAATTTAGAAACTAAGGTGTTGAAAAACAAAGAAACTAAAATCTAGTAGATTACATTGATGAAATGTGTTTAAGAGGAAAAATTTATATTGTGTAAGAACTTCAAGGAAGAAAAATGTGAATAATTAAAATAAATAAATACAAGGAATATAAGACATAAGAGTATGTATTACATAGAGGCGTTTGTAAAAAAAAAGATGAGCAGAAATGAAGTGAAATTGAATGTATGTAAAAAAAAGTTTCAATAAAAAGAATATTTAAAGTACGTGTATATAGTCTAAGAGAAAGAGTTGTAATTGTAAAAAAAAACAAAAATTATGTAAAGACAAAAAACAAAAATTGTCAGGCAAGCTATAATTTTATTAAGGTATAAATTAAATTAAATTTAATTTAAAAAATTGTAAGTGAATTTATTGAGAATGGAGTGTTTGATTACCTAGGGACACGACAATCTGAATTAGGAAAGCTGCAAAGGGGAACAGGGCAGGCAAATCGAGCATTTATTGGAGAAAATGGGGAGCCCACAGGAAATGGGGAGCCCACAGAAAATTTATTAGTTTTTCCTGGATTTGATTATCTTTTTTCATGATATAATTGCTTTCTTTCAAAAGGTTCTTTGTAGTATGAAATTTATTCAATTCTCTCTCTTGTTTCATTTCCCAGTGAAATTCTTTGAACGCCTTAATTTTTTATTCTGCCAATGAAACTAATATTTCATTAAAATTTCTTTCTTTACAGAATGTGAAGCCGAAGCCAATCTGGCTGAAGGAGAATGCGACAAGAATACAGAAGGTTTTTCTTGGGTTGGGGGCAACGTCAGCGTTGAATCCGACGATGCCGAAATTAACTTATCCAAGGATAATTATGACGATGGCCTAGGCTCCGCAGGAATGTATACATAATTCGTCTCATTTATCAAATCTAAGAAAATGAACACAAATTCTTTATTTAATAAAATACTTAAGCACAAACTATCATGTTTTTATTGCCAAAACAATCAACTGCAACGGATTCCTCCAATAACTTCGTCCCACGGTTGCTTTTGTAATTGCATATAAATTTATTAAGGGCTTCGAATGTTCCCATTCAGGTGTCATTCCTTCTGATGGCCCTTTCTTCCAAACTTCGTATCTAAAAATTTATCGAAACTTCAGTTTTTTACAATTTTATTTCACTACACATACTTAAATCTTTTTGTCAAATTCTTTATGCGAGTTTTTACTTCTTCGACAGAAACCAGAAGGCCATGACTTTCCATCAACTTTTTTTTCATATTGTCGTACACATGAATATTTCTTTTATTGCCACAAACCCCACAATTGATTGTTCGCCGGCACTTGAAAATTTTCTTTTCTTTAAATTTCGTTAAACCTTCGAGCTGGACCTTTCATATCCATTTTTGTTTTAATTTGTCACTATCTATTGCTGAATATGTGCTTACATAAAATTTTATATTTCTACCGACTACCAGTAGGCGCTGTTATCAGGGTAATTGCAATTACCCTGCAATTTTTGGGGATACAGATACAACGAAATTACTCGCTCGTTTTTTGGGGTATTTTTCAGAATACTCAGGATAATTGGTGATACACATGGAGTAAAAGTAGGCTAATTTAATTAACCAGTTAAATTTATCCCATGTGTACCACAGGTATAAAAATAGGTTTTTTGCAGTATCTCTGAATCGCTTTTAATGGAATAGACTCGCTGTAAACCTAATAGACACATATCGAAATTATACAGAAATTGATTTACTCTTAATCTTCACTTCGCCGTTTTCACCAATCTGTCGCGTGCATATACTCTTTTTTTTTTTTTATATATATAAACTATAGTGTTTGTTCAAGAAGGTATTTTTCCGACTCTCCATATAGCAAAAGCTAACAATTATTTTATTTGTTATTTCATCACACAACCGATTTGATTTTGGGTGAGAAGTTTCAAGTCTTGGTTTTGAAATTGAGTGCCTTGAAAAACAAATCAAAAAATATAACAAAGAAAAGAAATGAAAAAATTAAAAAGAAAACAAAAAACTTGAAAAAAATAGAAAAATTTTGTATTTAAAAAATTTAAAACCAGATTCATTCGAAACGAATCGAACCTATGTACGCCGGCAATGGGCTGAAAAAAGAAAAACGAAAAAGGAACAAGAAGCGTTTCATGTTATCAGAAAACCTTACACTCAGCTTGGTTTTCTGCCTGCCGTAGATGCTTTAAACAGATCAAATTGATCTCATCTTATATAAACTCAGAATAAATTCTGGGTGTGAACTATATGAGGCAAAAACTCCTATATTTCACCAGGGAGGAAGAAACAAAATTAGAGATTACTCTTTAAGATTTTATACGAGAGCAAACTTATAATAATTGTTCAACAAGGCAATTTTTTTTATAAAAAATGTGTCTATTTTTCTCAATTTTTTGGTTTTTCTTATTTTTACATTTCTTTTCTTTGATCTATTTTTTCATTTGTTTTTTAAGTCACTCAATTTCGCTATTTGGGACCTGTAGACTTATCACTCAAAATCAAATGGGTTGTGTGATGAAATAACAAATTTTTTTTAGCTATTGCTATATACCGGAGAATCCAAAAAAATACCTTCTTGAACAAATATAAGTTTGCACCGGTAAAAAATCTTAAAGAGTAATCTCTAATAAACTATAATATGTATTTATTTTCTCTTCAATATGTTTGTTTACCACTCTTTTAACGAGGAAGGTGCTCTTCCGTTAACCGAATAAACTATTTAAATTCTAAAATATAATATGCATTTCTTTTCACTTGTTATTTAACACTCTTTTGAGATGGGATGTGCTCTTACGTTAGCCAAAAAAATTATTTAAATTCTGTAACTGTCTATTAACTATAATATTAAATAATTGTCACTTCTATCTGGTTATTTAACACCCTTTTGATACGGCATGTGCTCTTACGTGGGCCGAATGACTTGCTTAAAATTTTGTAAATGTCTAGAAACTAGAATCTTTTTTATTTTTTCACTTCAATATAGTTATCTAGCGCTCTTTTAGTGCAATAGGTGCTCTTGCGGGAGCCAGATGAATTGTTTTAAATTTTGTAAAGGTATATAAACCAGAATATATAATTATTTTTACTTCAATATAGTTATCTAGCGCTCTTTTGGTGCGAGATGTGCTCTTGCGTGAGCCAAATGAATTAATTAAGAAGAGTTTGTAAATCTAAATAAATAAAAATTTTGAATTATGACCACTTCAATATGGCTATCAATTATTTAAATTTTTTTGAGTGTATATAGGTTAACATATTTATTTATTTTCACATCAATATAATTGCCCGTACCTGAGCCAGCTAATTCGCTTAAAATTTGGTAAATGCAATGTAATTTGAATTTTTATTTTAAATTTCAATATAGTTACCTAGCGCTCTTTTGGCGCGATATGTGCTCTCACGTGAGCCAAAGGAATTGCTAAGAATTTCTTGAAGATATATAACAGGGGTGGCCAACTATAGTAACTTTGGGAGCCACATTTTAGAAATGCATATTTTAAAGAACCATTTATTTATCTTTGAAAACAATATACATATGATTATTATAATTTTAAAAGTAAAGAATTAGAACTACTGGAGCTGCAAGAAGATGAAGGGTTGAAGCAAGTAAAACAGAATAGTTGTTCAACTATTGACTTTTGGAAACAGGTTCCGGAACAAAAATATCCTAAAACCAAAGATTGTGCACTCAGAATAATATCTATTTTCGGCACTTCCTATTCTTGCGAGTCGTTGTATTCCACTCTTAAATTTATTAAAAATAAGTATAGGTCTGTTTTAACTGATAAACATTTAACTGAGCTTGTGCGAACTGCCCTAACTGATCATCAACCAAACTTTCAGCGACTAACTGCTAAAATGGACAATAACCGTAAGGCATCAACAAGCAGATCTAACTTTTAAAGATTTTCTATTTTTTTTTATGTAATATTTTCTAAAATTTTGTTGTAATGAAATAAAATATTTTTTGAGCCACACCACACGACTCTAAGAGCCGCATGCGGCTCGCGAGCCGCGTTAAGCCACCCCTGATATATAAGGTTCACTTCAATATAATTATCTAAATTATTAAAATTTTTTGTGAAGGTATATAACCTAAAATTTAATTATTGTCACTTCACTGTGGCCAGCTAGCGCAACCTGTGGCGTGGGACGTGCTCTTACGTGAACCAAGTATATTGCTAAAAATTGGTTGGATGTACATTTACGAATTATGGTATTGGATTATTGTCACGTTATTCTGGCTAGCTAGCGCTCCTGTGGCTCGGGATGTGCTCTTGTGTGAGCCAGTAACTAAATCGATTTGTAAATGCATATAATCTCAAATCCTTAATTGATGTCACTTCACTATATGGCCAGCTAACGATCCTGTTGCGCGGACCCATCGAGAACAAAAAGTGTACTTATCTTTTCTGGATGCTCCTGACTTTTCCCTCCGTTGTCCGGGCTTTCGTTCTCATCTGTTCTATTTTGTTTTTATTTTATTTTTTATTTCTTTGTGTACCTGAGCATTTCACCACAATTTTGTGGTTAGTGTTCGACCACCTTTGCACTTATTATTTTCTTTATTCTTTTTCATATTTTTCCCAGTCCTCGCTCCTTTATGATTCATCCCTTGTTACTTAATGTCAGCTTCTCCCCTGTTGTCACTTGTTTCCGGCATTTTCATCGGTCCGATTTCTATGTTCCCCCTTATGGTGCACGTTGTTCTACTGACAGCTCTGACTAGCAGATGTCAGGACAGTAGCATAGGAGCTGACCGACATGTTTACACATGACCATGATCGTGCTACGGTCATGCCTGTATGCGACCATAACATATGTGGTTATCGAGGTTAATTTTGCGCGTCGTTAATCAAATAACAATTTTGAATTATTGTATGTTAATAATGTAATATTAATTGAATTATATTTTTTTCACCTAAATTGTAGGTAAAGAATTCCACAGCCGACATTACGAACAACAGGATTTTCGTATAAGCCTGTAGCAAAAAAATTAGTTGTTGCCAAAACTTTAAAGTGACTATAGCATTGTCGAGTACTGTAAATTATCGTAAGGCTATGTCATTTCAATCACTTTACAGGCAAAAGATGTTGGCATTCTGAAATTCTTTATGAATACAGCCTCAGAAATAGCAAACGGATTCACGTCAACCCTGATATTCCTCAGAACTATCCTCTGTGCACGCCTCATATTGTATTATTATTTTATCTTTCACAAACTTCTGCATTAATTATGTAATATAGGGGAAGGTGGGTAGATATCCACCACTTTTTTTCGAGAAGAGATTTCAGCTGTAATATACCTCCGCCGATAGGATGAAATGCATGAAATTAAAGCCTATTCTTTTAACTTTGTATTGACATAAACATTTCTTAGTATTAATGAGCGTATTCTAAGTTATTGACAGAAATTCAAAAAAAGTGCTGAACCAAGGAGGGGGGATATATGACCCAAGTGCAAATTTTATAAAAAAAAAATAGCAAATAAGTTAAAGTCAGACTTTTTTTAATATAAAATAAATAACAAAACATATCAATTCAATCGATAAAATAAAAAAGGACAATAGGAATGTTTTAATTAAATGGCGTTAACGAATGTTGAAATGTGAGAATGTCACGGGAAATTGATAGCGACCATGTTGCCGCCTTGTTGTTCCTAATCAAATTGGTGGAAGGTAACACACAATTAGTGTCTCGTATCGCTACCGACGCCATAAGAAGTTGCTGTTTTTTCGAAAGAAAGTTAGATCAATGTATCCATCGGAGTCAACTTCTTCTATCGCCTTTCCAACGTAAAAGACACTTTTGCCCCTAGCTTAAAACTCAGTGAGAACATAATCATTTTTCTTTGGGACTTTGTCGTTACATTTCAACTCTTCTTCGACTAATTCTGGACATTGTGACCTGCTTTCGTACTCCAAATCAATGTCGATTTCATCACTGTTGCTAGATTCCAGAAGCACGCACCTCTTCGGCTTTTCTGTGTTCGCTGGTTTTTTGGCCAAATATTTCTGCGAAATTTCTTCCCTTTCTGGTGAGTCTGTAGCAATCATTGACCTAGCAGGCTTTCTTCCCCTCTGTACCTGCTTTCTGGGACCAGCTTTTGGAAAGCCTCGAAGAGATTCAGGACTTAGGAATGTCGAAGTACTGGTCGATGCAACTGGCTCATTCGTATCATAAGCAGCAATCGTATCTACAGATGTCGATGCAACTGGCCCTCTGTTTTCATCAAAAGAGGGTGGAGAATTTGTAAGAAGAAGAATTTGTTCTACGATTCTCGGTAATGGTCTGTCTGTAACTGCACTTGGTAAGAAATCATTTTCCGTAAAGATATTTTTATCAAGGGGATATATTCCCGTCTTTTTAAAAGAGTTAATTATGTTTGAAGGGGTTATTGCCTTTTCAAATGCCGTACCTACGCACACTGCCACATGGTAAATAGTTAATGGTCTTCCTGGATGTGTCAACATCCATGAATCTACAGCTGCATTGTAAGCCGATTTGAACGGCCCAAAAACACCCAACATCCAACGGTTGCATTTTGTTGGTGGAGTGGGGCGGAAATGTGAGAATCGTTACACCATGTTCTTTTGCAAAATCCACTACAAAGATCGATAGATGAGATTCATGATTGTCGTATAACAATAGCGTCTGATTGGCTTTGCTGCTATATGAGTGTTTTACGAAATGATTCATAACCTGAAGGAAAAGGTCAGAATTCATCCATCCTGAATGATTGGACAGTCCAAAAGTACCGGCCGGCGCTCCTTTCAACATATGGTCTTTAAAATGAACCCGAGGAAAAACCATGGCAGGAGGAAGATATTGCCCAGATGCGCTCACTATCGCACAGGTTGTGACTAGGACACCCTTTTCGCCACTTGTCACTTGACAAACAGATTTCAGACCTTTTTCTGCAAGAACCTGAAAAAGAAAACACGTTTAAGTATGATACACACATATCTCTTTATCCATCAACACAAATAATGATATCTAATTATTTAGATGCTCACCTTTTGGAGTTTTTGCACTGTAGTTGTTGAAGTTTCGTTAAGGTTAAATATTCTGGTCCCATCAGCAAATGAATCATTTCGCGACAGAATGTTTTGTAAATTTGCGAAGAAGGTTCCAAAATTGTGTTTGTTGAACGCTGTTGCTCTTGCTAGACTGCACGCTTCCGGTGATCGCAATGTTATGAATGGATGTCGGGTACGAAATTTCAAAAATCATTCCTTTCCGGCCATTTTTGTTGCTTGCCATCTTCCATGAACTTTGATTCCGTTCTTAATGGACATTTCCAAAGCAAGCTTGCGACACTCAATTGTGTTTATACTGTAGAACATTTTCGAGCACTTAATCACATACTGTGCTAAGGCTTGGTCTTGCTCATCAGTAAAAACTCGGTTGTATATCTTATACTGATGCTCATAGGTGGTAAGAGTGCAATTGCTATCCTTCTTGAGATACCTCAACAAGGTGGTATGCGATAAGCCAAACTCAGACGCAGTTTTCCGCACAGGTCCTCCTTTTCGGATAGTCTCAAGCGCATTCTTCATGCTTTTAAATGAAAACAAGCCTCTGTTCGTTTTTCCTTTTATAATTTCGCGGCATTATAACTACAACAAAGTGCAACAAATGCATTTTAAATCATATTCATTATAAAAAAAAAGAAATGGGTAGAATTGAACCAGTGGTTCATGTCTACCCACAAGCAATGGTGCATTTCTACCCAGTAGCACTTTATTTATTCAAATATTTTTTTTCTTAACAAAACTTTTAAATTTACTAATTTGTTACTTTTATTTAAATTGCGGCTTCATGTTATTAACTTTATGTTGGCATTATAAATAATTTGTTACTTACCAGTCAAGAAACACAAAGTTATATGCAGCACTCAAAAATAGTTTCCACGTGGTAATCTCAACTCACTCAACTAACAAGTCGCGCTCGAGCACAGTTTATGGATGACTGAAATAAATGATGCAGTTGTAAGACTGTTTCCATTTTGTCTTTATTACATATCTCAGCCTACTCGCGTTGAAGCTATACGGGCTTGGTTCATCTTACCCCACGGTTCATTTCTACCCACCTTCCCCTATACCTATATGTGTATTTACTGTGCAGCATTTTTGTCAAAAATTTCGGGTTTAGAAAGAAAACAATTTCTGCGACTATCACGATAAGAGATTTAAGCGCACCTCGGCTAGGAGCTCTTATGTTAAGAAATATTTGACAACTGTTTTTGTTTGCTAGAATACCAAATCTCTTAAAAAAATCTGACATCTCTTAACTCTTTACGCAGAATACCACCAATATCTGCTAACGGGCTTTAACAGCCGCGCTGAGATATAATCTAAGCTTACTGTGATCCTACAAATCAAATTATTTATTTCTTCTTTCTCCTTTTAAAAATAATGTTTTCTTATTTCTTTATTCTTTCACACACAAATTATTCTTTCTTTTCTCTTCTTTCACAAACATTTTTATTCTTTTTTTTGTTTTTTTGCATACAAATTATTCTTTCTTCTCTCTTCTTTTTTTCCTCTTTGAAAACAAATTTTTCTTATTTTTTTTCTTTACTCTCTTCACTTTCTTCTCTCAAAGACAACAAATTATTCTCTGTTTTTCTTCGTTCCAAACCAATCCTACAAGACCAAAATTCCTTGATTCTAGGAAAAGGCACATTAACTCTGGTGGGGGATACCTTTTCTAGAAACAATCACGTGGGGGTTACGAATTGTACAGGGCAAAGCTTTTATGAATCTTTTCCTCGACTCACATAAAGCTCTTCGTACAACTTGTACATTTGAAAATAAGTAAATGTAAAAGTTAATAAAATTATATTTTTAGCTTGAATAAAATATTTCCTTTTATTATTATTTTCTTTATTTTTATATTTTTAACTATTTTCTTCAAAAACAAATTTTTATTTAAGAAAGATTATAAATTCTTTAACTATTGAAGAAAGCTTATTATCAGCGAAAGATCTTTCGCCGTGTAGCGTCTTGTTTAGACGTCACGTGACCTGTAATTAGAATAGACTCTGCTGGTGGCGCAGGGTCTTGTATTTTAAATGAGGAGGTATTGCGCTTACCACGGGTGGGGGCGCAAAGTAAGAACTAGAACGTTGCTACTTTAAATCTTTAATCCAGACTGTGCCTTTCTTACATTTACATTGTTTTTATAATAACTAAATTTTACGAACTAAGCAACTTTGTATGAAATGAACTTAATAAAATACACTTAATGAAGTTGTCTAGTAAGCAATATTGTCTAGAGTTCAATAAATTATTGTGAGCAATTGCTTATTTTGCGCAATTTGCCTAGTAAGCAAGAGTTCAATAATAATTTATTGCGAATAATTATTGCTTATTTGCGTTATGCTGGTTTTTTTGACCTTTTTTAGTTATCTACATGCAGATTTATTTAATATGGTTTTATGTCAAATTTTATGTTCGCGTTTTTTTTTATGTTCACGTTTTGAACAGTCTATTATCAACTTGACTCTATTTTCTGACACAACCAAATATTTTAATTTTTCTTTACCATTCAAACAAATTTTGCTTTGTATTTGCTGAAAATGTATTGGGTCGGGGGTCTGCGATTAAAAGGCTTTCAAACAAACATGATATTCAAAATTAATTTATTTTTACAAACAGTCAGGACAAATATTAAGCTGACAAGTTAGTTAGCTTTCAAATTATTTTATTTTAAAAATTAATTGTAATATAAAACGAAACTATAATCAATTTAGGTTCCGCTACAGGTTTTTTTTAAAAAAAAGGTAAAATTAAGTTCGAAAATATGATAAATCGGGTAACTCCTTCCTTGTCATACACAAATTCCGTTTTTATTACATATTTGAACACTACCTGAAAACACCTCAACGTAGAGAGCTAAAATGGGCTAAAACGGGCAACCCCTTCTTGGTATATAAAAATTTTAGGATTTTGATGTATATTGTGAAAATGATCAGTCCTAGACGTTTTTATTGTACCGAAAGTTTTCCAAAATATGCAATCCTATGAAATTGGTTAGAATAATTTTTATTGTCCGACGAACCGTTTCTTGAAAAAATTCGCAAAACCATTTCAACAATCAAACTTGCACTGATGCACAAATTACATACGGGTATTCATCTAGAGTATCATAAGAGACCAATTCCAGCTTTTTTTTACCTGTTTAATGTAAAAGTTAACTGTAAAAGCGGCACTAAGACTTAATTTTTTTCCATCGTATTTAGAGTTTTAAAAATAATTTGTACAAATATTTGTTCATTTGAAGAAAAAATAAAAAATTGTGGAGAATTTCATTGGTTTTAATTGTTACTCAAAAGGTCAACTAAATGAATATGCTGAGAAGAGAATAGTTATCCGCCTCGTTAGGTTCTTTAGTTAGAGCGGTTGTCTGTCAAATAAAATGTATCGAGTGTATATAATGTGCGATGATTATTCTCATCTTTACACAATGTAGGATAAACTAGACATATGAAAAATTGTAATTTAAAATACATAAGCTACCACGTTGCATGTTTTCACAATATTTTTCATCTGTAGGATCGCCTTTTAGATTAACATTTTATACTTTATACAAATTGCAATTTAGGTGTTTCGTAACCGTCCTAGTAGAAATCGATTTTAAAAAACTTACTAGGTCCCCCAACTCTATGCCTACAGTTCCTTAAATTCGCGGGGAAAGTAATTACCAAGCATGGTTCTTCTACGTTTGGCGAGGTTGGGGCATTTATACAGCAGATATTGAAAGCTTTCAAGCTACTCATCGTCGTCTGCTGAATATTACTGTATGGAGCTTACCTGCGTCCCACATTTTTCCCAAAAAACAGTGTTCCGTGATAACTGCAGTAAGGTTCCACACATCATTCCTGTTTCACCTTAGTAGACTTTCTATCTTCCTACATTATTTTATTTTTCCCTGACGGGAATCAAACCCACACTTGTTAGAATCGGTCATGATAGAGAATAGAAGAATTTTTAAGACTTTTTATTTTTAACTAATCTAAATTAAATCATAAATACAAGAAGAAAAAACAACCGCCTCATCCGGGGTTTGAAACCGGGACCTTCCGCTTGTCGGGCAACTGTTCTTACCACTGAGCTAACGACACAGATGTTTTTCCCTCTTGCATTTATCAATTTGTAATTAGCCTACTAAGCCAAGTTTTGCTTTCAGCTGGCTGCTATGTGAAAAACTTTTCAGTAAAAGTTTAAGTATTGGGACTTAAATTTATTGGAAAAATTGCATTGGATAATAATAAAAAGAAGAAAAAAAATAAAAAGATCAGCTTGTGGGTTATAAAGTTGCGACACGTCGAAAGATAGCGGAAAAGAAATTACAACCGTAAAATATGGAACTTTACTTTATTCTGAATAATAATGTCACACTTTTACACACCATGTCGTTCAGGCGACCGAAGCGTTGTCGTTTCCCCAGCACATCGGTGTGCACATTTTTACGCTACAGTCTGTTAGCGTAGTGTCTCGGTGCGCTTAGTAGTTTTGACGTTTAGCGTAGTTTTATTCTTAAAGAACTTTCAAAAATGACATTTCAAATTGTAGTGCACACCAACCGTTCAGTTGCTATCCCTACTTTGCAATCATGTGATGTATACACCGTTGTGCTAAAAAGCACATCGGTGTGTACAACTGAACGCACGGAATTTTTCACAAGACCTTTTGCGATGCGATTGTTTTTTTTTCAGCAAATTTGACATGAAAATTTCTGAACAATTTGTTAATTGTTCAGTGATCAGCCGCCACTGTACTCCCCTCCTAATGTAAATGTATTAGCGTTATTGAAAGCGAAGTGGAATCTTGATCCTACGTATTGCTCATGTCGTCCTTTCTGGTGCAGTCAGAGCTGGACTTGCCATTACGGTTTCAACCGGTTGATTGAAAGTTTCGCCTTACGATTTTTCATTTCTACTATATAGACTTCTCCCTTTTTCCATGGACGAATTGAATCGTTTCTTACGAAAACGTGTGTGCTGGTTTTTAAATCTTTGTAAACGAATACCGTTGGATTGTCATGATGTGCTGCTTGCTGCGGCTTAATTAGAGTCATGTGTTTCCTGACCTCTCTCACGAATTCCGAAGCTGACGATTTTTTATTTGGCTCTACGACAAACTCACCGGGTAACCTTAATGTGATACCGTATACCAGTTTTGCCGGAGTTGCCCGAATATATTCTTTGACTATACATCGCATACCTAAAAGAATGGTAGGTAAAACATAGTTCCAGTTTGCTGCCTTTTGGTACATCAATGCTAACTTCAACGTTCGGTACCACCTCTCTATCACTCCATTTGATAGGGCGTTGTACGAAGGTGTTTTATTCCGAATCGGAATATCCAGCCTTCGATGAGAGCTTTTGCCACTGTAGTTGCTTTCATGTCTGCAAGCGGTTAGGCTTCTGGCTAACGCGTGAATCGGTCGGATATAAGTCAAACAGTAGTTGAAGCTTCCCGATGGAGGTAACGGTCCTATAAGATTGATCTTTATATATGCAAACCGCTCGCTGGGTACAACGTATGTTTAAATACCTGTTTTGGTGTGTGTGTGAACTTTAGCCCATTGGCACTGATTACACGTCTTCACCAAACGATAGCAATCTTGTAGTAAATATAGCCAAACAAATCTCTCAGCGATCAGCTTGGTCGTGTCTTGCTCCAAGATGCGACAACCCGTGGAGTTTGTGGAAAACGTCGTTTCGGCATACCTTCGGGACAACTGGCCGTATACGACTCTGGGACGTGTGGCAATAAATAGTTTCCTCCTTCTCTGATAATTTCAGTTCCTCAATTACCAATGACAATTTTTGCAGATTCTTCACGAGTTCTTGAAAGCTTGAATCGCTTTTTTGCTCCATTGCTAACCTCTTAAAGTTAACTGCGGTTACGTTGGACGATATAACATTCACTCTAGATAGAGTATCGACCATTGTGTTGTTGCGGCCAGCGATGTAACGGGTGTTAGTAGACAATTGACCTATGAACTTCAAATGTCGAGTTTTACGGGGAGAAGTTTTCTCTGCTTTTGTCGGAAGGCAAACGTTATTGGCTTATGATCCGTACGTACGTGAAACTCTCTTCCCTCCAACTGATTTCGGAAGTACTTTATGGCTTTCTATATTGCACACAATTCTCTGTCGCAGGTACTATACCTTTGTTCAGCAGGAGTAAATCGTTTCGAATAGAAGGCGAGCGGCGTTGTCCTTCCATTGATTGTCTGATTCAGAGCAGCACTAGCTGCCTTATCAGATGCGTCCACAAATAAACAAAGATGTGTGTTCGGTGCTGGATGTGTCAACAGCGTTGAATTAGACAGATCCGTTTTACAAGCTTCGAATGCTACTGCAGTGTCTTGAGTCCAGTTCAAAGGAGTCGTATCGTTACTTTTGTTGGTAGTAATTAAAGAGCGAAGTATCATCTGGTTATTCACAGCGCGTGGAATAAATCGCTAGTAAAATGAAATCATGGCTAGAAATCGCTTCAGTTCCTTCGCCGTCTTGGAACGTTCAAAGTTGATTTTGTGATCTAGGAAATTAATGTCCTTTTAACCTAATTGACATTTCGTTGCGTTAATAGTGAGGCTATGCTGGCGTAAAACTTGTATAATCGTTCGTAAATGTTTGCAATGTTGTTCGATATTTCCGACGCTATGAAAACGTCATCGGCATAAGAGAAAACGACTCTGCGTCTCCTCGATGAATCTTGTGTATGAAGCGCTGTAGCGTACTAATAGCGGTTTTTGGCACGATGATTCGATAGGTATCTGATAATAAGCACGCTGTAAGCTCAGTCTGGAGAAAATTTTCTTGCCATATCAAATGTGAGTAAAGTCCTGAATGAACGGAATAGGATATCAGTCCGGCACCGTTATAGCGTTCAGGCGGCGATAATCACCACATGGGCGCCACCCACCATCAGACATTTGTACTATGTGGAGAGGGCTTGCCCAATTGCTCTCGGACGGTTGACAAATCCCATGTTGTAATAAGAACTCAAATTCTGCCCATGCTGCCTTTAACCTGTCGGAAGGTAGCAGACGTGTGCGCGCGAATACTGGAGGCCTTTTATTTTCGATGTGATGAGTAACGTTGGTCATATTAGCAAAATTGTTATATCCGCAAATTCCTTCAAAATGTCAGCGAATGGACTATTTATATTATTTAATATTGCTTATACTGTCGATTAATTAACCTCCTTTCAAGTCGACTAGCAATCCAAATTTGCTGAGGAAATCTGCACCTAAGATCGCATATTTGGTTTTTGCAATAACGAATTTCCATTGGTATGGACGTCTCAATCCAAGATTCAAGGTACAATGCCGTTCACCAGCATAGCTGCATATAAACATAATTTCGCTGGTGCATTCAGCATTTCCTTGGTTGAATGAGGGAAACGTCAGCACCAGTGTCGATTAAGAATTGTTGTTGGGAGTTCTTGTCCCATATAAAAAGGCGATGACTAGCTAGACCGTTCAAGCTCGCCTCATCTACCGAACAGTCCTCTAGTTTCCCGTTTGATTTTCGTTTCGAAAATTGAAGAGTGTTCTACAATTTCTTGCTCGAACTCCGAACTGACGATGATAATGACAGGTGAGTGGCCCGGCTGCTTTACGGATATTGGAATTGGATTCGTGAATGACTTAGCGTGGCAACCATTGGTTTCAAGGATCGTACCTGTGTCTCTGAAAGCCTTGACGATAAATCACCATCTGACCTATCTACTGTGATAGTGGATACACTGCTGAAATCGCTTACTTCAAATGTTTTGCCAGACATTTCTGTTAACACCCGAATACTTTCTTTGCTCGTGGATAAAATTGTACGCTTTTGTTGTCGATTTAGAGAGATCGTAACGGTGTCTCAAGTATAGTAATACCTGTTAGGTGCTCCATCTCGCTTAGCAATTGCGTAGAAGGCTTGTCACCTAATGAGACTCTCTTAAAGTCTCCTTTATATTTGCATATTTATTTACACGAGGAGGGTTAAGAACGGCATCACGAACCTTGCTGTCAATCGTGCTTAAAACGTGGTTAAATTTTATGCCATCTTGGGTAATGCCGCAGGTTAAAAATTGTGCTCCAACCTGTGAAAACCAAGTATCCGGCGAATCGGCCCAACATGTTGGCGGGCGTAAAGAAATTAAATTCTTGCAATTTCTGCCGCAGATTCATTTTGTTGCTCGCCATTTGGTTGGGTACTTGAATTTTCTCTTTGGTTCTCGTCGTTGCCTCTCATATTTTGCAGTATAATTGTAATGTCCAGATAGAAGTCGAAATCCTAATTTCACGGAGGAGGAGCTTTCCTTAAAACCGCCCGGACAATAATTTTCCTTCTCGGATAAGTTTAATCTAACTCGATCACGTCGGGGTCACCACTTTGTGGGGCATAAAGGCTCGACACGTCGAAAGGGAGCGCAAAAGAAATTACAACCGTAAAATATGAAACTTAACTTTATCCTGAATACATCAATTTTTCACAAGACCTTTTGCAATGCGTTTGTTTTCTTTTCAGCAAACTTGATATGAAGATTTCTGAACAATTTCTTAATTGTCCAGTGTTCAGCCGCCATAAGCTGTTTAGTTTGGATTAAGTTATAATAATTCTATCAATTGTTTTTTATTATTGAAGAAATAAAAATACGGTTCTTTATTTTTGTCTATTATAATATAATTCGGGAATTTGGCGTGAAACAACTCAATTAAAGATAAATAATTTTGAAATAAACGAATGGAACAAAAACAATTTTCTTGTATGGGCTTTGGTCTTGGAACCTTTAGATTGTAGGGCATCCGCTCTTAAAAAACAATCTAAACGAGTGGACACTTTCCCATTTCGTATTTTCTATTAGTCAATTAGGATTTAATTTGGCATTGCCCAATAACGAAAAGCACACAAACTTCTTATACTTACATATAAACAAATAATGGTTTCATCCATCATATTTAAATACTTTGGTAATGTATGTATATAATTATTATTATAAAACAGAAATTTACCACTTGCTTGTGAAAATTTCTCCATCAAACTTTCATAAAAATGAGATTGAATTCCATATAAAAAAAACTCGTTGCTTTACTACATATTATTATTATTAAAGTTCCTGGCTTGCAAGCGCTTAATTTAAAAGGTTCCTCTATCATGAAGCTCCTAGGATTTACCCGCATTCCTTTATCAGCTATTGCAATGACTAGCTGACTTGATTAAAAATTCCATTGTAATTTTCAGATCGTTGTATCCTCTCCATTATAGTAAAATGTGGAAATATTTCCTTATTTTCCACTCAGAAAATATTTGCAATATTCTCCGAATACCCATCCATCTGTGCAAGTACACATAGATCTGAAATACATAGATTAACAAGGCTGTGCCTTCATGGTATGAAGTTTACATCACCTATTAAAGGCTTCATGCCTCAATTTGTTCAAAGATTTTCAGGTGCTTGTGTTCTTCCTTTTGGAATTTTGTACCTATGTATATACAGATGTAGTATGAAAGCTCATAGGGTCGCATTTTTTACATCTTTAAGACATGATCGGAGATAAGCAATTTTTAAATAAACAATTATGCCGAATTTAATGGTTCTAAAAATTTAAAGATGCTACCCAAATATCAATAGATTGTATTGTAAGTCTCAGCGTAATGCGTAATGAAGAAGAAATTCACAGTTGGGACTAAAATTAAGAAATTTAAAAATTCCGTTACAAAGGATTTAATATTATTTTAATATTTTTTACAATTATATTTGCTCAATCGGATATGGATTCTGCCCTATTAATTTAATGTGTTTATCTGCAGCAGTAGGATACACTGTTAGAAAAATGAAATGTCGAAATTGAGTTTTCAGTAAAATTTATCGCAAAGAAGTAAATTGCATTCCAGATTTTAGAGTATTTTAATATTCTTAATTATTATGATATATGTATAAACAACACAGCGGAACAAAATTCCATGCAATGTAACATACAAAAAAAAAAAAAAATTAAAAAAAGAACAAACAAATTAAATATTATATAGACGTTTTTTTAAAACATGCTTAGAAACGCAACCAACAACATGCTCAGCCATAATATTAACTAAGTCAGACCTATAGGAGCTAACATGCAACAGAGGTAGCCTTCGTTTTGTTCTGAAGAGAAAAATGTGATTTGGAAATTGACATCACTTCACCTTGTAGAGGGACCTGGTTCTTCATCGTCGCTACTTAAAACACAATCAGAAGTAGAAAAGATCATCTACATAAAAATCTTCGTGTTGTGATCTCCGAGTGGATGCTGCTATCACTAAGTATCGGGTCTAGTTGAGCAGATGTAACACACAGTAAAAGAACACTTCACTTAATCATTTTCAACTTTATTCACGTATACATATCTATCAATTATATATTTATATCCCGTGTATAATAACTATCATTTGATCTCTATCAATTATACATTTATATCTCGTGTATCATAACCATAATTTAATCTCTCGCCGAATCCAACAAGACTGACTTCTTCAAGCATTTTCAGCCACCATGTCACCGCGCATTCTTTTTTTTTATTTATTTTTTATTTGATGAACCAGGTCACCGCTGTGACTAGTCGGAAGTCACCTGCATATTCCGCAGTAACACGCTTTCACAACAAACCCAATAATTCTGAGTTTGTTATGAAATGCGATACACTGCAACTTTTAGCAGTTCCACCGTTTGGGCAAGACCTGTTTGCATTTATTGTGTAAGATCTTGCTTTTCGCCACACAACCATGACCTAGTCAAGAAGCGGTGTCAACCAATTCTTGCTTCACACAGATTAATTGATTTATTTATTTTGACAACAAGAATTGATTGATCTTCTATTCACAACATTCGTGTACAGCTTTAGCAGCAAGTGGGTGGATGATCTTTTCTTCCTCTGCTAGGTGATTCATAGTTCTAATAGCTATATATGGTGCACATGTAGTTCCAAAGGTGACTGTCGATAAGCAGTGGTCTTGCATTTTTTCTTTGGGGTCGTTTCTCCAGACAATCCGTTGAAAGTTTGCATCGTCCGTGTGAACGTTGATTTGACGTTACATCTTTTCAATATCGGCGATGAAAGCGTAATTATTGAGTCTCCATCTCATTACGACTGTGAGCATATCGTTTTGAATGGCAGGACCTGTCATCAATGTGTCGTTTAGAGAAACACCTTTGCTTGTCTTTCTTGAGGCATCAAATACGACTCGGAGTTTTGTTGAGCTGCTCCCCTTGAAGACAGCATGATATGGTAGAACGTAACTGGAGCATATAGGTCTTCCATTTATTTGTTCAATGGTTTGCTCTTCGGTGTTTGGTGCGAGATTCATGTGTGCCAGCTCTAAATATTCTCTGATGCATTTGCTATAATTCTCTTTCTAGTCTGGATCTCTTTCAAAGCGTCTTTCTAATTGTAACAGTCCGGCTACTGCAGACGATCTTGATATTCCTAATGACTGTTTGTGTTCAATGTTTTTGAATGGTAGTCGTGTTGTGTACCGTCCAGTTTGTCCTCTGCGAATAGTTTCAATAAAATATTTTTCACAAGCTTCTTCTTCCTTTGTAGGTGCACGTCGAGAAGGAACTTCTTCCAACTCCCAGAACCTTTGAAGCTGATCACTAATAGCCTGTTGTTCCTTTATTTCAACTTTAGTTGTGAATGATTGATACTGTTTTGACTCAGTCTGATGAATTGATTGTTCCTGAGATAATCCAGCCAAGGCGTGTGTTCTGTGCTAATAGACCATCTGAACCTCTTCGAATCCCTTCAAGCATCAGCGTAGACATCTGCGCCGAGTAGTATATCGATTCTTCCAGGCTGATTGAAGGTTGGATCTGCTAATTTAAGATTATGTTGACGTATCCAATTGGAGGAGAGAACAGTTTTAGAAGGTAAAAGGTTTGTTAGTGTTGTTAAGATTAAGGCTTCTAGATCCAGTTATAGAAAACTGTAATAAGTTTTCAGCCTCACCCGTTAGACTTGATTTTAAATAGTGCAGTTTCTGCACATTGGACAGCAGGGTTTTTTCGTGGATTAAAGAAAAAAATAAATCACGAAAAGATATCCACGATTCATAATCACCATTGAAAACGGGAAAACGGGTTTCCTTGGTTTTCACTTTATCTTCTTGTGAGTTAGATGGATTGTCTGTCTTCACCATATCTTCTAATTCTGCTTTAAATTCCATGTATAGCTCTTCGAATTCGAAATACTTATCATCATTAAAATACGGTTTGTTTTGTTTGCCTTTACGCTGGTTGCCGATGGGTTGGCGTATTCGCCGATGTCTAATATTCTATGGATCTGGCTGAATGCCTCAATCCTTACTTGATATTTGGCTGGAGTGCCTCAATATCTTTATGGAGAAGATATCTGGCTAAGATGCCTCTATATCTTTAGGATGGAGAACGCCTGGCTAATTGCCGCTGCGTTCTGAAGAATAACACATGAACTTTACCAGTCAATGGTCAAGACTTTATTCTTGATTTCTTTCTTAATGCTACCTTAATTATAATCGCTAATTATTGCTAAGTAAGCTATTGACATTAATTTCTTAAGGCTACCTACATTCGATAATTTTCTCACCGTATCATTTTGAAAGAAACGGTGACCTCACGTGAGTAACGTTCTTTGTTGCCATGGAGAAATTTGGTGCACTGTACATACGTAATTTATTTTCTGCTTGCGCTGTAATCTGATGCGCTTTTATTTTACTTCATTCATAACGAGGTATGAATGATTCACACAAAAGTGATTACATACAAATCTGTATGTATGTCAATTGTATTTTCATTTTTGTTTGCTCTAGTTTTAACTTTCGAAATGAATTACAAACTTTAGTTGTAATCTTGGTATCATATTTCTTTTACGGAGATGTGCATTTGATTTATATGCAATTACATGCTTTAATGATGCATGATTACAGATATGCATTACATCCCCATCCTTAAAAGATTGATGTAATTTAATTTCTCTAACGAAAGTAAAATTAAATTATTTGCTAGTTCACTTTCGATCACTTTTCTTTCTTCATGATACTTTGTTACATATTTTCATATCTTATTTACTACTTTTCAATATTTTGCTATGTATATCTATATGTATCTACAACTATCTAAATTTTATGTTTACATAATTTCAAATTATTATTGTGTACTTAGAGTCTTTTCCATTTATATCTACATAGCTATTTACATTATCTTGCCTAATTATTCTATATGGTCCTTTATATGGTTGTTGTAATTTTACTTTATTACCTACTTTTATATATACATAATCGTCTATTTTAAAATTAGCTTCATTTACAGTTTTTTATTTATCTATTCTTTCCTGTTTTTCTTTTAGCAAACATTCTTTTACATTGTTGTGTGCAAATTGCAATTCTATTTTTAACTCATTGTCATAATCGTCAATATTATATATTTTTGTATTATTATTTAGAATCTCACATGGTAATGAATTTAACTTTCCAAAAACTAGCTCAAAAGGTGTATAGTTTTGTAGTATTATGTGGCGTGGTATTATAGCTGTAAGTATAATAGGGTAATATCTCACTCCAATTTTCTTGCTCGGAAATCGTTATTATATAGTCATTTAAAACTCTATGGTTTCTCTCGATTGAACCTAGGGTCTCATGATGAAATGGGGCTGATGTTACTTTTTGTATTTTTAAAAGATCACATAGGTTGTTCATTAGCTGATTACAAAATTCTGTACCCATATCGGTTTTGAGTTTTTTTAAAACATCCATATTTCAATATGAATTTTTCTACTATTGTTTTCGCCACTGTCCTTGCATGCTTGGTTTCTATTGGGAATGCTTCTACAAACTTAGTTAGATCACATTGCAGAGTTAGAATATATCTGAAATTTCCAGATGGTCGAAGTGGTCCAACCGTGTCTATTGAGATTGTTTCGAAGGATGAGCTTGGTGTGTCAGTTATTAGATATCTCTCTTTGGTGTGTTTTGTGATTTTTGTTCTTGCACATTCCTTACAATTATTTACGTGTTCTTTTACCATTTTATTCATATTTTTCCAAGTGTATTTTTGTTTCAATCTAGCAATGCATCTTCTTATGCCGCAGTGTCCACCAATTAGTGAGTTATGATATTCTTCTATCAATCTGTGCATTTCATCTTTTTCTACTATCCTTTTAGGAGGTGTATATAAAATTATATCAACACAATGTTTTGTTTCTTTATGGAATTCCTTCAAAATATTCCTTAATTTTTCGACGTCGATAATATCAAATAATTCATGATTATTCGCTAGCGCTATTTTATTTATATTCGCATTGCTTATTTTGAGTAGTAATTTCCTCAGAACCAATTTTAACTCTGGTAAAGATTTTATCATTACACTCTGCAATTATTTTATCTTTCGAGATTTTTATTTCCATCTCTTTATATTCATGCAGTTTTTTGTTATCATTGTGTGTCTTAAGTTGCACGCGTTTTTTATCTTTAAATGTTAACTCGAGTTTTTTAATATACCTTATGTCAGATATTGATGTACTGCTCCAAAAGTAAAGGTGATCAGTCTTCTTGTTCGAATTTAAGGTACTTGCACAGTTCTCACTACTTTTGCCCTCCTTATTATAATCCTGCATATTTTGCTTTTTCTGCATGTTTCTTGTAATTACATTGACATTATTTTCCGGCATCATTGCTACCAAGTCCTTGAATTCTAGTTTTATTCTTGATAATGCGTCTGCATTGGCGTTCATTTTACCTTGTTTAAAGATAATTTCGAAATCATAATCCATGAGATCAATTCTTATCTCGTCAATTTTGATGATGAGTTTTTGTGCGTGAATAGGCTTACTAGTGGTCGGTGGTCCGTATACACTATGAATTTTCTTCCAAGTAAATATGGTCTAAAATGCTGTATTCCTCAGTGGATCGCTAAAAGTTCTTTTTCGATTATTGGCTTGTTCAAATCATGTTTATTAAGCGACTTGCTTGCATAGGCTATCGGTTTATAGCTAGATGCATCAGTTGTTAAAATGAATACTTCAATGAAGTTAGGATAACTTAATACTGGTGGGGATATTAATTTTTTACTTTAATAGTTCAAATGATTTCTTGCAATCCTCAGACCAATGAAATATTTGGTTCTTTTTTAGAAGTTCATTTAGTAGTTTTGCAATCTCTGCAAAATTTTGTACAAATCTTCTATAATAGTTGCAGAATGCTACAAATCTTCGCACCTCATCCGAGTTCTTGGGCTCAGGATAATTTTTAATGCTTTCGTATTTCTTTGGGTCAGTTCGTATACCCTCAGGTGTGATTTGGTGGCCAAGGTATGTAACTTCTGGTTTTAAAAAGTTACATTTACTCGCATTTAACTTTAAGTTGTATTTCTGCAATCTTTCTAGCACTTTTATTAGATTGTTGTTGTGATCGTCTAAGTTAGCACCAAATATTATTATATCATCTACATATAGGAATGCTGTGGGTTCTAGGCAACTTAGTGCTATTGATAGCATTCGTTGGAAGCTATTAGTTGAGATTTTTAACCCAAAAGGTAATCTCGTAAATTGATAGTGTCCTGTGTTTGTTGAAAATGCTGTCAGACAACTGTCTTGATTTTGGATGTAATGGAATTTGATGAAATGAGCTAGTCATATCGAGAGTTGAAAAGTATTTCGCTCGACCTAACTTATCCCATACGTCATCAAGTCTTGTTAAGGGAAATTTATCGTTGACAACCTTTTTATTCAGAGATCTAATATTTACAACCAATCACCATTTCTTTTGTCCTCCAAGGTCTTTCTTGGGTACAATTCGTAATGGTGAGTTGTAAGGACTTATTGATGGTTCAATAATGCCTTCCTCTTGAAGTTTCTGTACTTGCGTATTTATTTCATCAAGCTGTGAATTTGGCATTCTATAGTTTTTTCTGTAAACGTTGTTCGTAGAAATTATTGACGGTTAGTGGTTCTCCATCTATATGAAAGACGTTTTCGAACTTCTCACAGATGCTTAGTATTGATTGTTTTGCTTTCGGGCATAAGCTATCTATATTTATCTGTTTTCTAACCTTTTAGAACCTTGAATTATTTGTTTTGGCTTTGTTGTGATAGGCAATATTACTATTCTTAATAGATTCTATTCCAATATAATAATTTTTGAGTGGTTGCGTGTATATGTGAGCCTTTGTTATAGTAACTTGTTCTTCAGTCGTGTTCAGAACTTTTATGTGTTTTATGCCCTTTGCCGGTATTACCGCATTTGCTACAAAAATCCATTTTTTTATTTCTTTTCCGCAGATCAGACTGTCTTTGTTTATCTTAATATCAATCGGTGTTATTATCTCTGATCTAGGTGGAATCGTGATATTATTCACTGTTTTGATGTCCATATTTATTGGTAACGTTATATCCCTCATGTTTGATCTTATGGTTAATGCGCATGTTTCGTAATCTATATTACAATGATACTTAATCAGAAAATCACGCCCTAATACCCCATTCGTGGTTAAGTTTGTTTGCTCATCAATTATATGGAATTTATGTACATATTATGATGATATCTTCTATTGACAATTCTAACTCTGTAACTCCGTGGGTAGTTATTGTCTTATTAGTAATTCCATTTATTTCACACGATTCATCTATATCTATTTTTCTATTTTCTACTAGGTTACTTTTTAATATCGATATATCTGCTCCTGTGTCAATTAGAAATGTCATCGGGTACTTGCTTTCTGTTGTATATATATTTATGTAGTTTGTGTAATTGTTTCCTTGTTTTAGATGTATTATCTTCTTAGTATGTTTCCCCCGGTTCTCTGTTTTCCGGGGACAGCTAAGTTTTCCGATTCTCTGTCCCATTTATTATATCTATTATCGCCATTCCTGCTGCTATTATAGCTGCTGCTATAGTTTCTCCTATTATTTCCATATCTATTCTTGAAATTGTTATTCTCATTTCTATTAAAGCTGCTAGTGTAATTCTTATTATAGTTCCCATTCTTGTTCATGTAATTGTTTTTATGATATTTGTTGTTGTTGTATCTGTTAGCACCGTTGAAGTTTTGTTTGTAGTGATACATATTTGTCTGTTTTGGACTATCAGTTATTTCTGTAGTGATGGTTATGGCTTCTGATAGTTTGCTTGGCCTTGTTGATATGAGAATGGATTTGTATGGTTCATTAATGCCATTTTTGAATGATCTTAAGCCTAATTGATCATTCATGTTCAAGATCAGTGCTCGATTATTTTCTCCTTGTTCCGTTATTTGAATATCGTTTAATGATGCTTTTAAAGCTTCTATTCTTGCAGCGAAGGTATTTACACTTTGATTGCCTTGTTGTATCGTTGCTAAATCACTGTGTATTTTCAGCGGATTTTTATTTATTTTGTATGTTTTTTGTAAATTTACTTTTAATTCTGATAAAAGTCTGTTCTTCACCCTATCAGCTAGTTTTACCGTTGTTATAAATCGCAACAGTATACTCCCTTGATCGGTTTTTAGCGATTCTTTATAGAATTCAACTAGACCAAGAAAATTTGATAGTGTCTTAAAATCACCATCAAACTCCGGTATTATTTTTGTTGCAGTCGCAATATCAAATGCTGCCATTGTCTCTTGCGTAATCTCGTCAGAATTTTCCAATGATTCTTTGGGAATGAGATAAACACTTATTTTATTTTTTAATTCCTCAAATCTTCTTTTTGCTTCTCCTAATTTTACTTTATCAGTAATATTTTTTTTTACCTCCAGCCAGACTTCCTTGATTTCGTTATTTTTTATTTCAATGTAATTTGCAGTATATTTCCTACCTGGACTCTTTTTTAAATTTCCTAAGAGTTCTATTAGCAAATCAAATTCCATCAGTGAAACCCTTATGGTGTATATTACCGCTAATCAACGCTGATACCATAATCAAGAAAATGAAAGAAAAATTCTGTACTATACATTTATTGTCCTAACTAAATTTTTTTTACATATTTCTTATAATGACTATTCAATTTAAAAATCGATATACTAATTACTATGCCTAAGATTATATAAACTACTATTTGATTCTCAATCACTTCTTCTGTGTTGCAATTAACAACACCCTGTTGGGATTTTGTATTTCCCATTGTTATTTTTCTTTTTCTTTGCAACCTTTTGAATTTTTTTTAATTCCTCTAATTCTATTACTGCTTTCGTTCTGAATTGTCCTACAATTGTTTTCACTAGCCGCTTTAGTTCAGCTATGCGTTGGCGCTGCTTCACCAATCTTCCTCCTCGTGGTTTCTTTGCCCGTCTTTCTTCTGGCTGCTTGTCTGCTATTACTTGGTTTTTCCGCTGGTACTTTTGTCTGTACTTCTCGATGGAAATTGGCCTGGGTCCAGCTTGTGGGCTGTGCTTCAAATCTTCCTTTAATTCTTCGTTGAGTTTCGCGTATAATTTTTCAAATTTTTCATCTATTTCTGCTATCCATTCCTCTCGGCCCTGCGATATCGTTAATTCCATCTCATTTGAGTCGTTTGTGGGCAGGGTCGCCATGTTTTGTTTGCCTTTACGCTGGTTGCCGATGGGTTGGCGTATTCGACGATGTCCAATATTCTGTGGATCTGGCTGAATGCCTCAATCCTTACTTGATATTTGGCTGGAGTGCTTCAATACCTTTATGGAGAAGATATCTGGCTAAGATGCCTCTATATCTTTAGGATGGAGAACGCCTGGCTAATTGCCGCTGCGTTCTGAAGAATAACACTTGTACTTTACCAGTCAATGGTCAAAACTTTATTCTTGATTTCTTTCTTAATGCTACCTTAATTATAATCGCTAATTATTGCTAAGTAAGCTATTTACATTAATTTCTTAAGGCTACCTACATTCGATAATTTTCTCACCGTATCATTTTGAAAGAAACGGTGACCTCACGTGAGTAACGTTCTTTGTTGCCATTGAGAAATTTGGTGCACTGTACATACGAAATTTATTTTCTGCTTGCGCTGTAATCTGATGCGCTTTTATTTTACTTCATTCATAACGAGGTATGAATGATTCACACAAAAGTGATTACATACAAATCTGTATGTATGTCAATTGTATTTTCATTTTTGTTTGTTCGAGTTTTAACTTTCGAAATGAATTACAAACTTTAGTTGTAATCTTGGTATCATATTTCTTTTACGGAGATGTGCATTTGATTTATATGCAATTACATGCTTTAATGATGCATGATTACAGATATGCATTACAGGTTTTTCGAGTTTGTCCTCATTGCCCGTCTCTAAAGTTTTAATGCGTACGTTAAAGTACGAGGGGTTTTTTCTGTCTTCAGGGTCTTTCTTGTAATTTTTAATTGGTTTATTTAGTTGACCCAACGTTACTGTTTGATTTGCGATATATTTGTTCATTTTATTTAAAGATAATTAATTATTTAATTTGATTAAGTAAACAATGAGCACTTCAATGAGGGGAAATAAAGGAGACAGGACTTACCAAGATATTATTATACAGTTAACTTAAATGTGCTCATACCGTAAGTTTAACGTTTCACTTCTAGGTTACAGATTGTGTCCAAATGCACTTTAAAACGGTTTTTAATTTGGTGTACTTTTTAACGTGTCTAATTTCACTTTCAAGTTTTCTAATTTATTTGCTAATCACGAAATCAAGTTAAAATATCCGGCTTCGTAGGACCAAATGTTCTTTCTTATAGTTTTCACACAAAAGGTTTTGCTTTAGGAACCATCAACTACCTCACTCAAAAAAAATTCAATAGAATTAATTATAAAGATTTTTCACTAAAATGTATTTATTTTCGTTTAGTACTACAATTTAATTATTGTTTTAAAGATTTTCAAGTCTTAGGGTTACTACGGTTTCTAATACGCGATTTGCTCGGTTTCAACAGTTCTAGTAGATTTTTTTAAGCCAACATTCCTTTCCAAATCGGTCTCACTAGCAGGTCAATACCCTTCAATTTCATTTAGTTCGTTCTTCGACCTCAAATCTCATTTTAATGTTGCCGCCAGAATTTAATTTAATGAGTCGCCATCTATACTCTGACGGCGTAGAAAAATGTCAAAGCAATCGTGACACGTGAAAGATGTGATCTGCGAAGAAACAACAATTTATATTTGAAATCTATGAAATTTCAACTGGATTCCAGATCAGCAAACGTCTCAGGAGCATTAATTATGCAGGCTTCTGGAAATAATCAGATAAGTATTTCATTAAGTACTTTTACCTTTGTGAAGTGTTTTATTTTCTTTTAGGACATCACGGACTCTCAACAGTTAACTTGTCCAAAAAGGCTTCATACCCAAGATATCCTTCCTCAGCTTTTATAGCATTTTGATAAACGCTTCTCCAGTTCTCCGCCGTAATTTTTCCGAATTCTTCCGTTGCTAACTGGTTAACATCATCTAATTTGAACCTAGTATTTTTGGAACCAAACCTGGATTTAACTGTAGCCCAAATTCAATTGAATTTAAATCGGGGTGGTACAGTGATAGACGTAAAACTTTATGCCCATTAATCCGAATCAGATCATCCACTATATGATTTCTTAGACTACGGTGTATTTTAATCAAATTATACAATTGAGGCATGAACATATTTTTCTCAAATTGTATTTTTTCGTAGCCATTGTTGCATTTCAGTTTCGGTATTGGCAGATGTTACGTAATATTGCTTAAATTTGTTGTGATATGATGCATTAAGTAATTCCAGTAGTGTCAGCGGTCTATGTTATAGTACATTTCAGTATCCCCAGCGGGAAAAATGGGCATGCCTGCTTAAGATAAGGTTTACTGTAAGCATTACCTGGAATTCATTAGTAATAAGTACATGAATATACCTTACATTGACGTAGTTTAGGAAAGCAGGCGTAATGTATTGATGCGTCGTATTTTTGAGGATGCTATGTACCTTTCAGGGTGAGTGTAAATAATAAGTCAAAATTTGTAATGCATGCTTATCTTTATTACAATTTTGCAATTTGTTGCTCGACCTCACTCCTCCGACGAATTGTTACAGAATGACAAATACAATAGGCCCTTCTTGATTGCGATAAGCTTATAGCCGCCAGGGGTACCAACCAAAGAGATAGAATCGGATGAGTGAGTTCGATGTAATAACCTTATAAATGTTAACATGGCATACAAGCAAATGAATTTACTAAACATCCCGGGCGCCCTGAAGCATAGTTTCAGTCAACTGGTAAGGGAACAATCTTGGAGATTGGCCTAGTGAATGAGGTTGTGGGTATTTTGACTTCCACAACACGAGTTAAATTATCTGGACCTGCATGCTTTTTGATAACGCGTGCAAGTACCCATCTCGCTGGAGGTATGTTCGGCTCCTTAATGACAACCACATCTCCTTCTTGAACTTCGGCTTGCTTTGTCTGCCACTTTGGACGTAGTTGCAGTGTGGTCAAATGATCGGCATGCCATCTCTTCCAGAATCCCTGGGTCATATTTTGTAGCAGCTGCCAGTTAGAAAGCCGATTCAGAGATATTTGGGAGACATCAGGTTCCAGTACTGTGGTATATGGTCGGCCTATTAAGAAATGGGCTGGCGTCAGAGAATCTAATTCAGTATCAGTTGCTTGACATAGAGGCCTAGAATTAATAAGAGCTTAAATTTCTGTTAAGACAGTGTACATACCAACAAAGGTTAGAACATTAAGACCGATTACACGTTTAAGGTGCTGTTTAACGCACTTCACGCCAGCTTCCCACAGTCCACCAAAATGCGGGGCTGCAGCGGGGATAAAATTCCAACGAATATTATCCCTTGATAAGAATTCTGCTACTATTGTGTTATGAGACTGGGATAGTACTAGATTATGCATTTCAGACAACACTCTACTAGCTCCTTTAAAATTGGTGGCATTATTACTGTACATGTCAGAGCACTTGCCACGTCGAGCGATGCATCTTTTAAGTGCTGCTAAGAATGCGTCCGTTGTTAGGTCATCCACTAGTTCTGAATAAAGGGCTTTAGTCGTAAGGCAAATAAATAGAGCTATGTATCCTTTAGTGAGTTTAGATCTTCTTCCACGATGCAGACACAGAGTCAATGGGCCGGCATGATCACAACCACCAACCAGCATAAACGGAGGAGCATATTGAACCCTTGCAGCCGGAAGGCCGCCCATTAACTGAGATATTGTAGCTTGCCGTTGACGGAAACATGGTATGCATTTATGTACTATTTTTCTTAGCAGGTTGCGTGCACCCAGTATCCAAAATTGTTGCTTCAAAATGGGGAAAAGTTCATTAACGCCTGAATGAAGATATTTCATGTGGTAATCGTGTTATATCATTGTAGTTATACGGTGTCGCTTAGGCAATATAATCGGGTGTTTAGCGTCAAATGATAAAGATGACCTTTCTAGTCTCCCTCCTACTCTTAGCAAGCCGTCGTGATCAATAAATGGAGTTAAATTGTTAAGTGGACCTTTTGTAGGAAGGGTCCTGTTATTTGAAATTAATTTGCTATCAGTATGGAAGGCTGCGTCCTGCGCCCATGCAATGCAAAAGTTTTTTGCTCTGCGTAGCTCGAAGATTTTGATGACACCATCCGTTCGCATTCCTTGCTTATTTCCTCATTTCCTATTGTAGTCATGAAAGGATTCAAGAAGTTGTCATTTCGCAGTTCTTTTTTAGTTGATGACAATTTAGATTCGATGTTGTGTCGCAGCGGCTACGTTGAGGGATGATTTCGAAGAAATTCAGGTCCATGCTACCAAAGTTCATGTAATAACAACTCTGGCGGTGAAATACCGCGCGTCGAACTATCTGCAGGGTTCATCTATGAGGGCACATGTCGCCATTTATGTCTGGGTATCTGATCAAGGATCTCCGAAGTCCGATTGGCAACAAAGGTTTTCCATTTTCTTGGTGTAGAAGATAGCCATTGCAAGACAATTTCTGAGTCAGTCCAGGCACAAATCCTTGGGGATTCCATTTCTAGAGAATTGATCACCGTTTTTCATAAGCGACATAATAATACGGCACCACAGAGCTCCAGTCGAGGTAGCCAAATTTGCTTCAATGGAGCAACCTTACTTTTTGCGGCCGATATGACCGTGTCGAATTTTCCATATGAATCCTCGCTTCTACCATAGATGACTGTTGCATAGGCTACCTCAGATGCATCGCAAAATGCATGCAGCTCAATCGTTCTCCTTGATGACCAAATTCTTCTGGGTAGTTTTATCCCTTCAATGTGTATGAACTCATCTCTTAGTCGTGACCATTTGTCCGCTAGCGGTCCGTGATGACATCATGCCAATCGAGATTCTGTAGCCAACGTTTTTGAAAGAATATTTTTATGCTTACAATTACTGGTGCTAGAAATCCTAATGGATGAAAAATACGTGAGGCTGTCGAGAGAATATGTCGTTTGGTGATAGATGTTTTATTCGGTACTGACACTTTATAAGAGAACATATCCGTCGACGGATGCCATCGTAATCCCAGAACCTTAACGGATTTGGAATCTTCTTCAAATTCTAACGTGAACAATTCACAGTCGTTTTTAGGTAAATGGATTAGTAGACCCCAACAATTGGTATTCCATTTTCGTAACTGGAGACCAGCCGAATTTAAAACGTATAAAAGTTGTTCTAGCAATTGTACCAATTCAGACACTGTTTCAGCTCCTGTCATCACATCATCCATGTAGAATTCTTTTTTGATGACATTGGATACCAGCGGAAAATCGTTTTTACAATCATGTGCAAGTTGATGAAGAGTCCTTACAGCCAGAAAAGGTGCGGCTGAAGTACCATACGTCACAGTACGTAGGCGATAATGCTGAATAGGCTGGTCAGTTGACTCCCTCCAAACGATTCGTTGAAAGTCCATATGATGTCTTGCCATCCAAATCTGCCTATACATTGTTTGGATATCGGCAGTGAAAACAAATTTATGTTGTCTAAAGCGTAGGCATATAGCAAATAAGTCGCGAAGTATTGGTGGTCCAATCAACAATGTATCATTTAATGCTTCCCCATCAACTGGCTTACAAGAGCCGTAAAAAAAAACACGAAGTTTCGTGCTGCTGCTATCAGATTTAATTATTGCATGATGAGGTAGATAGAATACTTGAGCGTTTTCCATTACAATTTCTTTCTCACGTATTGGTTCCATGTGACCAAGTATCTGATATTCCCGCATGAATTTAATATATTCCTTTTGGAGATTTTTGTCATGCCTAAATCTGCGTTCCATACTATAAAAACGACGAATAGCTAGATCCATTTTTATTTGATAGATTGCTTAAAGGGTAGTTCCACAATATAACGACCATCCTCTGATTTGGAGTAGATAGTGACAAAATGATCTTCAGCCAGTTTTTCGTCGGCAGAAAGAGTTGACTGTGAGTGAATGGTTTCTATTTCCCAAAATTTGCGCAAAGCATCATCAATATCCATACTGGAATGAAACGAAGTAATTGAGGAATGGAGATTGGAAATAGAAGAGTGTACATCAGGGTCAGGCAATTGTCCCGCAATGACCCATCCAAAGGTTGTAAGTTGAGCGAACGGTTTTCCAGGACCACTTTCCAATATACATATTAAATAACTTATCCGCCCCTAATATTATATCAATAGGGCCCGGATGATTAAACATTGGGTCTGCTAAATGCACTGTTTTTAGGTATTCCCAACTACACATACTAAACGAATGGTTAGGAAGAAATGATGTCAGCTGCGAGAGTATGAATGTCTGCACATGTATCGAATGATTGTTGAAGCGAGAAAGGAGCTCCATTTGTATTACACCGCGAGTAATACCAGCACCAGTTGAAGATAGTCCTGTGACAGGAATGCGTGCATGCTGACGAGGAAGTTTCAATTTATTTGCAAAGGCTTCCGTCACAAAGGATACCTGGGATCCAGATTCTAACAGAACTCTACCTGAATGTAAATTTTCGTGACTATCACGAACATTAACGAGGGCAGTTGGAAGGAGAGAGTGAGGTCGAGGAGTCATCTGCTGTATAGAGTGATTATTTACAATTGATGCAATCTCTTTCAAATTTGAACTATTCTGACTGCACTGGCTTGCGGCTACCTACGTGAGGTGAGATCTCAGAACAAGAATTAATAGAATTAGTAGCTTGAGACTCGAAGGCTTGCGCATTAACTCCACCCATTCCTGGTGTTGCGAGTATGTTACCTTGGGAAGACATCGAACTATTGCCCATTGGCGTGAACAATAGTGTGGTGTCGTTTCCCACATTTTTGACACATTGTTTTGATTTACATGATGCTGATGTATGACCTTCACGAAGACAATTAAAACATAATGATTTGTCTTTAGTAAACGCCCGCCGCGTGGTTATATCCATGGATCGAAATTCGGGGCATTCAAATAAGAAATATTCAGACTTACATTTCCGACAAGTTATTCCCGTAGCGGTTGTATGCAAGCTTTTCACAGAAGAAGATGGCTTATTATTAGTTTGATTCCGCAAAGGGGAAGTCTGACAGTCTTCAAATTGTTGAATGGTAGGGTATTCCACGTAAGAGATATGTTTAGACCATGCTTGTCGTGTTTCAGGGTCGACTTTACGGTTTAGCAGATAGATCAACCATGGATCTCTTAGTTCCGCTGGAGGACCTAATGCTTTTAACCCTCTTATTATTTCATCAGCACCGTCTGTGATACGTCTTAAACCCAAAGCCGACACATTAGTAATGGAGGAAAGGCCATAAGAATTCTTCACATAGCTTTCGATGATATTGTTACGTGTCACAAAGTGACACAAGCGACATCTGTTGGAAACGGAAACAACTTTAGGTTAGTGACATCCTAGTAAACTATGGGTTCGGAGAACGGAATGTTCAGGAAAGTTCTAGGATAATTCGTAGAGTATAAATACGGCGCTTCTCACATCAGGAGGCGGAGTATTATTTCAGACAGCGAAGTGAACGAAGTAAACTATTTGGATTGCGATAATTAGAAGTACAGTACTAGCGATAAATAAAGAGTTGATTTGATAATTATTTGTGAATTTGTGAGAGTAAACAGTAAAGTTAAATAAAGAAAGAACTTTTGAATTATATCTGAAATATTGTATTTTAAATAGCGAACTAAGGCCACGCTCGTAATAATATGATATTTTTTATCGTATCTCTTGTTTAAACGTTCCCACGCTTGTATATAATTTGCTTCAGATAGGTATATGTCGCAATAAGGCCGCAGCTTCACCTGTTAAATATCTCTTCAAGTAATTAAAGTTCTGCTTAGCTGATATATGAGTATTATCATGAACCGAACTAGTATATATGTCGCGGAACGAAACCCACTCATGGTAATTCCCGGAAAAAGGCGAAATTCGAATTTTAGGCAGTTTTGTATCAGTACCCGAATTATAAATTGATTGATTCATAATAGTTCCCGATAGACGCTCTAAAAATGTGTCTTGTTGACCAACTAACCGATTCACAACACTTTCATCTACCGGCTGTACTTGTCGACGATCCTGTACTGCCTTTGATAAACTGTCCTTTGCGTTAAAGTATTTTATTTCGAACTGTTCAATTTCACTATCTTGCTCAGTATAATTGGGATCATTTATGTACTGATAAAACTGATCCTGTATTTCTATGAATTCGTGCCAACATGCATTTAATTTTTCCAAACGACTTATAAGGGACTCCATAGGAGTTTGAGAATTAATGCTTTCAGCAAAGCTAACTATGCGAGTAAGTGTGCCCTTTACGTGACCTCTCCTTGCCTTGAGAATGTCCATTTTCAATCAAAGTGCGTAATATGCTATATGTACTACGAAATCGCGGGAAATCTATTCAACACGGCAATACCATTAAATCAATCACAATATAATTTATACAAGTTTATATATAAAGGAAATAAGTGTTATTTATCTATTGCTTTCTTTTTTCTTCTTTTTTTAAATTAATCGAAATACGGCGCATTCAATCAATATATAAATTTTTCAATATAATTTCAATAAATAAGTATTAGTCCAGAATATATTTAAAGGTTAACACAACTAAATTCTATAAATATCACCTCGATAATTCAGGAAAAGACCAGATATACCAGAACGTGTGTATGGTTATAACATAACATAACATAACATAACATAACATAACATAACATAACATAACATAACATAACATAACATCTGCGATAATTTTCATAACACAACTATGCAAATTAGTTCGATGATATTACAGCACATTTGCAATTTAATCTGTGACAAGTTTGATAGTTTTTCCAGCAATTCACATTTACAATTTATTAACAAATGTCGTAATTATTTTCCTGTTGTTCGTGAAATCCAATTCGTAGTAAAATAGAATTTACCGTTTAGGTGATAAGAGGAACGATTAATTACCATCAATCATTTGCCTCGGTTGAAATTTTTGTAAATCTCGCAAGAATAAATAAAATAACTTACAGGAGCAGCAACAATTTTTCGGGCAAATCCATTGATGAGTCTCGCTTACTTCACTTTTGTTGGATTTCTTTGCTGCTGATCGATGCAAATTTCCTCGTGCCTAATGCCAGCTTATCATTCCAATCGATGAGTGAGCAATTCCAATTCCGATTATTAATTTTTTGCAGATTAATCCAATCCGCTTCATTTATTTATTGTTTATCCGACATTCGAAGGACCAAAAATGTTGAGTGTGAATAATAAGTCAAAATTTGTAAAGCATACTTATCTTTATTACAATTTTGCAATTTGTTGCTCGACCTCACTCCTCCGATGAATTGTTACAGAATGACAAATACAATAGGCCCTTCTTGATTGCGATAAGCTTATAGCCGCCAGAGGTACCAACCAATGAGATAGAATCGGATGAGTGAGTTCGATGTAATAACCTTATAAATGTTAACATGGCATGCAAGCAAATGAATTTAACATGTTCGAATATGGGCATTAAACAAGTAAGTATTCAAAATAACTATTATTAACTAATACAATTGTAAATGTTTATCTAATCCTAAACACAGGGAGTACTTAGAAAAGGCAGAGACAATGATTTTTGATTTGTGCATTCTTTTAGAAGAAGAATAGGATAATTATCATATAAATACGAGATAGGAATAAGTGAAAGCGTGTTTATTTTCCATACCTTCCTAAGAACACGCGAAGAGTTCTTCCCTTTACCTCTCAGTGAAAATAGAAGGAATTACTTTCTTGTAAATTTATAATTATATAAGAAAGCAAAGCAGGCCCAAACATATATCATAATTACCTGTTACCTGCAGTACGCTAGTATATACATAAGTGACGGAAGAAATATTTCACATGCATGAGATTTAAAAAAAATTAAGCAAACGAAAAAGTCCTGCAATTTACAGTATACTCATTTCACTCTGTCTTTGCTTGTTCGCGAATTTTAAAGTGGGAGACGACTGGTACCTACGCGCATCAAGGGTAATTATCAACTGTGTTGAAACGTACTCTACTGATTAATAGAAAAATTATCCTAATATTAATATATAAAAATTCAGTATCACTGTGTTTGTACACGCTAATATCCGAAACCGCCCAACGGATTTCAATGAAATTTGGTGAATGGGTTTGGTTGGATCCAGCTTGAGAGTTAGGATAGATGGCTCAGTTGTCGAGACGTAATAAACTGCCTGATAGCGCGTAGATATGGAAGGCCGAAATTTTGTTTACGGTGTTTTCATAAAAATTGAAAATACATGTACAAAATGAACTAAATCGGGCAACTACTTCGTAGGGTTGCCATACAAATATTTCGTTTTATATGTATTTGGACACCGTCTGCCAACGAGTGCGGTGTTTTCATAGCAATAGCAAATAAAACTTAAAAAGTAGACTTAATCGGGCAACCCCTTTTTGGTGTTTCCATACAAAATTTTGGTTTTTCACTATATATTTGGAAACTGTGTGAGAACGCGTCGACATGGATAGCTCAAATTGTATGCATGGCGTTTTTTAAAAAAAGTGTAAATTTAGGTTCAAAATGGGACAAATCGGACAACTATTTCGTAGGGTTTCCATACAAAAATTTCTTTTTTAACTATATATTGGCACTATCTGGGAACGGGCCGACGTGGAGTATTAAAATTTGGTAAAAATTTTCGAAATCGGGAGAGCCCTTCTTGATGTTGCCATACAAAGCTTTAGTTTTCACTATTCATTTGGACACTGCCTCACGCATCGCAGTAGAGAGCTGAAGTTTAGTACACGGGCCTTTTTTTGAAAAAAAGTGTACGTTAAGTTCAAATATGGGACCAATGGGGCAAGTCTTTCGTATCGTTGCCATACAAAAAATTTGGTGCGTGGTGTTCCCATAGCAATGGTAAATTAAATGTTAAAAATGGACTAAATCGGGTTCCCCTTCTTGGTGTTGCCATACAAAACATTGGTTTTTCATTATACAGTGGGAAGCTACCTGAGAAGGCGTCGAGGTGAAGAGCTCATATTTTGTACACGGCGTTTTCATAAAAATTCCAAATACAGGTTCAAAAGTGGAGCAAATCGGCCAACCATTTCTTTGTGTTGCTATGCAAAAATTTAGTTTTCCACTATATATTTGAACACTGCCTACCGCGTCGACTTCGAGAGCGAAATGTTGTACATAGGGCAACTGCTTCGTAGGGTTGCCTTAAAAAATGTCGTGTTTTACCAAATATTTGGGCGCTACTTGATAACGTGTCGATGTAGAGCGCAACACCCTCCCGCACATATGAATGTTTGTACGCACACCCATCTATGGACACACACACACACACACACACACACACACACACACACACACACACACACACACACACACACACACACATATATATATATATATATATATATATATATATATATATATATATATATATATATATATATATATATATATATATACACACACACACACACACACACACACACACACACACACACATCGTGAAACCCTAGAGTATTGAATCGCGTGATCGACTCAGATAATTGCTTACATATTATGAATCTATGACCACCCCACCCCCACCCACCCCCATCTAGTTATCTATATTATCGCCGGGCAACGCCGACGGTCTCCTTCTAGTAATATATATATTGCCTGTTCAATGACAGATTAATATGCTTGTATTACTGCTTTATATTGTAATAATATGATTGTTCTGATGTCACAATGATCTATCCATGATTATTTATTCATTATAATTTGTACCAAGAATATATTGAAAAGGCAGAAGGCTGCCGGACTTACTTTCGATGGCTAAGAAGCCGATGTTATGATGTTGTTACTATTTAAATGGCAGAATATGCCAGAGTTCTTCCTATAGCAAAGTATGCCGCTGTTGTAGTATTATAAAAAAAGTAAAGTGCGTGGCAGAGTAGGCCGATATTTATATTGCAGGCAGAGTATGCCGCTTTATTCTGGATGGCAGAGTATGCCCATGTTTTTGGAGAATTAAAAGACACCTTTCGATTGTCAGATAAATTCTAATTTTTAATGAACAATAGGTGCTTATTTCTATAAAATGATTACAAAGGAATCAGTATTTCTTTATAATTCTGGAGGGATGATTATTGCAGAATTGCAATACTTAAAATTAAAAATCAGAAGTTGCGGTGTCAGCATTTCTGATCACACAAATTCTGAATGAATCATAATGTATTGATATTGTAAAGCAATGACTTCAGGTTTGAATATTTTCTCAATCAAGAATTATGCTTGCGTTGCAAATTCTTATTGTTTGTTTTAATTGTTTTTCGTTTCGATTGTTGTTTATATTTCTTTCGCTTTACAATATACAGAATACAAAAGTTAATATCTTTTAATTCTAATGATTTTCTTTCCATCATTCAAGTAATATAAATGTATATATGGTCCATAACACTCTTTGGCGTTACAAAAATAAAATTGATTTGATTCATTTCCCACAATGTATGATTGGAGATGTTTACATAAGGTTATAAAGCACCACTGCCTACAAATTAAATATAAATTAATATCCTGTATTATCATTTCTATAATTTCATAGAGCGCTGGAAGATTATTTCCCAATTTTACTACAAAAAATCCCTTTTTATAATACTTAGGTACCTCTAAAACTAACTTCACTGGCACACATAATTTCTGAACAATTTATTCCTTTAAACCTTCCACTATATTTATCAGTCAAATTTCAGAAAACTAGGTTTTTTTTTATCAAACTATAATTCTTTTTTAAAAAAGCTTTTATTAAAAAGTAGATTTGGAAACTCTAATTCGGATTTAAGCGATAAACTTAGAGGAACATTGCCGTGAGAATTGGTAGATCTGGCATAACTCTTAAATACTTTATGTACAGCTTCAAATCGAAACACCATATATTTTTTAAAGGACCACTTCTCCGAATAAGCTTTCACATAATGCCGTAGTAAAAGAAATGTCGGTTTTCGATTTTTGTTGCATAGTGACTGATATAAACAATTATGACGAGATATCAGTTTATCTAATAGTTGTAAATCGCTTTCATTTAAAATAGGTAATAAAACTAAGGCAAGCATTTAAATAATAATAAATTAATAAAAAACCTCCACACATCGTGTTTAGGAGGAATTAGATCCTCGATCTGCACGACAATAAAAACATGATTATTTTACACTATTTGAAAATTTTCTGTAGTTAGGTAATACCTAGAAAGGATTAACTTGCTATTATCTAAGTATTTTAATAGCTCAATATATTTGGAGTCAATTCTTTTTTATAACTTTCTATCAACTTACAGACCCCTGGCTCAGAAAGTTTGTGTCTGAGCGCCTGAAGACCTGAGTGCCTGAGGGTGCCGTTCGTGACGAAAGAGTTTTAAGGTAGTAAACGTGGCTGAATTTACATAGGGCTTTTTGATTTAGAATGGGTGAATGGGGAGCTTTCCGATGGGGTAAAATGTTTCTATGTATCGGAAGTTTTGGGGTGGTGGTAGTAACTACCACCCTTTGAGAGTGCCATGCGTGACGAAAGAGTTTTTGGATAGTAAACGTAGATGGATTTACATGGAGTTTTTTTATTTAGAATAAGTGAATGGGGAGCTTTCCAATGATGTAAAATTTTCTTACGTGTGGGAGGTTTTAGGGTGGGGTGGTAACTACCACCCTTTGAGAGTCCTGTTCGTGACGAAAGAGGTTTAGGGTAGTAAACGTGGATGGATTTACATGGGTTTTTTTGCTTTAGAATGAGTGACTGTGGAGCTTTACGATGGGGTAAAACTTTCTTAGGTATTGGGGTTTTGTGGTGAGGGTGCGAGATACCACTCTTGGGGCTGTCCAATTCGGACCGTGTATGATATGAGTCGAGTTTCGAGATACGACTTTCGAGAGTCGATTTGCGAGAGTCGAGTTTCGAGAGTCGAGTTTCAAGAGTCGAGTCTCGAGAGTACCTATGACTAAAAAGTAGGAAATAAAATATATTAAAAAAACGTTTAAAATGATTAACTTTTGTAAATAAAATGCATTAAAAAGTAAAAAATAAGAAATGCTACAACTCAGATTAAATCTTAAAAGTTTGGGCATGAATTGCAGTTAGACAAATGTGATTATAGTTATGGATGCCTAAACTTTTAAAATTTAATCTGAGTTGTAGCACTTCTTATTTTGCATTAAACTTCTTACTTTTAAGTTACTTATTTAAAAAAGTTATTTATTTTAAAATATTTTATTTTGAATCTAAATTACAGAATAATTTTTCGAAAAAAACTAAACATTCTGACACTCAGCAGGATATTTGAAGTTCATTACTTGAAAACATTTAAATAAAATGTCGAAAGCCTTTAAAAATGAATTAGATTTGTACTTACTCCATCAAATGTCACTACAAATTCGATAAGTGCTGTTTTTTTTTACCTATGGCTATAATAACAGGTTGGTAAGATAGTCCTTTCTTGAAATACTTATTTTTCAAACTCGGGACGATATTTTCGTAATCATTGACTGGGGTTGCAATTGATACCATGGATTCCTGACTATCACATATGGTCGGATTCCATCTGCTTTTATTCTTGGAGAAGTTACTGAGGTTACTGATGGCTTCAATATAAAATGGAGTAGCGCGACAATTACGCAGTCACGAGAAGATGCACAATATTTTAACAATATAATTATTTGAAAAAACATTTTTACTTACAACAACTAATGGTTTCATCCAGTTCCTTTAAGAGCTGTAAGGATTGCATATTCTTTATATTTTTCTTATAATAAGGAACAACTTTTTCTACGAAAGCATCCCATTTTTTAAATAAGAACAGTGATATGGTTGGATAGAGGAGTTTGTAGTTAATGTCAATGAAGAAAGAGTCAATAAAAGCGTTTAGTAACATATTCAATCAAAGCCAATTTGAATAAATCTATCAGAAATTTGAACTATGCTGCAAAAGAGGTCAGTTTATTAAAAAATCTTCATTGTGATATATATGTTACTGTCTAATAGACCAAACAGAAATCTATTTTTTTTTCAATCTCATCGCACTTCTAAAACAATATTGACAATCAAATACCATATTATCCATCATAACGGAACCAAACCAGCTAGGTAGGCACATTATAACGAATCAATGAATTTTATTATAATATATGCTTTAATTATTACAAAAGAATTAAGTGCTAATTTATATGCTTTTCAAACAGCTGGCATTGGAAAAACGAGGAAAATAGATATTATGAAAATTAAAACCCACTTATGTCTTTTCTGTGAACCTGGCGTCTTAAGTTTATTTTCTGGGTACTGTGTTTTTATTCTAAGCCTGGCACTAACAGTTTTATCATGAAGTTTTCCAACGGGGTTTTTACCATAACCCCTATTTAATTAGTTCCTATATATATGTAAATTAAAATACAAATATAATACGCGAAAAAAAATAAATAAAAAATGCAATGCAAACGAGGAATTATACTTTTGAAGTTAACTTACAATATTTTCTGTTGGGAATTCCATTAATATAGCCTCACTGTATGCTCGTATGTCCTTCATCGTCATAGTTCTGTTTTGATCAGTAAAGTGGTCTAAAATTTTTTTCACAGTAATATCCCAGTGGTTTTTTCGAGAAAGCTATTAGTTTTGTAAAATTAATTTAAAACATTTTGGCCATCAATGGAAGATTTTGAAATATCTAAAAAAAAAGGCTTGTCCGTGAACCATTTTGCTCTGTAGAATTTGATGATGCTACTGATGAACATTTACATGAATGGGATTCAATTCAGCTTTGAAAGAATCTGCTATTTGCAGATACGGTTTAAATAAGAAAATCTGAACTTCACTCTGTAATTGAAACTTTGCAGCTTACGTTTCTCCATGTATATAATCGATGTTTAAATTTAGTTCTTGTTCCTAAGTCACTCACGGGAAAAATTTCATTTATATCAATGTCTATTATAATATTCAAGCTTTCAACATCCACCTTATAACCTAGAAAACATGCATTTGAAGGAAATTAGCAACTCAGTACTACATGTTATCTATATTTTTTACTACAATTTTCAGCTAAACTTCAAAAACGGGGTATCAGTTAAGAAATCTTTCAATGAAGCTTCTTTAGAAATGAAATTATTTGATGCTGTTATTAAGGGGATAAATGCTAACAAATTAATTTCCTATTAAACAACCACTATTATAGGATGATAGCTTAAGTAATTCCACAACATACCTACTATTTAGGTCATTTTGTGCGGAAATGCTATTTAAGGACGAAAAGAACCTCCAAAGTTTGAAAATCCCTTTGCAATATCTTAAGAATTACAGGAGATATCCAAACAAGATGGCTACCATTTTAAAGGTAATGTTATTACCTTTAAAAAGAGCTATAATAATATATAAATATATATATAATATAATAAAAATTGACGTGGTACTTTTCGAGATATAACGGTTTTTTGAAAATTTTCCAATTTTTTTATTTTGGAAAAACGGTAAGTTCTTTCGAGAAATCCGCTATTAAGGTATACATTTTTTCTGATATGAGAAAGTCCAATTCCTAACCTTCAATTTGATATATAACATTATTTTAACTGTACATAGCTATACACAATTTTTCTTCTTAATGTGCGTGTCTTTAAAGTCATTATTTTGTTTACATCTTTAAAATTCCCATCAGCTCACTGCAAATAACCGTTTTAAACAATTTTGATTCTTTAAATTAATTGTAAATAACGAAATACTTCGAAGGTCTGTGATGAAATTCCAAAAAATGAGCTCTTAATTGTGCGCCCAGTACCTACCTACTTTTTAAAACGCAGTGTGTTTTGTCAAAAACTACCTTTTTTCTTATTCACCCGGTAACTCCTAGACGGTTGATACCCCCCCCCCCCCCTCCTGTCTTACAATTTTTTGTTTTGCTAGGTGAGTACTATTACCTCCTGCTCTATTGACGTCCTAAGGGAAAACACCCTGTTACTATACATACATATAACGTATAAGAACAGAAAAATTATAATTTAAAATTTACTTTTATACATAATGATAGGCTTCATTTTACGAGTAATATTTGGTTTCTCGGAATAAAAGAATTTAATGAATGCCAAATAATAGCGTTTTTAGAATCAAATTTTTGGATGGAAAGAAATGAATAATATTAACTACACTGATTTCCATATTCTAGCCGAGAGGCACCGGATCATGAACGGTGTGGAAGTTTTTATCTATTTAAAATGAAGAATCATCATAACAAATACATATCTACTACACTTCTTTCTATCTAAATTATAAAATTATTAGGAGTTGTCAGTGGGCCTGCTGATGAGATGAAATCAACTTTAAACGTTCCCACTCAAAAGGGAAGGGAAGGGAAAAAAAGTTATTTGAAAATTCGAAATATTCTAATTTCGACGAATGCCCCCATTTCTAATAAATATAAATTTCGAATTTTTATTTGAATGCCCCACCTGTTACAGCTACCCATATGAATCCCTTTTAAGCTCTAAAAAAAATTCTGAAATATTGAATCTAAAATTTTCCATGAAAGACAAATGGAAATTTCAAAATTCATAACATTTAGCTGAGATCTTTTGCGATTACATTTATTTTCATTCTACTGCCAAAAGCAACGATTTGATGTGGCAGAGATAACTAGAGGCGAAGACAAAATAACGAGAAAGAAAGGACAACGGAGGGAAGGCAACTGACTTCAAAATTTATTATGCAAATATCATCTTGAAAATAATCTCATTTAATGATTGTCATTTGTTTTAAATTTTATAGAGCTTTCATAGCAGCCAGCTAGTGAACCATTTATCATAGTTGAAAACTCATCAAGAAAATGAAAGGGGAAGTAAATATGACTGAGGATTAGTGATTAAAATTGTTGTTGTGTATACAAAGCATTACGTTGAAGATGTAGAAAATTATTTTGCCTGTATACATGTATTTTATTCAATGGAGTTGCAGAATGTTAAAAATATAAACGGATTTACGCAAAACTTAATTCGTAAAAAAAAAAAATTTAATTATTCACAATTATCAATTATTGATTGCGTTATTTGTATGACGATTCTATTTCTTGATTGGAAGGAATAGGATGATTATTGAGCACTAAACAACTTTGCTAAATATAACTCAAACTTTACTTACATTTAAAATATCAATTGTCTCTTTTTGGTACTATAAGAGACTGTGGAGTCAACCAGTAAAGGTGCGTATTTTGTTTTGGAACAGGGTGATTTTGGAGGTAAAAGGTGAATAGGATATTCCCGGAAACTATAATTCCAATAATTGACCATTATACTCATTCACCTCTGTGAGCCCCCAAAATGTTAAGGGACCGTAATAGTTACGTATGTATGTAATGTAATAGTTACGATGTAGGTAATAAAAATTACGTTTTACTCATCATCATTCAAATTTTGCTTTTTGAATCGCCAGTGAAAACTAAAATTTGAGTTTTACTTTTAAATCAAAAATACTCATTAAATCTGAGTTTTACCCAAATCAAGATAAAACTCACATCTAAGTTTTTCTTCTCAAAATCATTTATAATCATCGCACGTAAGTTTTATTTTTTTCGCTCAAAAATGAAATTAGTTCCAATTTGTGTCACTTATTATACCCTACATGATATCTATAGGGTATACTAAGTTTGTCATTCCATTTGTAATGCATAGAAATAATTATGGTAGAGCAAATGGGTTGGGCACCCACGGATAATATTAAAAGTTATTTTGATTTTGGAATGTTCTTCTATTCGTCCGTCTCACAGTGGTTTCTTCCAGGAGGAAAAGGCCAAGTAAGGACGAGGAAGGCATTTTCGGAACCAACATGTCTACATGTGAATGATGCAGTTTCATTGCTAGTAGAAGCAAAGCTAACAAGATATCAAGACCAACACATTAAGAATATTGTAGCCGAAAACACGCATATGGACATGTTTCCGAGCTACGCAAAAATCTTGTAAGCAAAGAAAGAAAGTTACCCACAGTCGGATACAATAAGTGTCACCGAATCATTACCGGAAGTAACTCTTCAGAGTCTTCTGGATCACACTGCTTCACGGCTACTGAGATCACAGGAAGAAGTATTTGAAACGATTCAAGAAGGTGATATTTCTAATTTAACCTTCATAGGAAAATGGGCATTTGATTAAAGTAATGGCCAATCCGAATATAAGCAGTGGATTTTGGAAGACATTAGCGATAGTCATATGTTTATGACTTCATACGTTCCACTACAGCTATTTATATCTGCAGGTCTTCAGACGGAAAAGAAGATTGTTTGGCAGAATCCTCATCCTGGATAAACTAGATACTGCAGGCCTGTGCGGTTCCAACTAAAAAAGAAACCACAGAGCCGAGCAAGGCTGAGCAGGATGATAAATAACTTTCCTTTTTGTTTTTTTTATTTTGTTATTTTAAAGGTAGGGGGAAAGGAAACCCTATCCCTGGCACGTAGGCCATAGCGGCCCATTGTGGTGTGCTGCTAGGAGGCCATTCCCCAGAACTTTCCTGTCCTCTTAGTGAAGCGCATCAGGTCTTGGTGAGGTAGGGTTGCCAGCTCATCCACAAATAGCAGGGCAGACCATCGAGTATCCACAAAGAGTGTTCGGTTGTCTCGGGCTCTCCCTCCAGGCAGGAAAGACACTCAGGGCTGTCAACAACTGCCATCCTTGTTAGATGAGCGTGAAGTGACCTGTGGCCCGTGATGATGCCAACCACAGTTCTACATTGTTTCCTTCCGAGCCCCATGAGAAAATCGGAGATATTCCCATTAGGTCCATCAAGAAAGAGTTTTGTACACCAGCAAGCTCTTTCCTTAATCTAACCATTTTAACTGCAGGTGGCAAAATGGTGACTGTAAAACACAATCTCAAGTTCACTATGGTTGATGGAAAAACGTGCAATGCACTTACAAGCAATTTCTCATCACAAGTATGTTATCTTTGTGGGGCTAAGCCCACACAAATGAATAATATTGATGCTACACTAATCACACCGGTAAATGAAGATCGTTTGGGCTTTGGAATATCGCCACTACATACGTGAATTCGCTTTTTGCACTTCGTGTTCACGTATTTCTTTAGGCTGGATTTCAAAAATGGCGCACCAGACAAGAAGCAAAATCACTGTTCACAGCAAGAAAAGAACGTATACAGGCCTAGTTTAAAGATTGGATTAATAGTGGACAAGCCGAAACAAGGTGTTGGAAACTCCAATGATCGGAACACGACCAGAAGATTTTTTGCTAATCCTTCGCTGTCAGCAGAAATAACAGGCATATACGAACTCATCATAGAGAGATGTGGGGTGATTCTGAAAGCATTATCCTCTGGCTTCGAAATAAATGCCCAGCTCTTTGAACAATACGCGTTGCAAACAGCCAGAGATATTGTTAATGAATATCCATGGTATCCTATGCCAGCCTCTGTCCACAAGGTACTTATACATGATACACAAATTGTACGCCATGCAATATTGCTGACAGTTGACGGTTGAAGCTGCTGAGACATAAAATAAAGATGTTAAGTCATTTAGGGAACGGAACACGCACCAAATTGTCCAGGATAGCCTCAAATCAAGATTTGTTAAATCGGTTACTACTAAGCTAGGATACTTTATTAACAAATCAGCGACCATTACCGCAAAAATCAAATTCCCGATTGAATAAAATAGTTCTAAGTCTTCCTTTGTAGTTTTGTTGTGATTTAAGTACATTATAGATTTTATAGGAAAATATTGAAAATTTTTTGGAAAATATTAATTTTTTATAATACATATTTGAATAAAGTGTGTTTTATTTAAATATTTGTTGTAATATAAACAAAAGTGCAACTTTTCATATTTGACCGCATCCCCCATACTAGAGAAACCACTGTGGGCTGTGTGTCTGTCTATTTGTCTGTCTGTCTGTCTGCCTGTCCGCACGATTACTCGAGAGTTCATGTATTTAGAGAACTTAAATTGTGCACATGGACTTTTTCACAAAAAAATTAATTCAAGTTCGAAAATGGGACAAATCGGGTAAGTCCTTCAAGGGGTCCATACAAAAATCTCATTCTCACTATATATTTGGACACTGCCTGAGAACGCGTGTACATAGAGAGCTGAAATTTTGTACACAGTGCTTTCATAGCAATAGTAAAACCCGTTTAAAAAATGGACTAAATCGGCCAACCGTTTCTTGGTGTTGCCATATAAACATTTAGGATTTTTTACGTATTCTGTGAAAACGATCACTCTTAGACATTTTTATTGTAATAAAAGTTCATCAGAATATGAAATTCTATGAAATTGGTTATAATTATTTTTCTGTCCGAGGAATCGTTCGAGAAATATATGGAAAAATCAATTCAAAAGTCAAAATTGCAAAAATAGGTGACCCTACGAAATTTCATGCGGGCATTCTTCTAGGGTATCATAAGGATTAGTCTTAAACCAGTTCTAGCTTTTTACTTTTTATTACTAAATTTAGTTTTTCGTACTTTTTTAGTAATACAATACACTCATAATTTTCACTATGTATTATTTATTTATTTATGCATATAGGAAGACCCATCATTACGATTGCGTGAGATCAAAGCGCCGTGAAGCATGGATTTTTTTCAGAACTCAGAATATGATTATAAGACGCGAGTTTGAATATGCACAAAATCGGATAAGGGGAAGAGAGAAACTCAAAGCTTGGTACACATACATGTATGTTACCAGTATCCTTTCACTTCCTATAAATAAATCATTGCATCAACGCGGAACTAAATGCATATTTATATAAACTATTGGGAACTCGTTTTCCATTTTCTCATTGGTTTGTGATTTTAAAAGCACAAAAAACAACGAAAAAAATTAGAATTTGATTGTTAACATAAATTTTCGCATCTACTTCCAGACCGGCTTGTCGGACAATATAAATGATTATAACCAGTTTCATAGGATTATCGTCTATGACTGATCCTTTTTGCAGGGGGGGGGGGGGGGGGGAAGTAGTCTGTGACGCGCAATGCTGAACAAGGTGAAAGCTGTATAAGAGGAAAGCATGCATACTTGATAGATGGAATTTGTTGGTTTGTTGATTTGGTGGTATGATTTTAGGGGCGTTTTTGTTGTATTGATATTGTTGGTATAGCGCTTTGGCATCTCTCAGGAGAGTACGTACAGTAGTGTGGTATAGTAAGCTATGTTCTATGGGCACGAGTTGGTACTTCTCACGGCGAGGTAACTTTACCTTACTGAAATTGAAATTGAGATTTTTGGCTAAGTGGGTACTATAGTACGGCAGGTGTGGCTAGCAGAGTGTCATGGTGCAAGAAAGTATGTACTCATAATAGTCAGAATAATAAAATCTCAGACATAGTAGTGCGAAGAGAAGATGAATAAGTTGATGAAAAACGAAAATCAGGTATGTATGTTAGTAGTGCTTATATGGTTAGTATGTATGGTGAATCTCGAAGCCTATCCAGACTGAATTGGGCACATCTTAACCTTCACGTGGTCCCCTCTGACAGCGACATAAGGGTTGTATTACCTGTATAGGCCAAGTACGATCCTTTTGACGCTGCTAATAAGATCTAGGCCCGAACGGAGTTACCAGTACCGTTTAAAAAAAGATATCTAGCATGAAAGATTGAATCTGGGAGTATTCATGGTCCGTTGATCATGCTATACGCAAGCCATACCAAATGGGCGGCCCGACATTGGCTAACTTGGTACTACGGGGTTAGAGGAGCCCTGGATAACAAGGTTTTATCCACCTTAACTTGGGATGGCCCATTTATGGGAGCATCGTAGTGGCTGTGGTCTAGGGTGCCGTGACCTGAGATCGGCAGCGATCGGCAGAGATGGGATAGGTCTCGCTTCTACCAGTAAGTTGATGTCATTTCATGCTATTTTGGCATACTGGTACTCGTTGTTTCGACACGAGGAATTTGATTGATCTTTACAATCCGTGCACGAAGAATGCCGTGAGATTAAGCCATACTTGGCAGGTGCTCACGTAAAATCCTGACATATTTCTGATCCTTTTTGCAGTACGTACAAATAAAAAACCTCTTTTCTCATATGGTAACACAAAACACAAAGGAAGGTTTGTCCGACTTAGTCCATTTTTGAAATTGTATTTACTATTTTTATGAAAACGTCGAGTACAAAATTTCAGCTCTGTATGGCGACGCATTTTCAGGCAGTGTCCAAATATTTAGTGAAAAACAAAACTTCTGTGTGTGTAACCTACCCGATTTGTTCCATTTTCGAACTGAAATCTGCAATTTCTTTGAAAAGGTTGTGTGCAATTTCAGCTCTCTAAGTGAAAGCCTTCTCCAGCTATCATAAGCTAGACAGACAGACGGGCAGACAGTCATACATAAATTTTATCCGTTCGTGTCTAATCCATTTTGATCTATCAGCATTGCTTCTAGGGTATCAAAAGTGTTTAGCGTTTGTGTAGTCCGCATTCTTACTTCGCGTTATAGTGTATCTAGGATGTTTTAGTTCCTGTTACGGCGACGGTACATACGTATATACAATAATATACACATATTACAGACCAAAGTGAACGTGTTGCTTATTTTTAACCGCAAGAACACCATGGCTTCTCTACTACAACAGTTTCCAGCTGACTGTCTCAGCAGCTTTAGTGTATATGAGGTTTTCAGCATGAAGGAGTCATCCAGCGTTCCAGATTAATGTTTCTTAAACCCCGGGTTTCACGGTCGGGTATTTAAAAATTAATTTGGTTAATTAATAGAGAAAATCACGGAAAGGACGATTCGCGTAGCAGAATTAAATTCTTTTATTATAATTAAATTCACGAATTCAGTAATGTACTGGAGTATAAATAACAGCCGATTGTACCCGGATACCCGGAATCGAGAAATGAATATATCCGGATACCCGGGTAACCTGGAATCGGAAATCTTGGAATCGAGTACCCGACACCACTTGAACCCGGGTACAAACCGGAACATTACTCCAGATAAGATAGTTGGCGGCATGACGTTTTGTCCAATTGTGCTGATTTCTCTCAAAAATAAATCTTATGTCCGATTTTTCAATTCAAAATAAAAGTTAAAAGTGTACATATTCCAGGTCCAATTTGCGTCAATTATTCTAACTACTAAATATAATTTTTCGTACTTTTTTAGGAGTGCAATACACTCATGGTTTTTGTTATTTATGTATGCTCTTAGACCAATTGTAACTTTTTTCAGACCAATTGTAACTTCTTTCAGAAAACAAACAATTTTGAGAGAAAAACAAGCTTGCATCTATAAAAGTCAATGAGTGAACTGGAAACAAAATACCAAGTTTTATTTCGTGTTTACGAGTATATATATATATTTATAGATTTATTTTACTTTAGCATTTAACAATAATTGCATAAGCAATTCGATCCTCCTTCTTCTTTTTCCTAATCTTCTTCATTTAATAAGAAATAGTACTCCCTACACTTTTGCTTCCAGTAATTTTTCAAAACTAATTACATTGTTTACCATCCTAATTCTACAATCTCGTCATCATCATCTGATTCATAATGCTGATAATGTCCTCAGAGTTTTTCAAAATTTAATATTTTGCAAGCGCAGCTGGATTCTCCTGCAAGCCTTGCAGACTTATATCTTCCCATTAATAGGAACGTTATCCGCGATTTCCTTGCATTTCAGTACCGCCGCAAAATAATGGCAAATAAATACATTTCTGCAAAAATTTAAATATCACAAGTAGGGCTTGCAATACCGGACCAAATTTTCAAAACCGGTATTTCGGTATTTTATTATACTATTACCAGAATCCCGATATTAATACCGGCATTTAAAAAAACAAAAAGAAGCGATACTACACTGCAAAAATTAGAAAAAAAATTAACAAACAAAATAAAATATTTAATTCAATAATGTATAATTCGAAACAATAAACTTTTTTTTTAAAGTGCCACAAAAGAGAAGAAAAATATAAAATAAAAAAAGAGTAATAAAATAATTAATAATATATAAGTATAATAAGTCCTATATCCTATATTGTTGTGATTTGCCTTTAAAACATGCCCTGAAAAATGTTAGATTATCAAGAGCCGCCCTGCTGCTGAAAAGGCTCTTTCGGACTCGACGCTAGTTGGTAGTATGGACATAAGGCAGTCATATACTAGTTGAAGATATTTTCCTCTTATATGTTCTACTTCGAAGTATGCTACTTCCTGTTTTATAACTTTATAAAGTACTTTAGAATTCATCGTTTTTGAAATTCCACTCGCAGTCTTCATCACATTAACTTTCTTGGAAATTGCCATTTCTAGTTTTTCTTTCATTGCCGTCGAAATTAGAATTTCTGGCTCAGAATCAGCAGATGACTCGGAAACGTCGATGGAAGAGGCTCCATGTTTTCAATATCCTCATCATCGATATTATATAAGCGTACCAATAAATCTATAGTTATTTTTATCATTGTTGCGTTGTTAATACGATTAAAAATTTCATCTTCGTCATCATCTTCTGATTCAGTAGGATTGTGCAGGTATTGCAGTAGACTCGATAAATCCGTACGCCTTTGTTTTATACGAATAATTAGCTCTTCCTTGAATTCATTACTTAAGGCATTGTTCTGTTCTGTAAATTGATTAAACATAAATAGTAAAGCTGCATTTGCGCTAAGAAGAGTAGCTTCTTGACGACAACAAGCTTCAATAGTTAATTTGATTGGAAGAAGAACTGAAATACCTAACTGATGATGCTAAAGAAAAATCAATTTCCGAAAATGATATTTCGGCATTGAAATTTAAATCAATCAAAGCCTTTTGTATGCAGTTCTTTAACTGGACAAAGCGTTCTAGCATGGCAAGTAAGCTATTCCAACTTGTTTTAGAATCTAGAATTAAATTCAGTTCCTTTCCAAATTGTTCATTAAAATGTTTCTGTAAAGCTTTATCATTTTTCATTGGCGAACGTCTGAATAGCTTCACAACTTTTCTTATTTTTTTAATCAATGGCCTATCTGTTCATTAATATTAAACAATCAATTGCATTGTTTTCTTGCAGTATGGCTAAACTATTATCATCAAGATCACTATCATTTTCATCACTTGTATGTTCTGCATCAGACTTATCTGTGGCGTTCAGTTCATCTTCATTTTCTAAATTTTGGTGTAACATATTTATATATAAAACCTTAGTGACAGCCAATTGAATTCCGTGAACTAAGCAAAGTTGTTGCCTTGCACAAATCAATTTTCCAGCTTTGGTCATGACAGATGCACCATCGGTTGTAATGCACACAGTGTGTTTATTTAAGGAAACTTTAACAATTTAAGCTTTTATTCAACGAGGGCAACACACTTTACTGCAGGCAATGATCCTTGCACGCGAACTAATCCTAGGTTCCAGAATTTCTTGATGCCAGCATGAACATTTATATTCAAATAACGTCGGTTTTTGACCGATGTCCATTCATCAAATGTAAGCCTAAGTGTTTGTCCTAAAAGAATTTGAGATTCTAGCTCTTTAATCATATTTGCACGAATTTTTTCACTGTGCTGCACAACTAAATTTTTTATAGAGTTTATAGATTTTGGTATATTTTCATAGCCCTGGCAGCTAAACCTTTTCTGATATCATGGAAGTGCAAAATATGTTAAACGACAAACCGTCACATGCTGTCATGCGAGCTAAAACTGCAGACAAAGAATTGTGTTTCAGAACCTTTTTTCACTTTAGAAGTTGATGGTTCTGGTTCAATTCAATCAAAACGTTGGAACTCGGAGCATTCCTTTTTTTAACTTAATTTGGTGGAGTGTCTTTTGGTGGGTATGCAAACCACTTGTACTACCTCCTTGCGTCTTTATTACCTTGTTACACTTCTTACATTTCGAAATTTGTCCCCTTTTCTCACGACGAAAATAGAACCATACGGAATTTACATCAGCTGATTTTTCCTTAATTTTCCATGGCTAAAAAAGAACAGCGCTTTAACTTTAAGTAAATTACAGAATTTTTTTATTATTTGTACCCACTTATTAAAACGGCAGAAATCTTGCTGTTATTTATTATACAAAACAGCAGAGGGCTTGCGCTGCGCTATCCATTATATAAATATATAGGAAATAAAAATTTTACTCATACATACATAACCAGTTAATTTTCTCACTTTTCAATTACCTTTACCTGTCTGCTATTTATCAATTGGAATCAACTCTTATGTGATATGTGATTATTAATTATAATTATGATTTTAAATTTTTATTCACTTCTATATTGTACACAAACACAATTCTCTAAATTTTCTAAAACTTTACAACTAACTATGCGCACATAACTTCTCTATAAAATAAAAAAACATGGCTTCAATATTGAAAATTTGGAAAAATACAACACAACAATTTTCCATAGCAACGGCTTGCTATGTGAATTTGTGTCTTTTTTAGTATTTTTTATGCAAACGCCCTCTGCACTGAAGGAAAATTAACGTACAAAAAAGCTCTTTCTTAATGTACAAAAAACAAATTATTTCAGTAGGGCCGCTCCACCTGTACGTAAATTTCAAAATTAGATTTAATCTTTAAACATGACAACACCTAAAAATATGCTAATTACTTATAAAAAAATAAAATAGTTAAATAAAAATGATATGAATTTTAACTTACAGCAAAAAAATTTAATACCGGATATCGGTATTAAATGGTCCTTAATACCGGTATTGAACGGTTTTAAAAAATGTCGGCAATACCGGTGTTCAAACCAACATTAAATAGCCACCTGGAAGTAATATAGTTTAAAAGTTTCTAATTATTGAAAATAGGTTGGGAACGAAACGATGTATATCTACCTACAAGCACATCGATAAGGCAGTTTTTAGTGGAGATAACAATCAACACCTCATGGCTACATTCCACACAAACAAATCCGGGACGCAATCCAATAAGAGTAAAGTCACTTGTCTTCGATAACAGTGCGCGAATCAAATGGAATTAGATCAAGTCATCTGTACATTTAAATGTATTTTTAAAATAGAAAATTTGCAATATTTTAATAGGTAGCTTATTGTATAATTATAATCTTAATAACTTTAGCTAGGAAATATTAGGAACGGCAACAAAAAATGCAATTCAGAGGCAATATAAGTCGCAGGCCAACTTGAATCTTTCTCTTTTAGTATCCAGCCTTCATAGATCGCGCATCATTTGGAATTCGACTTGGCTAGTGTAATAAACAAATTAACTTTATCTTGGGTAACGACTGAGATACAGCGATTTATTCTGGATCTCGACTGGAATAAGTTTTTCTAACATAATAACTTTATCTTGGGTAACGACTGAGATAAGGATATTTATTCTTGGTCTCGACTGGAATAAATATTACTAATAACAACTTTTTCTTGCGTACCGACTGAGAGAAAGATATTTATTCTGGGTCTCGACTGGAATGAAATTTACTAACCTAATAACTTTATCTTGGGTAGCGACTGAGATAAAGATATTTATTCTGGGTCTCGACTGGAATAAATCTTACTAATAACAACTTTATCTTGGGTACCGACTGAGATAAAGATATTTATTCTGGGTCTCGACTGGAATAAATCTTACTAACTCTATAACTTTATCTTAAGTAGCGACTGAGATAAAGATATTTATTCTGGGTCTCGACTGGAATAAATTCTACTAACATAACAATTTTGCCTTTAGTATCGACTGTTGTATATATATCGTTCGTGGTTATTTAATTATGTTGTTGAACGTCCGATTTATAAACTTCCTATTTTCTCCTTAAGATTAACGCTCACCTGAGTGCAGTTAATCCAATGCAGGCTTAATAACACAACCACTCTTAGAACAATATTTTTTTTTTTATTCACCTTAACACTATTTACATGACATACAAACTCGATTTCCCTTAAAAAAAAACGCTCACTAAAGTATACGAACAACTTTATGGAACTTAGTTCCTAGAAAATCTTAAAGATTCCACTTTTTGGAAAACACTCACTAAAATTATATGAACTCGTTCTTTTATTTTTCTTCTTAGTTTCTACAAAATCTTAAAGACCGTCCGAAATATCCGTTTTTAACCACTAACTTTTGCAAAAACATCAAAAATAACTCGAAGTTAAAGAAGTCAAAAAGACAACTCGAGACCGGCCGCCAACATACCAAAAAACTAACTCAACTCTTGATCACATTCATCGTGATCAAGAGCCGTTGTTCAGGATCGAAAATGCTAAATTGCATTTTCTTATCCTGAGAAAATTTTACTTTTTCAATTCTGGACTTGTTCAAACATGTCCAGAATTATTCGCGTTGAACGATGGCTTCAAAAATGTAATCTTACACTTTTTAAAACATCAGCCACCGTTTGAAATCGCGACGCGCCTATACATACAATGCATTTATTCTGCGCGCGTTTCTTATCGCGAAAACTTTTTTCGTAATATGTATGTACGTATGTACATACACGTTGTATTTTTCGCGACAAATCGTACTGAAGGTACGATTTGCTTTTTGATTTCTTTTTTTAATTAAATTGTTGAAATGACAAATTTTGCTGAAGGCAAAATTTTGTCGTGGAAATTTTAAAGTAAAACGACTTGGGGTGTAAAATGAAACTTTTGTTTTTCCCAAGTCGTTTGATGGGAAAAAATTTATGACTTGTTTGGAATGTGAAGAAAATTGCTGATGCAACTTTCTTCACCCTTTTTAGACGATAAACTAATCATGTTTTGTGCATGATTAGTTTATTGAATTTTTATATTTTATGGTTTTTCTTTTATATGCCCAATTTTAGGTTTCTAGGTATATAGCGCTTATTAATTATTTGTTTTTTTTCTTTTTACCTGTTAGGCCCTAAGGTTTTATATACCTACATATGATACATATATGTACCTAAGTTTTTTATACATAACATTCCTTCCCCCCGCAAAAAAGAGAATTATTCTTTGAAGAGGAATAATTCTCAAGGGGATTGAGTGGGTGTATATTTTGTATGGGGTATTGAATTGAATTTAAAATGAATTTTATATCTGTAAAATAAAAAAAATAAAAAAAAATTCTTGGTGCACATAGAGTTGGGGTGAATTTGATATCGTAGTAATTAAAAAAAAATAAAAAGAATGCCATGGGTCCATAGCGTGTGATACATTAAAATGCATCTTGCACCGACTTCGAAAATAGAGAGAAAAAAAATGTTTGAGATTTGTGTTTTTGTAGCTACACACATAATGCACAAATTGCAATTTGTGCGATATGAAGCTTATTTTGTGTGCTTTAAAGGATGAAAAAACTACTTTTGCTACTGCGGTTGCGTGGGATTCTCCGAGATAAGGGCACAACACATACTAGGTGCATTTTAGCAAATTTTTTCCAACGTTAGCTGTTTTGCCCTTTAAATTGGGTTGCGCGAGCGGAGTAATTTATAGTTTCAATATGCAATTTGGAGAAATATTAAGTCCGCGTGCTCCCTACGTATGCCTCAGGCCCCACTGTGTCAGAGTACTCACTATTTCCGTGCAGAGTGTGGCTCGCGGGTGGCGGGGTCTGATTCGTACACTGCTGCGGAGGGCCGGACGCCCGGATATATGTATTTGGTCCGCTCCAGCCGAGGTGGATAGTTTCCACAGGGTGGAGCTCTGTTTGTCGCCCCATGGCGGGGCCTCTTGGATAGCTTTGGGTAAGTTTGATTTATTATTTTGAAAAACGATTTTTTTTTTTTTTTTTTTTTTTTTTTTTTTTTTTTTAGGGACGACGATGGTTCTATCTGGGGAGGTCGGCTGGTGTTGCAGCCTGACGTGCAGGGCGCATCCGTTATACATGGTGCACGAGGACGACGTGGCAGCTTTGGGTACCTCCACCCCTGTGGCCGGCTGGGGTCCTCCGGTTGCAGCATCGAGTCCTTTTCTTGAGGAGAATTTGGACGAGCCTGCCCATGGGGAGCTGAATGCGTCAGCCGAGGAGTCATGCGAGGATTGGGACCTCCCAGCTGCGGAGTTCGATGCTGTTGGTGAAGAGGACTGGGATGCTGAGTGTGGACCAGCCTAAGAGTCGACCAGCCGTAATTGTATGGAGTATACTTTATTTAATTTATTTGCAGATGTGAGTTCAAAACATTTTTTTTTCATTTTAGGTTTGTGGATGGCCCGGAACTTTCCCCAGGAGTCTCCGATAGTTTTTTTTTCAAATTCTAGTTTTAAGAGTATAAATTTTTTTTGCTTTTCCAAAGTTTTCTTAATTTCACTAGTTTTGTAGCTTTTATTTTAATAAAGTTTTGTAACCTATGTACTCTGTTTATTTTGTAGTTGTTGTTTTTGTTTTTTTTCAGGTATGTGGTTATATCTGGGTTGGCAAAATGATTCTCGGGGTTCTGGGCAGGGTGTTGAGCTTTCTTGTATGGCGGTTTCGGTGTTGATGGATTATAGTTTGCTGTTCGACTTAACTTTTGCTAGAGACTATTTGCTTACTCTACGTTGCCTAAATACTTCAACGTTGTTTCCTTACGTGATTTATTTATTCTGGGTAATGCCTGGAATTCTAGGGAGTTATACTTCATTTTCCATTTATACTAAGGGTTTGGTAAAAACATGTTGACTAATTTAGGTTTTTTATTCTAATTGTTGGTTTGGTCTCTTTTTGTTTTGTTTTTGTGTTTCATCTTATTTAGTATCTTATTTATTATCTATAATTATTATTACTTGGTTATTGTCCACTTAATCTTATTAATTTTATTCTTAGGAACTACTGGTTAAATTTTTATTCTCATGTACTATCAATTTTACATGGTCGATTTATTTCTTAATTTTTGGCAAGGTTTTCGTTGTCTTGCGGTGCGTTCTTGGTGGCTTGTTTTTTGGTTGGATCTTTGCTCTCGATTTACCAAAATTTACTTATAATTTTTGGTCGCTTTTACAGGAATGTGTAATGTTTATATATATTTGTCTAGGTATTCACTAATTCTAATGGTGTATGGTGGTATGGTATCTAGCTCTACTTACTTATTTATTTATGTATTTATGTATATCTACTTTTAAAGCATATTTTCTTTTTCCTTTATTTTTTTTTTTTGCATATCTAACGCTTTTTAGTTTTTTCTCGGTTGTCTTATTTTTTGTTTCTTTATTGTATTATATTTATTTACTATTTTTCTATTTATATTGTTAGTACCTTAACTTTTCATTTTATATCTATTTAGCCTAGTTATTTATGTTATTGTATTTTAATACCTTTTTTTGTTAATAATTATTTTTTGTATTGCTTAATGTTACTATTTTTTTTTTGTAATTAACTTTTGCTTATATCTTAATTGGTTATATAGTTGTTTCAGTTCTCTTATATTTTGTTTTTCTTTTTTGATTTTCTTAATTTCTAGAATTTTGTTTGTATCTATCTCTTAGTATCTAGTTTTTATTTCACTTATTTGCTATCAGCCAGTGTAGTAAAAGGAGAGGGACTGTGCTTGTAACAGGAGAATGAGACGGGGCCAACCAACGAGTATATATCTTTTTGATTATACAACTTGTATAGATCTCGCTCTGTGGAGACTTTGAGTACGTTTTAATTTTTCTTGGGGTGTTGCGTAAACCGGTTCCATAGGAACGTTTTCAGCTGTGGGCTGTTGTCTGCGTTTAGCAATCCATGCCATGAATGCCGGTACGCTATATTTTACTAGTGCCACCACAGATACAATTAGCAACAAGAGTCCGGTCATTGATAGGGATGTTATTGATAGTATATGAGGAATCTTGGCCTTTGGTCCAAAGTGAATGTTGTTCACTTTGGTACGGATTTCATCTAGAGATTTTGTATCTAGGTGGATACGTTGGTTTGTATCATCTCCGAGGAGCAACGTTGGTTGTTTATCAAGGTTTTTAGGAGCGGATATCTTGGACATATATTCTGCCAATTCCTCTTGCGTTTCGTTTGTGCCTGGGAAGTAGGTTGGTTGGAAAACTTTTAGCGGATGTAGATTTTCTGCTTCGTAATACAGAGTGTGAGACCCTATTTGCAAGGAACATGGTTCGTTGATCGTCATGATTCCTTGTCCTGCGAGACGATGAGTGAGTAACTGTTGAGTACAAGTTATATGTACTATAGCAGTTTCGGTTAAGGAGTACAGCCACGAATTTGGTCTATTGAGCTTAATTATTGTATCTATTGGGGGAATTTGAGCTCTGATGCTACACTGTGGGTGTTCGCCCAGTGGATTGAATAAAAGTTTAATAACACATTCATCTGTTTTTGTAGCCTTGGTGAGTGGTGTATTTAGCTTACCAACCCACGTATCCTCATCGATTCCGTTTGAAATTTTTTTGAAAGATCTCAGGTATTTGACTTGCCACATGGGAAAATTCGATATCAGGTATTAATGAGTGGTTTGTATCCACCCGTATGGGAAAACATTTAATCTGTTGGATTTTCATCTTGGGAATATTAAATATGGGAAGTTTGACTCGGATAACTAATTTGTCCCGCAGCAAATGTGTCTTAACATCTGCTGTTTGATACAGAACTGACAAACAGTCCTGTAGATTGGGACAAGTGGAGTGAGATTTGTGATAAATCTCTAGCAAATGATTTGGGGAAATTAAAAGTGGATGAATTTGATTATTTCTACTGGACACTATTATGTCCAGTAGAGCTTGTTGTCTAAATTCCAACTCTATCATTTGTAGTGTCAGACTAGAGACGATTTCTTGTCTTATTTGGTGGGCTGTCAACTCGTCTGTTGTGTTCCGCAGATTGTTAATCTGGTTGGTTATCTGACGCTGTCGTTCAGACAGGGAAGATAGGGCTTTCTGAATTTGTTCAAACGTGGTTTTTATTACGCTGATCTGTTGTTTTTCCAGATCAGCTAAGGTTTGAGTATTTACCTCTAATTCGCTTAGTCGGCTGTACACCTCTTGTTCGTTTCCACTATCCATGGTACCGAAAAGATAATGCATCGCATTTCCAATTCCATCGAAGATGGATCGGGGCTTGCGCGATTTGGGCACAGCTTCCCTAATAACACTGGTACGCCTATTGATATTTTCCATTAGGGCGTGTATATGTTTTGTCTGTAGCGTACAAAGGTCCTGTATAGAAGACCCATTTCCACACAATTGGTGTATGTAGTGTTCCGCTCGTTCTGCTAGTCGCGTCTGATTTTCCAACTCGGCCAGATCTAACTCAGTGATGATGCTCCAAGTGTCGTGGTAAACTGATAGGGTTCCAAGATCCTCAAATAGTACTCCCGTATTATTTAGGGGCGTTATAGAGTAAGGTTCCTCCGCGAGGGCTCCTATTATGAGCAGGAATAGTCCGTGGAAATTGATGGACTGCATTGTTATCTAGGAGAGGATAGGATAGGGTATTAAAATGGGTTTTTATTTGACTTTGTAGCTTACATGCTATTATATATGTGTCTTTGAATTACTTAAATTATATTGACACCATGTTATTCGTAGAAAGGTTTTAGACGGTTGTTATGTACCGTGACCTCTCGTTTACGAATTTTTATTGTGGTGTTTACAGTACTAGGGATACCGGTTACCGTGTAGGTTCCTACCCAAATCTGGGAGAGCTTATGTTTACGACTCTCGCTCTTGAGTAGAACCTTGTCTCCTCTGTGAAATGTCAGGGGACGTACAGCTTTGTCATAGTAATTTTTCGAGCGTTGTTTACTCATCAGAAGGTTTTTCCGTGCCATGGCGTAAGACTTTTGAAGCTTATACCTGAGAATATGGTAGTAGCTCTCGTGGTTATACACGGGTTCGGGGTCTCGCCTTAAGTTGGACGGAACGTCCGCTGTAAAGCCGTAGAGGCAGTCCATGGGAGTTAATTTTGTCCCTTCGTGTACACTGTTGTTGTACACGAAAGCAGCGGTTCGCAGATAACTATCCCATGACCTGGGATTTTCGTCCACTATAGTTCGTAGATATTCAATCAACGGTCTATGTGCACGTTCGAGTGCTCCATTTGATTGGGGATGATAAGCTGAGGTTTGTAGCTTATTTATCCTGAGGAGTTTGCATACCTTTTTGAATAGGTCACTCAGGAAATTACTTCCCTGATCGGTGACTATTCTTTTGGGAATGCGGTAGCGCGTGACGATTTCGTCGAAGAAAATGTGCGCTACCGTTATAGCTTCCCCATTTGGTATGGCATACCAATCTACGAACTTCGTGAGGTTATCCTGAAACGTTAGTATGTATTTGTTTCCAGATTCAGTTTCCTCTAGTGGGCCGACTATATCTAGATAGATTTTGTCGAATGGTTGTTCCGCTATGTCTGTAATCACCATCGGCATTTTATACTGTGGTGAGGCCTTCATGGTTTGACATTTGGCACACCGCTTAATGTGCTTTTTGATGTCACTAAGCATGTGCCTCCACCAGTACTTTCTTCGAATCCGTTTATAGGTTTTTATCACTCCCTGATGGCCGCCAAAGAGAGAATCATGATAATCTTTTAAGATTAATTGAATCTCCTCTGGGCTTGTGATTACTTCAGGGGGACGAGTTTCGTCTATAATTGGTGGATTGGTACTAGGTGGACTGTCATGGTCTGCGGTCTCTTCTGGATGATTAGTTTGTTCTTCTTGTTCTATTAGTTTGGCCTGGCTGTCTGGATTTGTTGCACTTTCCTGAATGTTTCGTGTCCGGGCTCTTGTTACTGCATTGCATTGCAGACACTCCTTCAGGTCCGATGAGTGTTTTTCCTCCTCTATGTCCGAGTCCATTTGGTGGTGGACTATAGCTTCTACCGTGAAGGTTGTAGTTTCCTTGTCTTTGTTATTTTCCCGTGGAATGCGGCTTAAAGCGTCGGCATTCGTGTTGTACTTTCCGGGCTTATATTCAATTTTATAATTGAACTCGGAAAGTTTATGGTGAAATCTCACCAGACGGGATGTGGGGTCCTTAACATTGAAGACTCCCTTGAGTGGTTTGTGATCTAGACCGTGAACTCTCGGCCTTGCAGATAACACCTGAAATTTTTAGTCGCCCAAACTATAGCCAGTAACTCTTTCCAATCGTGGAATAGTTACGTTCGGCTTTGTTCAGGGTACGGCTGGCGTAGGCAATTGGCTGGTCACTTCCTACCTCTCCTTGAGAGAGAACTGCTCCAAGAGCCTCACTGCTGGCGTCGGTGGTAAGGTTAAAGGGTTTTGAAAAATCGGGATATATTAAGAGTGGAGGGGAAATTAAAGCGTTCTTAATGCTTTGAAATGCCTCTTGGCATTTCTCAGTCCACTTAAACTTTACATCCTTTCGGAGTAAGTTTGTTAGGGGACGTACTGTTTTCGAAAAATCGGGTATGAATTTTCTGTAGTAATTGGCAAGGCCCAAAAATGATTGCACTTGCCTTACTGTCTTAGGGATGGGGAAAGTTTGGACGCATGCCGTTTTGCTAGGGTCAGGTAGTGCTCCTTGGTTAGAACATTTGTGTCCTAAATACACTACCTCGCGCCTGAGAAATTAACATTTCTCAGGTTGAAGCTTCAGGTTATTTTCTCTTAACCTGTCAAAGACTTTTCGAAGCTTTTCGTTGTGGTCTGCCAGACTTTTTCCATAGATGACGATGTCATCTAAGTAGACGAAACATTCTAGGCCTTGTAGGCCAGTTAATATGAAATTCATTAAACGCTGAAATGTGGCCGGGGCTCCTTTGAGCCCGAACGGCATACGTTTGAATTCATAATGCCCGTAGTTGGTACTAAAAGCCGTTTTTGCTCGATCTTTCGGATCGACGAGTACCTGATGATAGCCATTGGCTAGATCTAGGGTGGTGAAGTATCTTGAATGGCCCAGTTGATCGAGCATATCCTCAATCCGAGGTAGAGGGAAGGCGTCGCCAATCGTTTTTTCATTCAACTTGCGGAAATCAACGACGACGCACCACCTTTTCTCACCGTCTGGTCCCGCTTTTTTGGGGACGACTAGCAGTGGTGAGTTCCATGGGCTTTTGATGGGCTGGACAATGTCGTTTTCCAGCATTTCTCTGAGTTGCTCATTTATTACATTTCGCTGTGTCTCTGGTAACCGGTACATCTTTTGGTTAATAGGTGCTTGGTCTTGTACCAGAGGGATGTCATGGGTGATGGCATTGGTATGTGTAAGCCTGTCACCTTTTAAAAAGAATATGTCATCATATTCGTAACAGAGATTTGTTATTGAGGATTTTTCCTCAGAATTTAAAGTTTCATCCAGACTGAGTTCTTGCTCTAATCTGGTGAGGCGGGGATGAATACTGGTGTCTTCTTGTTCGACATCGTTTGGGAACAGATATCGTATATGTTGTAGGGTGGCCTTCTGATAGGCGCTTATTGCCCTGTTTGTATTGTTCTTAAATCTAAACCTATTGTTATTATCTATATTCATTTTACCTCTTAGCCTATTTCTTTTATTTATGAGTGGCGTTGGGCCAGGTGGATCTGCGGGAGTTGCTAACGGCAGACCTTTTGTATGCTGGCCAGCGTTGGGGTTTTCATGAGGGACCCGCAAGCGTCTTGGAGCAGTTTCTTATTACTGCTCGGTCTACCTGGGCTCTTATGCCCCACTTTCTTAATCTTAGGTTTACATATAACTTGATGCTCACCATCGCCGTCATTTCGACTCATGGGATTCAAAGGATGGGCTGTTGCAATATTTTTGTCTGGCTCTCGTTTGATGGGGACGACAGTGTAGTCTTTAATGGGAACCAGATTTAGGTTCACGCTGTTTAGAACTACTTGTGTACTGCGTGTGTTGAGGATTCATATAGGGACTGCTTTTAACCCAGCTGAGAGTAAGCTGTTTGCTAAGAAAACTCCGTCGTCTATTTCTTTCGACAGACTGAGCATTTCTTCCTGCAACTGCAACGGAACTTTGACTACGATCTGAGACCTTGCTGGTACGCACACAGGTTCATTTAAATTCACCTGATACTGTCCAGTCTTACGGGCCGGATCTTCGGTAATCAAGTCACCCTTATCGCGTTCTTGTAAGTCACAGCCGACTTCTTCTGACTGAGAAGCTTTGAGAACACTTCGGGTAGAAGGTGTATCCCCGTCGGGTTTAATATCTTCTACCAGTGTCTCTTTGTTGACTGTGTTTTGTGAACACGGGTTGTCCGATGCGGTTTCTAATGGAACAGCAAACTCTTCTGGATTGGTTTCCGTGCGAGGAAATCGCAGAACTTTGTTGGGTCCCTCAACATTACAATTTTTGGCTAGGAAATCATTTCCTAGTAAGCCGTCGTCAGAAATACCTGGGATGTTTTTACCACCTGAAAGTTGCAAGGTAAGTTACTTTTTAGCATGAAGTTTCTTTGGCAACTTCCTAAGGTTTTTCCGGTGCCAAAGGGGCTTTGAAGCGTTAGTTTTTTGTTGGGATTTATTAGCTCGCGAGATTAGAGAGCTTTTTTCTTAATTATACTGATCTCAGCGCCGGTGTCCACTATTAGCTGGGCCTGACCATTTAGACTTATGTCTAGAGGGAGTCTGGCGGTGGGCACACTGAAGTCGGGCGGCTGAGAAGACCCTTTTTTATTGCTGGTAGGGTTTATAGTCGAGCCGGGGAGTTTTGGGTCGACTCTTTGTCCTTTCCCTGTTTTTTATCCTCCCATTTTTGCTTTTGTCGACATTCGTCGATCTTGTGTCCACGGCGCCCACAAAAATCACATTTTTGTCTTATGTTAAACACTCTGGGGCCTTTTATATTGCTTTGGTCAGACTGTGGGAGATTGCTAGGCGATCCTCATGTGAAACGATTTGCAGACTGCGTTTGGTTGTTTCGACAGTCGCGAATGTCATGCCCGTAACTTCTACAGTTAGAGCAGAAGGGGGTGTTTTTGCGTTTAAGACACTCCGTGTAGGTGTGTCCCCGCTTCTGGCAGAAATTACAGGTGATGTTTTGTACCAGATTCTGTGTATCCGGTTGTCTAGATTCCCTTCGTGGAAATGGCGGGCGTAGTGGTTGAGCATGAACGTATGGGGGATTAAACTGTCTGGGCTCTTGTGCTCGTGGTGATGCATATATGGGTGGCTGTGGTGCTTGATTGTAAGGTGTTCGGCTAAGAGCTCGAACTCGAAGACTTGGGTCTATTGGTGCCATTGGATATGGCTGCTGCGTTAGCGGCGTTTGGACGAAAACTGTGCCTGCTTGTAACTTTTCCATGTCTAAAGCCTTTTGTATCAGCTGCTCTAGATCATTTTCTACCAGAGTGAGGAGGTACTGGCATAGGTGGGGATTGTTCACTCCACTTTTGAGGGCATTCTTGGCGAAGTCCGCCAACTGTGTCTTCACAGCTGGGGCTGCCGTTGCTCCGTACTTCAGTACCGCTGCCTCGTTGCAAAGCATCAGCAACTGTTTCACTCTTGTTGTGAAGGCAGTGAGAGTTTCCAACGGGTTTTGCCTCATTGTGATCAATTTGTTGACCAATTCTTGATATGATTCTCGTGGTAGATAGGTTCTGTTCAGACGTTCCTCCACCTCACTAAAAGTAGTCGGAACGTCCGAAGCAAACAGCTGATAAGCATCGCCACGAAGTCTTGTGGGCAAGATATGTAGGAATGCTGGTTTTTCTTCCTCACTTAAACAGTGTAAGGCCTGTTTGCAACAGCCAATAAATGTTTGTAGCTCACGACCTAGCTGTGGGGTATTTTCACCCGAAAACAGGGGAACTAGTTGTGCCGTGAGCTTGGCCACCTTTGCATAATCTACCATTGTGATTAACTTTTTATTTAAACTTTTGTAGGGTAGTCTACTGGTGCTTTGACGAGTTTCAGGGCTGGTTTCTGGACTAGAATCCGTGAAGGATACTTCTAGCCAGCCACTCAGGAGATTTTCGGCGGTTGTTTGGTCACCACTAATATCACTGACAATAGTATCGCTATCAGCACTTACAACTACACTGGCTGTGGTCTTATCTATACCTAAAGAACGTGAAAGCCCCGCGAATTCGATAAGCTCCTGTTTGAATCGCTCTGTTTCTTTTTTAAATTTTTCGATCTGTGTCAGCCTCTGCTCTCTGCCTTGACTTAATCTGTGGTCAAGGGCGTCGCAGTGCGTGACCGTGAGCTTATCGGATTCGCGTGCCTTCTCTAATAGCTTATCTAAAAATTTATCTAGACTTACTTTATTTGTTACGGTGGGACCAGTTAAAATGGTACCACTTCTAAGGCGAACTCCAGCGGCTTGTTGCTGTTGGGGTAAAGATGAGTTGTCCTGGCTACCTGATTCTGTTTGGTTGTCTTCTGAGGCGTTGTCTGTACCTTCCCGGAGGTGTTGTGAATTCTCGCCTAGGGATTGCTCCGCGTCGGATGAAGGCGTAGAGTTTTCCTCTTGCATATGCGTCCCGCGTTGTCCAAAAGGGGGGCTTCCAGCCTTCTTGGAGTATTCCCTTATGGATTGTTTCTTGCTGCTAGGGGGGCTCCTGCCGTCTTAATTCCCTTGGCTGAGATTGAAAGGGGGGCTTATGCCGACTTCGAGATCCCTTTCAATCCTGGAACGAAGTTTCTATTTTCTGGTGTTTCTTTTTTGCTGCTGGGGGGGCCCTAGGCCTACTTACTTCCCCTGGATATGGTTGAAAGGAGGGCTTAAAGCCTTCTTCGAAATCCCCTTCAACCCAGGAACGGTGATATCTTCCTTCTGGAGTTGGTTTTGATTGGGAGTCCGTTGTCCTGACTTCTTTTCGGCTGGGAACGAGCTTCTATTAGTGAGTCCAGGTCCCCTGATGATTTCGTTTTTTTTTTCCACTCACTAGGGTGAACGCTTGCTCGCCTGGAGCAGAGGCGCCTATAGATGATATCTACCCCGAGCGTTGGGGGTGACGTGGCCTTATAGCATGGCTAGTGTCACAGGTTCCCCGTAGATTCTTGCAGGATCAAGGCTTTTCAAGCGTTTACGATCTTTTTACTTGACCAAGCTTCCTTGATCCTACCGGCTACGCCAATTTTGTTGTATATATATCGTTCGTGGTTATTTAATTATGTTGTTGAACGTCCGATTTATAAACTTCCTATTTTCTCCTTAAGATTAACGCTCACCTGAGTGCAGTTAATCCAATGCAGGCTTAATAACACAACCACTCTTAGAACAATAGTTTTTTTTATTCACCTTAACACTATTTACATGACATACAAACTCGATTTCCCTTAAAAAAAACGCTCACTAAAGTATACGAACAAGTTTATGGAACTTAGTTCCTAGAAAATCTTAAAGATTCCACTTTTTGGAAAACACTCACTAAAATTATATGAACTCGTTCTTTTATTTTTCTTCTTAGTTTCTACAAAATCTTAAAGACCGTCCGAAATATCCGTTTTTAACCACTAACTTTTGCAAAAACATCAAAAATAACTCGAAGTTAAAGAAGTCAAAAAGACAACTCGAGACCGGCCGCCAACATACCAAAAAACCAACTCAACTCTTGATCACATTCATCGTGATCAAGAGCCGTTGTTCAGGATCGAAAATGCTAAATTGCATTTTCTTATCCTGAGAAAATTTTACTTTTTCAATTCTGGACTTGTTCAAACATGTTCAGAATTATTCGCGTTGAACGATGGCTTCAAAAATGTAATCTTACACTTTTTAAAACATCAGCCACCGTTTGAAATCGCGACGCGCCTATACATACAATGCATTTATGCTGCGCGCGTTTCTTATCGTGAAAACTTTTTTCGTAATATGTATGTACGTATGTACATACACGTTGTATTTTTCGCGACAAATCGTACTGAAGGTACGATTTGCTTTTTGATTTCTTTTTTAATTAAATTGTTGAAATGGAAATTTTAAAGTAAAACGACTTGGGATGTAAAATGAAACTTTTGTTTTTCCCAAGTCGTTTGATGGGAAAAAATTTATGACTTGTTTGGAATGTGAAGAAAATTGCTGATGCAACTTTCTTCACCCTTTTTGGACGATAAGCTAATCATGTTTTGTGCATGATTAGTTTATTGAATTTTTATATTTTATGGTTTTTCTTTTATATGCCCAATTTTAGGTTTCAAGGTATATAGGGCTTATTAATTATTTGTTTTTTTTCTTTTTACCTGTTAGGCCCTAAGGTTTTATATACCTACATATGATACATATATGAACCAAAGTTTTTTATACATAACACGACTGAGATAAAGATACATATTCTGGGTCTCGACTGGAATAGATTTTACTAACTCAATACCTTTATCTTGGGTAGCGACTGAGATAAAGATAGTTATTCTGGGTAGCGACTAGAATAACATAGACTAACTCAAACCTTTATCTTGGGTCTCGACTGAGATAAAGATAGTTATTCCGGGTAGCGACTAGAATAACATAGACTAACTCAAATCTTTATCTTGGGTCTCGACTGAGATAAAGATAGTTATTCCGAGTAGCGACTAGAATAACACTCACTAATCTCAAACCTTTATCTTGGGTCTCGACTGCGATAAAGATATTTATTCTGGGTACCGACTAGAATAAAAACGACTAATACAACTTTGCTTTGGGTCTCGACTGAAATAAAGTATCTTGTTCCGGGGAACGACTAGAACAAGAATTCTACTAACCAAATTACACCTTTGCTTTGGGTTTCGACTGAAGTAAAGTATCTTGTTCCGGGGAACGACTTGAACAAGATAATCACTAACTATTTAATTAGTCCTTCCTTTTCAGAATAAATAATACAAGAGTGGCGGACTGCGTGGCCAATTGAACTTTTTTTTAATTTTTTTTATTGTTGGATTTATTTTGATATTTGTATTTTGTTATTGGACTTTATATTAGTTTGTAGGTTAGTTTTATATTGAATTTATATTGAATTTTTATTGTTATGAATTTTGTGATATTAGGTTAAGCAAATTGAAGTATTGAATAAAATTTTATATTTGAAATAAAAAAAAACTGAGTTATCCTTTAAACCGGCTCTCCTCCCTCACGAACGAAACTAGATCTCACATTGGTCCTTCAAAGCCGGATAACTCAGTCGTATCAAATATAAAATTGAATACATTGCTTGATACTATCACGTGAATCAAGCCTCTCCATACAAAATGCCTACAGATGACGAATGCAGTATATCTGACGCCGAGGACCAAACCATTACCTCAGTATTAGAGTTGGTTGAGTCTCAAAAACAGGTCAAAGATTTAATGGAAGATCTCTTTAAAAGGCATCAAAGGAAAGGTAAAAAGAAAACTGTCAAATCGACAGAAAAACGCCTACAAACGTTCACCGAATATTGGAAAGAAAGGAGAGCGACAAAGGAAGATCGCAAATTAGAATATTTCACGAAAAAGACATTTAGTGATGTACAGGAATATTATATTGAAAAAGCAGCAAGCATGGAAGAGGATATAGACAAACTAACACCAACGCCTGTCAACAATCCTCCTCAGACTCAGACATCACATGCTAGCACAAATGCATGTAGTAATGAAAGACTCCCCAGAATTAAACTTCCCACCTTCAATGGAGAATACTCTACGTGGATTTCATTCCACGATTTATTTAATTCGGTTATACATAACAACAATAATTTAGGAAACGTTGACAAATTATACTTTCTAAAGACAAATCTAATCGGAGATGTTGAAAAATTGCTCAGGCATTATGAAATATGAGACGCAAATTATAAACCAGCTTGGCAACTCCTAAAGGAACGCTACTCAAATAAGCGAATCCTTGTCAACGTACAACTAAAAAAATTATTGCCTCTCCCAACCTCAATTCATGATACTGCCGCAAGAATCAAAAGACTTCTAGACAACATAACAGAAGCACTATTATCATTACAAAATGTAGGTGTAGAAACAAATAACTTGGATCCAATAATAATATATTTAACGGTGCAAAAATTCCACCCAGGCACTAATCAACTATGGGAACAGAGCTTACACAATAGCACTGAATTACCAGAATTAAAGGCACTCACAAAATTCCTAGAGTCTCGATTCAGAACTCTAGAAATGATAGGAAACAAAAATATGTCGTCAAATACGACACAGACAAAACCATTCTCACCAAAACCAACTTATGGATTCTTGAATAGAAGCAAAAGCTCAATACCAAAGCACCCACCTACAAAAAGGTCTTCTTGCAGCCATTGCAAGGGTGAACATATCACAATTCACTGTCCAACCTTTAGGAATATGACAACGACATGAAGTTGTCAGAAATAAACATTTATGCAAAAATTGCTTATCACCCAATCACCTAACCTTAAATTGCACAAGAAATAAAAGGTGTTACCACTGTAACAAAAGTCACAATACTCTGCTCCATTATGAGCAAAACAATTCAGTGACAAATTCAACAAATGAATCCACCCAAAATTCCAATATGGATATTGAACCAAGCACACCCTTAGCTTGTAGAAATGACGAACAACAATTTCAAAATTTTCTAACCGCCAATATGAAAAGAGGTCTCCTCTCTACAGCTCTAATAAACGCCACCTCACCATCTGGAAGCACATTGAAATTTCGAGCATTAATAGACTCTGGATCTCAAGTGTCTATTATGACCGAAAAGGCCTTTAAACTATTACAGCTTAAAGGATCTCAAACTACCCAAGAATTAATTGGACTTGGCACAACTCCCACCAATACAGCCGTTCAGCAAGCCATAGTCACAATTAATTCTCTACACAACAATTTTAAAATAGCAAGCAACATGCTCGTGATAGGAAAAATCACAGACTTACTGCCAACCAATACGATTAAAGTGTCACACTGAAGACACATTAAAAATCTCCCGTTAGCAGATCCCACCTTCTCGATTCCAAGAGAAGTTGACATTCTTCTTGGAGCAGAGGTTTACGCCGCCATTATTAAAAATGGAATTAGAAGAGGATCTAGCAATACACCCACAGCCCAAAACACTGAACTGGGCTGGATTCTGGTCGGAGGAGTACCAGAAATAAAGAGAAAGACTACGACTGTGCTATCTACCTATACAACAACAAACCCCAAGTTGAACAAAAAATTAAAACGAATTTGGAAACACACTACCGCGCCAACATTCACACCGAAAGATCAGCTCTGCAAGCGATCAAGACAACGCTTGCCGCCCGAAAAATATAAATATGTATCCATCAAGACGCATAATACACCTGAACACCACAGTTCTCAGAGAAAAATATGGAAAGGTACACCAAGTGAAGCAAGGAAGTACTGCACTTTAGCAACTCTTTCCACCATTAACACAAAATGGAAAAATAAAACAAAAGTATCGCCATCTCGTTCACCGTCCACACAAACTAAACCCAATCATACAGAGATTAAAACTCTCACCACTAGATGGCATCAATATAGTCTAAAACCTACTTCTCACCCTGGACCAGTAATACGAAGGAATGATATTTCCCTAATGACACAATCCGGATTAAATGATGTCAGACCTTTTATTCCTCTACCAGCAAATGCAACAAAAATATTCTCACTCGTCCACTCTCTAAAATCTGTCCTCTCCCAATCACAAACATCTCCTGACAATCAAATATCCCCACCAAAATCTATTGCTCTCTGACAGTCCTAGATTTCAAAACACCCGTTATATTCAAATATAAACGATTCAGAAATCCGCCAAAAGTCACTTCAAGTTTGAAAGTTGACAAGTGCGCGTAGTGGTTTTTCTTTTTGAGTTCGTTTATATTTTTATTTTTTTATTTTTTCATTTTTTTTATTTTCGTCTACCATGGGTGAGTAATTAGAGATTTTTAACTCAGAATCCACCGGAATTACTGGCTTCCTTCAAGCCAATTAGGCCTGTCAGCCCACTGCCACCAACTCAGAAAAAGGCACGCAAACTTCGATCGGCTGTTGTTCGGCCACCACCTCACGAGATTGTGCCAGTGAAACGATTGTGCAGGCCTTTCGAGTCGATGCCAGCCACATCTGATCTAAAAAGATTGCAGACCAAATCTAAGGCAAACGATATTCTGAAATTTAAGCCAGAGGGTTAAAGAACACCTTTCAGGTTCCGTATCCAAACTCTACCAAGGCTACCTACTGGAAAACGGTCTGCACCATTATGTCTGCCAGAAGTTCATACAACTGTCAGCAGCAAACCATAATTCAAACCGAGGTCAAGTGATCATTGTCCAGAGGCTTCAACTCGTCCAGCATGCCCTCGGAAAAATGCCAAAAGTAAAAGCAAGATATTACCAAGTTTGCCAGGAGATTTTGATAATGTGACGCCTACGGCCAGCACATCTAGTGTTATCCAGACATCAGCTGACCTAAATATCAGCCAAACATCACCGAGGAAAATAGAGGAACAATTTCTGAATGTCCCGATTACTCCTCCAAAGGAATTCCAAGATCATCCATCACCCAGTATTAAGCAAACACCAGATAGATCAGAGCCAGGGATTCCAAAAGATCTAATTGGGCGAATTATTGCCACGCCAATTGTCGTTAAGTTGCTGGAAACAACAAATACTCCTTGGAACGTCATCAGGGAAGCAAAGACGTTCTGCAAATGGTCTCTGCCTGGAGATGTCACTACGAAGATGAAGAGGAAACGGGATAAATTGCACATGTTCTACCAACAAAACGTAAGTTTATTCACAAAACAACAAATATTTTTTTTTTGAGGCGGGAGGATGTTCAGTCCTCACACATAAATATTAATATCCTACGACGAAGTTCCTGCTGTCAACTTGAATGCACAAAGCAGAAAAATATTCCCTCAGCGTACTTCCAGAGTCATATTGAATGTGCCTTCCTACGACGAATTATTTCCTGAAATATGAAACAAAAGAAACCAGAAAATATCAGGGTTTGAAAGCAGGAGCAAACAGGAGCAAAACATACGTCTCAGTTCTTTGCTTTGGTGTACACAAAAAAGCCTTCGATACATATCGCTCCCACTTGCTCTTGCTCTGGTTATTAAAACAAGCTTTGGCAATTGCTTTGCTCTTTGCTCCGAAAATATTTAATGAAAATTTGATTAGCTCTTTTTGCTTTTAATGTGAAAAGGGCTTAAAATTGTTCTAGCATTTTTGCTCACTTTGCTCTTTACTTTACTCTCAAGTCTCAAGAAGAGTGTATGCAAAGAGATAAAGAAATGTTGTGTAATTGTGAATTGCTTTGATTGATTACTGTGTCACAGATTACCTGATAAGAAGATGGGAAGCAGTAGAGCAAAATTGGAGAATTTTGGTGTTTTTTAGAATGAAACAAGTAATTTCATATACTTTCGTGTTTTGCATGAATGTGGGAAAAGAACTTGGTTATGCACTATTGTAGTGCAACTGAGACAACGAGTTAAAAACAATTATCGAGAGAATGTATGATTACCCGAACGACAAAATCGTCTTGAATCCCTCAAAATCCTATCAAACTGTTCATAATAATGTACCTCGGATCACACTACTTCCCATTTTTAAAAGAAAGATATATTTCGCTTTGGCCAAGATGCAGAAAGGTGATGGGAAGTTCCTCTCAATTGAAATTATCATTTTTCCAGAAAATATCAGAGAATCCAGCATGAGTATCTCCCACTTAATCCCTTCAGAGCAAAATGAATGTAAACAAAAGCACGTGCTTTTCAAATTGCATAGAAATTACACTAACAAACATTGGTTATGCTATAAAAAACATTGGATATTTCTCATAAGATTTCACAGAAAACCGGTTTTCACAAAAGCGCGGGAACATTTTATGAGAGTAAAACGTGAAAACTCTACCCCTTCGCATTTATTTACGAAAATGTAACATTTCATATTCCGTTTCGTTGCATGCAATTTCCGCTTTCACATTTTTTATCTTTATCCATAAAAGTTTTAAAGAGAGTTTGATTTTTTTTTAATTTTAAATTTTATTTTATTTCTTCCTTCTCTTGCCGTGTACATTTTAAATCTAAAACACTCGGAAATATCGCCTGCTTCTTAACTTATTATTAAGTTAACTTTGACTGTGTTTTGTTCTCAATTATACTTTCTTGAGTTATCAAGCGAGTTACGTGCGTGTAAAAACCAAATTTTTGAATTTCCGTTTTCCAATTTAGATAAGTGAGTTTGAAGTGACAAGTTATACCTTTATTCTCTGCAAGAAATTTATTCGGTAAATGTTTAATAATTTTTTTGTCCAAAGAATAGTTGTCCTTTCAGAGAAAAAGTCTGGATTGCATATTAAGGATTAGACATGTTTATTCGAAATTAAATTTATTTACTTATTATTTTATTACTCTTTTCCTAGTTTAGTTTTATACAAACGTAAAAATTATAAAAATTCTCAATTTCCTAATACTCATTTACTTATAATAATATATATTTGCACTGCACTTTTTCTGAAGTGGACAATTTTCGAATGAAATAGGATACACATACATACAAGTAAATATTGTTTTAGTTTTAGTAACTAGAAATTTGTTTTTCAGTGATGCGTATAAGAAAAAATATTATTTTGGAGTATTTCGAAGAAAGTGGTGAAGAAGATGCTAAATGTAAAACATGTGGGATTGCATCAAGGGTGACCGAGCCAACAATTTGAGAAGGCACCTCGAAAAAATCCATAACATAAATATCACAGACAGTAATTATGCAAGCTCGTCCATCCAAGCAGTGTCCTCATCTACTTCAGCAGTATAGAAGGAAATTGTATCGAAGAAGGATTTTATTAAAGTGAATATCTCGAAGAAAGACCTATTTAAATCATATATAGGTCTAGTTACCGAAGACAATATTTCTTTTAATGTTTTAAATTCTCCCAACTTTCGCTCAATTTTCAATCCGCTTTGTGATGGCTTAAGCGCCTTACATGGAAAGAAATTTCGCTTAAACGCCGCTAATTGTAAGAAAAACGTGGCATTAGTCGCTCAAACAACCCGTGAAATTATGATATCCGAAATGAAACATAAGCCTTTGTCACTTAAGATCGATAGTGCAGCTAGGCTATGTCGAACCGTTTTTGGTATAAACGTACAAATTAATTCGAGGTTACTGGGAATGGTTGAACTAAAAGGTGCAATGGCGAGCACATCCAAAAAGCTTGCTGGAAAAATCTTGGATGTATTGAATCGATACGACATATCTCTCCAACAAATAATATCTATTACTTCAGACAACGGAGCTAACATGATTAAGGCTGAAAAACTCCTTTCAAATTCCCATATATCAGGTGTAGAACATGACGCAGAAGAAACAAATGAAGTTTATTTAGAAAATATCAACAGTTTCGAACAATTTGATGAATCTGCTTTGAAAATTAATTTGCTTCAACATAGCCGATGTGCTGCTCACACGTGTCAGCTGTGTGCACTTGATTTGACTAAAGACAGAACTGTAAAACATTACTTATTACAGTACAGAAACATAACGAAATTCATAAGAAAGTCCTCAAATGGATTTAGAGAGCTATTCGAAATAAAAAATCTACAAGTGCCAGGATTAGATTGTGATACGAGATGGGGCTCAACGTATCAAATTGTAGAAGCTCTTAAAAATGCAAGAAACTTAATTGCAAATATTGATAATGTTAGTAATAAATCTGATGATGAAAATTTTGAGGTGAATCAATCTGTTTGGAATTTTATTGATGTTAGTGTTAGAATTTTCGCGCCACTTCACAAAACTATAATTAAATTTCAAAAGGAAGAATTAAACTATGGGGATTTCTACGCAAGTTGGCTAAAATGCAAATTATTGACTAAAAAAATAATAGTCAACACAGAAAGCGGTGACTCTGAAGAATCTCTATTGAAATATATTGGAGAAAAACTTTTAAAATCATTTGAAACTAGAGCGAAAAAATTACTAAGCAATGAAGGATTTAATGCATGCTTATTCCTCGATTTGAGATTCCATCATTTATTAAATGCGGAGAAAAGGCAACAAGCAATAAGTTTCTTATCAAAATTGTGGGGACAACTGCAGACCATAAATCGTGAACTGTGCAGCACAGATGAGAAAAACAGCACGAATAGCAATGAAAACCAAACGTTAATAATTGCTGATGATGATGATGAAGAAAACAATATGCTTAATAAGTTTTTGCAACAATATATTGAAAATAATTTGCAAAAAGAAATGGATGTGCAAACGAAATTGGAAAGGTTTTCACCGATATTTTCTTTCTGGTGCAGTTATAGACATTTTGCAATAGTGGAAAACCAGAAAACCGTGTGATCGTGAGGTGTATGCTTTAGCAAGCGCATGTTTTGCAATACCTCCAACGCAAGTATCTGTAGAAAGAGCATTTTCTGCTCTTAAACTAATTCTATCAGATTTAAGGACCCAGCTTAAGCAAAATCTTCTTGAGGACATTTTAATATTTAAACTCAATCGAAATTTCCTGGATGAAGCGGTCAACACTTTTCCATTGTTTGAGGAAGATAATGACTTAAGGAACTCATTGGCATAATATTGTTGTTTTTGCTTTAATATAACTTACTTTGAATTACTTTTTAAGTTTTCGTCTTTTTCTTAAAAAAGGGACATTTTCTCCTTTTTTGTTTAATTTTTTTTATTACTAAACAAACTGCAGTATAACTTTTTGCAGTAATTTACTTAATTGATCTTAAATATTATTTAAAACACAGTTATGGAAAAAGCTACTACGAGCTAATATTAGATCAAGAAAAAGACTAAAGGGAGTATCGAGTCAATACACCCTTTGTTAACGATACCGAGGTAATTATGATATCGTTATAAATTAAAACTTATATTGCTGTAACTGGTGTTGTGACCCAGGTGCCTAAGCCTATGACCCGAACTAGTGTTATAATATTTCTTTGCAAAAACATGAGAGCGGAGCAAAGTATTTTAAGCATTTAACAGCAAAGTAAAGCAAAAATTGTCAGAGCAAAAAGTTTTTTGAAGCGAATCATTTAGAGCAGAGTTGTCTTCAGAGCAAAGCAAAGTAATGAAAAATGCTTAAGGATTTTTTCAAAGCGGAGCAAAGCAAAGTAATTTCACTTTGTTTCAATTAAGAGCAATGCAAGAGCAAGAGCATGAGCAATTAAAAAGCTCGAGCATTTTAAACCCTGCAAAATATCAAGTTAAATTAATAAATGACAAAAAAACCCTTATCTAATCTTCATTTCACACAGTTTAACTCTAGGCAAGAGTAGTATAGCTATGCCGGTACCAGACCACTTTTTCCATACAAAAAGTGCAAGGTAGATTCCAACTATTTTGGTAGCTATGGACTGGGGTTCTGGGCCACTGAGAGGGATTCCGTCTAGTGGTATACGTCACAGGGCATGCCTGGAGAATTCCTTTCCTACCGTCCGGCTGACCAGGAGAAGACATCAACTTTTTTAGTAATAATTCAAGTTTTATTTTTTTTACCCATGGTGTGCTCCGCCTAAATGTGGGCTTTTGGTTTTGAACTATTATTAGTAATAATTGAAGTTAACCCTATGCTATTCTATTTCATACCAATAGATTCTAGGAGGTGCCAGTGGATAGAGTATTGGTACTGTTGGGGGACAAAATTTTCATCAGATATCCTCTACGGGCTATGGTTCTCGAGATATTAGCGATTTTACCTTTTTAGATATAGTTAATATTAGTAATAATTGAAGTTAACCCTATGCTACTCTTTTTCATACCAATAGATTCTAGGAGGTGCCAGTGGATAGGGTATTGGTACTGTTGGGGAACAAAATTTTCAGCAGAAATCCTCTACGGGCTATGGTTCTCGAGATATTAGCGAATTTACCTTTTTAGATATAGTTAATATTAGTAATAATTAAAGTTAACCCTATGCTATTCTTTTTCATACCAATAGATTCTAGGAGGTGCCAGTGGATGGGTATTGGTACTGTTGGGGGACGAAATTTTCATCAGAAATCCTCTACAGGTTCTGGTTTTCGAGATATTAGCGTATTAATAATTCAAGTTATTTTTATTCATGTCAATGGATTCTAGGTGGTGTGGGGTGGGAGGAGGAACGAAATTTTCATCAGAAATCCTCTACCAGCTATGGTTTTTGAAATATTAGCATATTAATAATTCAAGTAACCCTAGGGAGTTGTAGATATCAGCATGATGTCGCCTTGGATTTGCTGTTTTCTTACTTGAAGATTTCTTAGCGAGGAATTTGTAGATATCAGAAGTTCTGGATCACTTTCTATGGTGGTTCTGGGTATCAAATATTAAATGTTCACCAAACATTAGGCATGCTTCCCCTATTTATGATGTAATCTGATATCACCGCCGTAAACAAATTCGCATTTAAGTTGAATGGTTCATACACACCCGTGTAAACTTCCTGTTTACAAATTCGCATTTTAGCTCAATGAGAAAACAAATTCAGGCAATATCAGCACATTTATTCTTTTCATGTAATTTGATAGCACACTTACTGTAGGCAGCCAAAAAATTTTATTTTATTGTTCCAAGAATTGTGTTTTATTGTTTATTCGATATCATCCCAGCCTGTAAGCAAATTCGTTGGAATTCATCCTGTGCAATGATTATTGTAGCAGCAGGATCATTCATGATTACAAACCGTTCCTATAAAAGCTCAAGCAAACTCTTGGGGAGCATCAGTCAGTTTTAGTGAGTCTCCGTGATAGTACATAAAAAATAAAAATGTCTTCGGTGTTAGTAAATAAAAGTTTTTCAATAATTAAAAACTTGAGGAAGGATGTGTCGAAGTGTTTAACAAATTCAGAGAATAAAGACTATATTGTTCAAAAGTGTAATAGAAACATGCATAGATTTCAAGTTGCATTTCGGAAGTGCAATAAGAGTGCTAGGAAACGACATTTCGAGAGCTGTCTCGAGCAAATTAAAGCATTGAGAGCACTATTGAGAACTCCCCGTCGAGGTGGAGGAATTACTCGCGTAAGAAGAAGTGATTTTGTAAAGTGGGAGGAAATAAAGACAGCGTTCGCAGACAGAATTCGGCAAGGTGTTAACGCAAATTTAAAACATATCGATCCGAAGCTATTTATGCAAGACGCTGCCAAATTATTTACGCGCCGTATCAAGAACACTCTAAAACGTTATTTTAATATTAAAGTTTCTACAACGTTTTGCGGCGAATTTATTAAACAAAGTGCTGACAATGAAAACATAAAAGACATTAAATATTTCCAAGCAAGAACTGCTCCAATTAGTGCAGATGATAATTTGGAGGAGTGGTTTAAATCAAACATTTTGGATCCAATAAACATTCAGCTGGAAGAATTCCAGGAAAAAGACAGTGGCTGGGCACTGCACTCTATAATACATTTAGCGGTGCATATCAACAAGTTTGAGCCGATTCGGGGATCTTCGTATATACCTCTACCAAAGGAGATTGCTTTAAAGCAAGCTTGCATTAATTTGAAGAATAATGATGAAGCATGCTTCGCATGGGCCGTAATATCAGCGCTATATCCTGCAAATGTTCACACCGACAGGACCTCATCATATCCACATTATTCAACTGTACTTAATTTAACTGGGATAACGTTTCCCATGACACTTAAGCAAATTACGCAATTTGAAGACCAGAACGATTTCTCAATAAACGTATTCATCCTAGAGAAAGAGCGTTTCTTCACCACAGTTCCAGTTAGACTTACGAAACACAGGATGGAGCGACATGTTAATCTCCTAATGCTACAAGATTACTTTGACCAGGCTGAAGATCATATGGATGATGATGATGATGATGCTGGCAGATATCATTTCTGCTGGATTAAAGATCTTTCGCGCCTTGTGTCGAAACAAACTTCAAAACAAGTCCATAGAGTGTATATATGTGATAGATGTTTGCTCTACTTTTACTCTGCGGAAAAATTAGCATCACACACACCCGAGTGCGAGAAGCAAAATGATTGCAGAATTATGTTTCCATCAGAAGAAAAGAAATGGTTAGAATATAAGAATTATAACCATAAGAATCCCGTCCCGTTTTGTGTGTATGCAGATCTTGAATCAATATTGAAGCCGATTCAGGGAAACGATCAAAATACACAGCGAATCCAGGAACATGAAGTTCACAGCATAGGATCTTACTTCCACTGCAAACATGATGCTAAGCTCTCATATTACAGAGCATATCGAGGCAAGGACTGTCAAAAATGGTTTGCATTAGAATTGCAAAAAATGGCATCCATAGCTGTACAGGAAAAGCTGAACATCAGGCCAATGCAACCCCTGACTAAAGAGGAACGGCGTTCACATATGGAAAATACTTGCTGCCATATATGTGAAAAAACGTTTGAAGCTGATGAGGAACGAGTTCGGGATCATTGCCACTTAACAGGAAAATATCGAGGACGCGCATAATGCATGCAATCTCATGTATCAAGATTGCTCCATAGTTCCAGTAATTTTTCATAATTTATCCGGATATGATGCCCACTTGATTATTAAGGATATAGCTACATTTTTCCCAGGAAAAGTTGATCTCTTACCAATAAACAAGGAAAGATATATCTCGTTCACCAAGCACATGGAAGGCAGCCATATAAAATTCAGATTCATCGATTCCTTACGTTTTATGGCAGAATCTTTAAATAAGCTATCATCATTGCTGCCAATGGATAAATTAAACACTACAAGATCAGTATGGCAGGGATTGGATGACGACACTATCAAACTTCTTACGCGCAAAGGTGTCTTCCCATATGATTTTATTGATGACTGGGATAAATTGGATTTCCGGAACTTGCCAACACAGGAAGCGTTCTACAATAAACTGACTGACAGTGCTATATCTCCTGAGGACTACAATCATGCTGAAGAGGTCTGGCAAAAATTTGAAATACAAACACTTGGTGAATATTCAGATCTATACCTTAAGACTGATGTTCTCCTATTGGCTGATGTGTTTGAGAATTTTCGAGAAGTGTGCATGAAGACATACAATTTAGATCCAGCACATTATTACACCATGCCAGGCCTAACATGGGATGCTATGCTAAAATACACTAATGTGAAATTAGAGCTGATAACCGACGTAGATATACTGCTATTCATAGAGAGAGGCATTCGAGGTGGTATAAGTCAATGTTCGAACAGATATAGTAAAGCCAATAACAAATATATGGATGATTTTAAGCCTGAGGAGAAAGAGAAGTACTTGATGTATTATGATGTGAACAACCTTTATGGATGGGCCATGTCACAGCATTTACCAACCGGAGGATTCAAATGGGTTGATGTTCCCAATATTAACGTTTCCGAAATTCCTGATGATTCTCCAACTGGATACATATTTGAAGTCGACTTGGATTATCCTCAACATCTACATGATAAGCATAAGGACTTACCGTTTTGCTCTGAGCATGCAGCACCACCTGGAGCAAAATTAGAAAAGCTTTTGACAACATTACATCCAAAAACTAAATATATTATACACTACCGAAATTTCAAGCAATGCTTATCACATGGACTCATCTTGAAAAAAGTGCACCGGGTTCTTCAATTCGACCAATCAGCTTGGCTTAAACCATATATTGACTTAAATACTACCAAACGGATGCAGGCTACAAGCGATCATGAGAAGGACAGCTATAAAAAGATGAATAATGCAGCTTTTGGTAAGACCATGGAAAATGTGCGTAAGTATAGCGATATCAAGCTTTGCATCAAGTGGGAAGGTCGCTATGGTGCAAAAGCTCGGATTGCGGCACCCAACTTCCACAGTGCAACGATATTTGATGAGAATTTAGTTGCTGTGGAATTAAGGCGACTCAAAATCTTATTCAATAAGCCTCTCTATATTGGAATGGCAGTTATGGAAATTTCAAAGATATGCCTCTACGATTTCCATTACAGTTTTATGCAGCGTCAATTTGGAGATAAGTGTAAAGTCATGTATACAGATACAGATTCTCTAATATATGAACTTGAAGAGAAAAATGCATATGAGTTCATGGCTCAAAATATAAACAAATTTGATACAAAAGATTACCCAGAAGATAACCAGTTCGATTTACCGCTCATGAATAAAAAGATTCCTGGTCTAATGAAGGATGAGCTTAATGGGAAAATCATGAGCGAATTTGTAGGCTTGCGCTCGAAAATGTACAGTCTGCGTATAAACGATTGTAAAACTGTAAAGAAAGCAAAAGGAGTAAAGACTAATGTAGTGCAGAGGCATATCAATTTCGAAGACTACGTCGAATGTTTGAATAACAAGCGAGTATTAACTGCTAATCAGAGCTCCATACGATCGCATAACCATAATGTCTACACGATGAACCAAAAGAAGATTGAATTGAGTCCATATGATAACAAGCGGTATATTATGAGTGGGACAACGGATACTCTACCATGGGGACATTACTCTATTCAATCAGAACAGCAAGGAGCAGACGCATAAAACATATGATCTAAGGCTAGTCTAAGATATGTATTGTAAATAAAAGTTGTATTATAGCTAAAATACCATTTAATGAAATAGTTTGTTTTAATTGTATGTATTATAGTATAAGATATACATTATTGTAAAATAAAGAAAGTGTTATTACAGTTATAGGGAAACCGATTAAAGGAATTGAATGATACACTAAGAATTAAATGTTAATATTTTTCAATTTATAATAAATAAATAATGATATTTTATATATGGTATTCTTTTTATTCAATTTCCCTACTAAGTCCACAGCTCCCGAATAATATTTGCCCACTACAGCGAGCTCCTAATCGGACGGTTGAGCGCTTTACCTAGAATGTTAGGACGGCTTGAGAAAAAACATTTACACGTGGGCTCGACCTTGACCCCCGGCATCACCTTTGAAACCGTAAGGGCGTCTGACCCTTGACCTTCATCCGGAAGTGTATTATATATAAGTGTATAATCAAGCACATCACAGGGAACTCTGATTTGGCTGATGATGAGGATTCAGTCTGTCGATCAGGCCAGTTTGAAAAGCTGTTAGTCTGTTATCTGGCCTATTGAAAAGCTGTTAAGCTGTTATCAGACCTGTTCGAAAAGCTGTTAAGCTGTTATCAGACCTGTTCTAAAAGCTGTTAAGCTGTTATCAGACCTGTTCGAAAAGCTGTTTAGCTGTTATCAGACCTGCTTAAAAGCTGTTAAGCTGTTATCAGAGCTGTTTGAAAAGCTGTTAAGCTGTTAAGCTGTTATTTAACCTGTTTAAAAGCTGTTAAGCTGTTATCAGACCTGTTCGAAAACCTGTTAAGCTATTATCAGACCCGTTCGAAAAGCTGTTAAGCTGTTAACAGACCTGTTCGAAAAGCTGTTTAGCTATTATCAGACCTGTTTAAAAGCTGTTAAGCTGTTATCAGTGCTGTTTGAAAAGCTGTTAAGCTATTATTTAACCTGTTAAGCTGTTATCAGACCTGTTCGAAAACCTGTTAAGCTGTTATCATACCTATTCGAAAACCTGTTAAGCTGTTATCAGACCTGTTCGAAAAGCTGTTTAACTGTTATCTGACCTGTTTAAAAGCTGTTAAGCAGTTATCAGACCTGTTTTGAAAAGCAATATGGAATCCCCTGTGATTTGCTTGATTATACACTTATATATATAATTCACTTCCGGATGAAGGTCAAGGGTCAGACGCCCTTCCGGTTTCAAAGGTGATGCCTAGGGTCAAGGTCGAGCCCACGTGTAAATGTTTTTTCTCAAGCCGTCCTAACATTCTAGGTAAAACGCTCAACCGTCCGATTAGGAGCTCGCTGTAGTGGGCAAATATTATTCGGGAGCTGTGGACTTAGTAGGGAAATTGAATAAAAAGAATACCATATATAAAATATCATTATTTATTTATTATAAATTGAAAAATATTAACATTTAATTCTTAGTGTATCATTCAATTCCTTTAATCGGTTTCCCTATAACTGTAATAACACTTTTTTTATTTTACAATAATGTATATCTTATACTATAATACCTACAATTAAAACAAACTTTTTCATTAAATGGTATTTTAGCTATAATACAATTTTTATTTACAATACATATCTTAGACTAGCCTTAGATTATATGTTTTCTGCGTCTGCTCCTTGCTGTTCTGATTAAATAGAGTAATGTCCCCATGGTAGAGTATCCGTTGTCCCACTCATAATATACCGCTTGTTATCATATGGACTCAATGCGATCTTCTTTTGGTTCATCGTGTAGACATTATGGTTATGCGATAGTATGGAGCTCTGATTAGCAGTTAATACTCGCTTGTTATTCAAACATTCGACGTAGTCTTCGAAATTGATATGCCTCTGCACTACATTAGTCTTTACTCCTTTTGCTTTCTTTACAGTTTTACAATCGTTTATACGCAGACTGTACATTTTCGAGCGCAAGCCTACAAATTCGCTCATGATTTTCCCATTAAGCTCATCCTTCATTAGACCAGGAATCTTTTTATTCATGAGCGGTAAATCGAACTGGTTATCTTCTGGGTAATCTTTTGTATCAAATTTGTTTATATTTTGAGCCATGAACTCATATGCATTTTTCTCTTCAAGTTAATATATTAGAGAATCTGTATCTGTATACATGACTTTACATTTATCTCCAAATTGACGCTGCATAAAACTGTAATGGAAATCGTAGAGGCATATCTTTGAAATTTCCATAACTGCCATTCCAATATAGAGAGGCTTATTGAATAAGATTTTGAGTCGCCTTAATTCCACAGCAACTAAATTCTCATCAAATATCGTTGCACTGTGGAAGTTGGGTGCCGCAATCCGAGCTTTTGCACCATAGCGACCTTCCCACTTGATGCAAAGCTTGATATCGCTATACTTGCGCACATTTTCCATGGTCTTACCAAAAGCTGCATTATTCATCTTTTTAAAGCTGTCCTTCTCATGATCGCTTGTAGCCTGCATCCGTTTGGTAGTATTTGAGTCAATATATGGTTTAAACCAAGCTGATTGGTCGAATTGAAGAACCCGGTGCACTTTTTTCAAGATGAGTCCATGTGATAAGCATTGCTTGAAATTTCGGTAGTGTATAATATATTTAGTTTTTGGATGTAACGTTGTCAAAAGCTTTTCTAATTTTGCTCCAGGTGGTGCTGCATGCTCAGAGCAAAACGGTAAGTCCTTATGCTTATCATGTAGATGTTGAGGATAATCCAAGTCGACTTCAAATATGTATCCAGTTGGAGAATCATCAGGAATTTCGGAAACGTTAATATTGGGAACATCAACCCATTTGAATCCTCCGGTTGGTAAATGCTGTGACATGGCCCATCCATAAAGGTTATTCACATCATAATACATCAAGTATTTCTCTTTCTCCTCAGGCTTAAAATCATCCATATATTTGTTATTGGCTTTACTATATCTGTTCGAACATTGACTTATACCACCTCGAATGCCTCTCTCTATGAATAGCAGTATATCTACGTCGGTTATCAGCTCTAATTTCACATTAGTGTATTTTAGCATAGCATCCCATGTTAGGCCTGGCATGGTGTAATAATGTGCTGGATCTAAATTGTATGTCTTCATGCACACTTCTCGAAAGTTCTCAAACACATCAGCCAATAGGAGAACATCAGTCTTAAGGTATAGATCTGAATATTCACCAAGTGTTTGTATTTCAAATTTTTGCCAGACCTCTTCAGCATGATTGTAGTCCTCAGGAGATATAGCACTGTCAGTCAGTTTATTGTAGAACGCTTCCTGTGTTGGCAAGTTCCGGAAATCCAATTTATCCCAGTCATCAATAAAATCATATGGGAAGACACCTTTGCGCGTAAGAAGTTTGATAGTGTCGTCATCCAATCCCTGCCATACTGATCTTGTAGTGTTTAATTTATCCATTGGCAGCAATGATGATAGCTTATTTAAAGATTCTGCCATAAAACGGAAGGAATCGATGAATCTGAATTTTATATGGCTGCCTTCCATGTGCTTGGTGAACGAGATATATCTTTCCTTGTTTATTGGTAAGAGATCAACTTTTCCTGGGAAAGATGTAGCTATATCCTTAATAATCAAGTGGGCATCATATCCGGATAAATTATGAAAAATTACTGGAACTATGGAGCAATCTTGATACATGAGATTGCATGCACTATGCGCTGGTCCTCGATATTTTCCTGTTAAGTGGCAATGATCCCGAACTCGTTCCTCATCAGCTTCAAACGTTTTTTCACATATATGGCAGCAAGTATTTTCCATATGTGAACGCCGTTCCTCTTTAGTCAGGGGTTGCATTGGCCTGATGTTCAGCTTTTCCTGTACAGCTATGGATGCCATTTTTTGCAATTCTAATGCAAACCATTTTTGACAGTCCTTGCCTCGATATGCTCTGTAATATGAGAGCTTAGCATCATGTTTGCAGTGGAAGTAGAATCCTATGCTGTGAACTTCATGTTCCTGGATTCGCTGTGTATTTTCATCGTTTCCCTGAATCGGCTTCAATATTGATTCAAGATCTGCATACACACAAAACGGGACGGGATTCTTATGGTTATAATTCTTATATTCTAACCATTTCTTTTCTTCTGATGGAAACATAATTCTGCAATCATTTTGCTTCTCGCATTTGGGTGTGTGTGATGCTAATTTTTCCGCAGAGTAAAAGTAGAGCAAACATCTATCACATATATACACTCTATGGACTTGTTTTGAAGTTTGTTTCGATACAAGGCGCGAAAGATCTTTAATCCAGCAGAAATGATATCTGCCAGCATCATCATCATCATCATCCATATGATCTTCAGCCTGGTCATAGTAATCTTGTAGCATTAGGAGATTAACATGTCGCTTCATCCTGTGTTTCGTAAGTCTAACTGGAACTGTCGTGAAGAAACGCTCTTTCTCTAGGATGAATACGTTTATTGAGAAATCGTTCTGGTCTTCAAATTGCGTAATTTGCTTAAGTGTCATGGGAAACGTTATCCCAGTTAAATTAAGTACAGTTGAATAATGTGGATATGATGAGGTCCTGTCGGTGTGAACATTTGCAGGATATAGCGCTGACATTACGGCCCATGCGAAGCATGCTTCATCATTATTCTTCAAATTAATGCAAGCTTGCTTTAAAGCAATCTCCTTTGGTAGAGGTATATACGAAGATCCCCGAATCGGCTCAAACTTGTTGATATGCACCGCTAAATGTATTATAGAGTGCAGTGCCCAGCCACTGTCTTTTTCCTGGAATTCTTCCAGCTGAAAGTTTATTGGATCCATAATGTTTGATTTAAACCACTCCTCCAAATTATCATCTGCACTAATTGGAGCAGTTCTTGCTTGGAAATATTTAATGTCTTTTATGCTTTCATTGTCAGCACTTTGTTTAATAAATTCGCCGCAAAACGTTGTCGAAACTTTAATATTAAAATAACGTTTTAGAGTGTTCTTGATACGGCGCGTACATAATTTGGCAGCGTCTTGCATAAATAGCTTCGGATCGATATGTTTTAAATTTGCAATAACACCTTGCCGAATTCTGTCTGCGAACGCTGTCTTTATTTCCTCCCACTTTACAAAAACACTTCTTCTTACGCGAGTAATTCCTCCACCTCGACGGGGAGTTCTCAATAGTGCTCTCAATGCTTTAATTTGCTCGAGACAGCTCTCAAAATGTCGTTTCCTAACACTCTTATTGCACTTCCGAAATGCAACTTGAAATCTATGCATGTTTCTATTACACTTTTGAACAATATAGTCTTTATTCTCTGAATTTGTTAAACACTTCGACACATCCTTCCTCAAGTTTTTAATTATTGAAAAACTTTTATTTACTAACACCGAAGACATTTTTATTTGTTATGTACTATCACGGAGACTCACTAAAACTGACTGATGCTCCCCAAGAGTTTGCTTGAGCTTTTATAGGAACGGTTTGTAAACATGAATGATCCTGCTGCTACAATAATCATTGCACAGGATGAATTCCAACGAATTTGCTTACAGGCTGGGATGATATCGAATGAACAATAAAACACAATTCTTGGAACAATAAAATAAAAATTTTTGGCTGCTTACAGTAAGTGTGCTATCAAATTACATGAAAAGAATAAATGTGCTGATATTGCCTGATTTTGTTTACACAGGTGTGCATGACTCATTCAGCTAAAATGCGAATTTGTAAACAGGAAGTTTACACGGGTGTGTATGAACCATTCAACTTAAATGCGAATTTGTTTACAGCGGTGATATCAGATTACATCATAAATAGGGGAAGCATGCCTAATGTTTGGTGAACATTTAATATTTGATACCCAGAACCACCATAGAAAGTGATCCAGAACTTCTGATATCTACAAATTCCTCGCTAAGAAATCTTCAAGTAAGAAAACAGCAAATCCAAGGCGACATCATGCTGATATCTACAACTCCCTAGGGTTACTTGAATTATTAATATGCTAATATTTCGAAAACCATAGCTGGTAGAGGATTTCTGATGAAAATTTCGTTCCCCCTCCCACCCCACACCACCTAGAATCCATTGACATGAATAAAAATAACTTGAATTATTAATACGCTAATATCTCGAAAACCAGAACCTGTAGAGGATTTCTGATGAAAATTTCGTCCCCCAACAGTACCAATACCCTATCCACTGGCACCTTCTAGAATCTATTGGTATGAAAAAAAGTATTCTAATTTTAACTTTATTTATTGCTAATATTAATTCAAAACCAACCTGAAAAGCCTATATTTAGGCGCTCAAGAAAAATCATAGTAAAAAGCCTACATTTAGGCGCAGCACCCCCATGAGTAAAAAAAAACTTGAATTATTTCTAATATTAACTATATCCAAAAGGTAAAAACGCTAATATCTCGAGAACCATAACCCGTAGAGGATTTCTGATGAAAATTTTTTCCCCCAACGGTACCAGTACCCTATCCACTGACACCTCCTAGAATCTATTGGTATGAAAAAGAATAGCATAGGGTTAACTTGAATTATTACTAATATTAACTATATCTAAAAAGGTAAATTCGCTAATATCTCGAGAACCATAGCCCGTAGAGGATTTCTGCTGAAAATTTTTTTCCCCAACAGTACCAATACCTTATGCACTGGCACCTCCTAGAATCTATTGGTATTAAAAAGAATAGCATAGGGTTAACTTCAATTATTACTAATATTAACTATATCTAAAAAGGTAAAATCGCTAATATCTCGAGAACCATAGCCCGTAGAGGATTTCTGATGAAAATTTTGTCCCTCAACAGTACCAATACTCTATCCACTGGCACCTCCTAGAATAGCATAGGGTTAACTCGAATTATTACTAATAATAGTTCAAAACCAAAAGCCCACATTTAGGCGCAGCACACCATGGGTAAAAAAATAAAACTTGAATTATTACTAAAAAAGTTAATGTCATCTCCTGGTCAGCCGGACGGTAGGAAAGGAATTCTCCAGGCACGCCCTGCGACGTATACCACTAGACGGAATCCCTCTCAGTGGCCCAGAACCCCAGTCCATAGCTACCAAAATAGTTGGAATCTACCTTGCACTTTTTGTATGGAAAAAGTGGTCTGGTACCGGCATAGCTATACTACTGGCAAGTTTGGTGAAAATCTGAATTAAAAACAGTGCACAGATACTACAGAACATCAGCTAATACTCCTAGAAATGATATTTCACCTAAAAACAATCAAAAGTCATCAATAAAATCAACAAATCAATTTCAAAATGCAGCAAAGCATACTTACCTCCTAATATTTACATTTTGTGATGACAGCAAATGACATTCAGACATCGCATCAATCGTTTCTAGGGCAACTGGTTACAGCGGCTATATAAAGCCGACGAAATTCAGTAGATGGTTCCATTCTTTTGGCAGAGTTGATCTGTATCAGAGCTAATCTGAGTAAAAAGAATCGTGCTTCCTACCTTACCACAGAAGATAATTCTGGTCAGGGATAACCTGAATTTCCTTTCCTATCATATAGAAGATAATTCTGGTCAGGGATAACCTGAGCATCCTATTATTACAGAAGATAATTCTGATCAGGGATAACCTGAGTGTCTGAATTTTCTATAGAATCTTTTTACTTCCGTGTGCCCTCACGCATCACTACAGAAGATAATTCTGATCAGGGATAACCTGAGTATCTGAATTTTCTATAGAATCTGTTTACTTCCGTGTGCTTAGACGTAGCACCCTTTTGAATTTATTTTGGAAAATCTTAGTTTATTCATACAAGACTAACATTCTGCTTCTTCCTTCCTTTTCAGAATAAATAATACAAGAGTGGCGGACTGCGTGGCCAATTGAACGTTTTTTTATTTTTTTTATTGTTGGATTTATTTTTTTATTTGAATTTTGTTATTGGACTTTATATTAGTTTGTAGGTTAGTTTTATATTGAATTTATATTGAATTTTTATTGTTATGAATTTTGTGATATTAGGTTAAGCAAATTGAAGTATTGAATAAAATTTTATATTTGAAATCAAAAAAAACTGAGTTATCCTCTAAACCGGCTCTCCTCCCTCACGAACGAGACTAGATCTCACACATATATTATAGTTCATATTGATTAATTTATTTATATACATATATAATGCCATTGTTCAAAGTTGTCTCAGCTTTGACAGTATTGTATTGAAATTAAAATTATTATTGTGTAGTGAGTAAGCGACTTTATTAAATCAATTGAAGTTTAGTTCTTAAGTGTCTTGAAATTGAATTCTGTTAATTTTAGTTCTAGTCGTAATTTTGTACATAAGTTTACGTGCGTCCAATAAACCACTGACCATAAAATATTCCCCGGCGTTATTATTTACAGTCCACATTATTATTAATATTTTTTTTTAGTGTTCTCATTGGGCAGAACAACCGGGATCCCGCAAACCGGGAAACCGGTATTGCAACCCAAATTTACTCGGATATATCCAGCTTCTTTAACTAAGAAATGAAGATTAAGATATTAAGCGGGGCGAGTGACCGTTGCACTTGGCTTATTGTGCAAAGCTTTGTGTGTAGTTAATCCAACAATCCTACTCTTCCTAGGAAGAGCAGTATTTTTTGGGGGAAGTAGGGATGAGCCAAAAGACTAGAATCTACAACACGCAATTGCCTCGCATATGACAAATTTGTGTTGATGACATGTTTTTTTATAAATGTAGTAGTTAAAAAAACAGAGTTAAGAATTCGAAATTTTAAATTTGTTGAACCATAACTTCAAAGCGGAGAAGAGGAGGCGTAAAATTTGGACACCACTGGAGAGGTCAAAAGATTATTAATCTACGAAAGCTACGAAGTTACAGGGTGATATATAAAAACATACCCACATTTTTTTAAATCCCTTTATCGCGAATACCGTAAGGATTTTGCCCCCACCTCCCATACAATTTTTTTGCCTGTCCAAACATGGCCTATTTATAGCCTTCAGATGCAACACCACATACGGGTCACCCTGTATAAAAACAATATTTTTTTTTTGTTGGTAGTTATAAATGTATTTTTGGGAAACTTACTTGAGTTTTTACCCCTTGATCCCGTTGAGATCCCAAGGTAAAATTTTAATATGTTTTAGTGGATAATAAAAGGTATAAAATAAAAGAAAAGTGCGTCTTCCAGGATATTCAAGGATAAACGATAAAATCCTTATCCTTAATTTCATTCCTCGCGTATATTTTTCTGAGATAGTTTGAGATCCTATCTTTCAACTAAGTCATATTTGGCTGTCCTATCATAAATAGAAAAAAATATATGAATTTTTAAAGAAAACCAGGTCAGCATTTTTGCGAAATTTTGAAATGTCGAATGAAAATTTTTTATTAGTATTTTCGTTTTCATAAACTTTCTAGGTACGTAAAATTTCAAAAAAATTGGTGATGATCATGTCACACTTTTCGTGATTTTTAGTCGATTTCCTATGGAATGATTCTCCTACTACTTTCTCGGTTTTATAACGTCGGTATCTGAAACAACTTGAAAATATATGGTGTCTAAGCCGAGTTTCGTATTTGGCTTTATTTCACTTTGCAATTGGACTGTAATTACAATATTATTTGCCAATTCATTGATAATAATATTTCTCGTAATACGTGCAAAATTTAAATCATTATCTTAGGGCAGATGAATGACAATAAATATTGTACTTGCTAGAACGGTAATACTTGTTAGCAATTATTGCATTAAAGTAAACTCTGTTATTGCAATTTAATATAGAAATAATAAAAACACAATTGAAAATCATAAAAAATATTGAAAAATTTGTGATTCGAAATTTCGACAGTTAATATGAATCCAGATAAAATATCTAGATCGAAAAATACCAATAAAGGTTTTCGTGATCTTGGTTTTTTTTCGAAAAATGTAAATATGTAGGTACCTATCTCGGAAACCACTTGTTTCCCAGATTCCAAACAAATCATACTTATTCAATGCAAAAAAAAGGTATACTTTCACAAAATGTCATGTAAATTTAATTATTTTTACAACAGAAAAAAAACCGAAAAATCGGTTTTCCACCATTTACTCGGAAAATTTGAGGTTATAATGAAAAATGCCTTATATGAAAGTTTTTATATTTTTTCTTATCTATAACTTTTATGAAGGAGATTTTCCACTAAGTCACGTTTCGCCGAAAATTGCAAAAAAACTCTTTCAATCCCTGAACACCCCAAAATTTCACTTTATCTTGTGTTTAATTTTTTTCTTCTCTGAATTATAACCTTAACTAAGTTGTCTGGCTGGTCCTTGCCTGTTAATAATTTTTTTTAGTCTTCAAAATCCGCTTTGGCACCAGTCTAGAACATGAGCACATAATGTTATATTATACACAGAGTGGTGAAATATAATAATACTGAATAGAATAAATAATAAGAAATAAAGTGAGGAAAACTAATTCCAACAATAAGAAAAATTGTTCGTTAAGCTATAGCAAAGTCTGGGTCTGAAAGATTTTCGTTACTTAAAATCGATAAGACTTTTATAGAATTTATAACACACTTTAACAAACATATTGTAAACATTTATAAAGCGCTTTGTCAAAAAGGAACGCAGTACGCTTGCGATGGTGGAGGCTTGCTTCGTAATTTTTACTAATACAAATACTTCATTTAGAGAGAAATTGTCTAGTGTATTACAAGCACTTTCCTAAACTTAAGAAAAATATCGTAAAATTTATAAACACACTTGCAGACCCGAATAATGAAGTACAGTTACCTTCTGCATCAGTCAGTTTGCTACCTATTGCGTGCATTTCAAAGTAGAACGTGATCGACAAAACTTCAATTTGTAAGGCGGGCGTAATTACGGAAACTTGTGACATACATATAGTGCTAACAAATTATACTGCGTTACTGCGAATATATACTTTTGACGAGACATAGTGTAGGTTGTAGGTCTACTGGAACTAAAAGTTTAAGAAGCATTGGGTTTTAACCGCGAAAACTTGAGAAAATGTAACAAATAGCAACAACTAAAACAACAAAAACTGCAACAAATCCAATAAAAACGACAACAATAACAACAAGAACAACAAATTCAAAAGCCTTTGTTAGCAGCACCAATTTAAAATTAAGTTTGATGACGCATGCCCAAGCGTATGATACACAGCGACGGTTCTATCATATGAGCAGAGTGTGCACTTGAACAGGGCGCTGTAATCAGAGGGCGCCAAAAATACCGCATTGTAAAAAGAATTAAACTCCTGAAATTATAAATTCACACAACGCTTACAAACTTTACAAAAAACAAAAACTCACGGAACAGTTTTCAAAATGTGCTTTTAACCCAACCCTACATCAAGTCAAACACACAAAAAATTTGATCCACAAACCAAGTACATAGAGGAGAGTAGCCTATTCATATTATGAGACACTTTTTGTAAAACTTTAATATTTTCGAAACCAATGCACATATAAATATAATTGTAGCTTCTATTTATAACCTGAGATGTAATTGAATAAGTTTAGTTCTATTTTAGTTGTTCTTGCTTATATTTGTTTCCCCAATTTCTAAAAACTATTATTTTCTGATTTTTCTGCTTTTATTTTTGGTCGCCTAATATAAGGCACAAGTGTTTTCCAAATTCCAATATGAGATATATCTCATATTAGGAGCTATAATTTTCTACAATTTAAAAGGAAAAAACTGGCATTCACTTTAAGATGATCTTTTGTTTGTAACCGATACCATGTCACAAACGGAACAAAGGAAAAGCTATTCTTTTATTTCACCACAATCCGCATTAGCCCTTCGATAGCACGACTTGCATCGGTCATCCGAAAAACGGCCAGTGCAAAATATGCACTCCACATCATCATCGTATCCAAAATCGTCATCATCTGAGTCCATGTAAATCAGATTTGGTACTATTTCAGGCGAATCCGGTGAATCAGTAGGGTTCAGCACTACAATTGGTTCACTGACAGAAAATTTAGTTTTCGGTTTTCTTTTGGTTTGGCTTTCGAAAAGGCCTTCTTTATATGGCGTTGATGTTATAAGTTTGGCCGTTTGACTCAGGGATTTCCTTTGTGTGCTTATGGGAATATTAAGCCGTGGTATGGGGGTAATATCAGACGGTCCTATTAAGCTTCTCCCCAGCTCTGGCAGTGGTGTCATAACCTGCAGACCTTTGTGGAGTTGGATCTATATCCATAGAACTATGGACAATTGGCTCACAATCCCTGGATCGCAATCCCTTGAATTTTGGGCGACAGGCTCGTAATATCTGAAGCTGGTGATGCCTGGGTCGCAATCCCTGTAGGTATGAGCGGCTGGTCGGTAATCGCTGGAACTTTCAAAAACAGACTCATGAGATGGAACGTTTGTCTGATCTGATTCACGAATCGTAAAGTCATGTTCTCATTTATGGATACTTCCATTGTTGTTGCTCTCTCATAAGCTCTACCAAATAATTTACATATGCTTGTATTTGGTACAGTCCGACCAGGATTGTTTTTGAGACATGTCTCTATTTATTGTGCGTAGTAGGTCTTAAACGGTGACATAAATCCAACATCTAAGGGCTGCATTTTGTGTGTCGAATAAGGAGGTAGACAAACGATAGCTACATGATTTTGTTTGGCTATATCAAATACGTCTAAGGGCTGCATTTTGTGTGTCGAATAAGGAGGTAGACAAACGATAGCTACATGATTTTGTTTGGCTATATCAAATACGTCCAAATTTCGAGTATGCGAATAATGACCATCGAGAACAAGTAACACTGGATCATCCTGTAAAAAATATAAAATGTGAAAACCATTGCGTAAAATGTGTACCTGATTCCACCCAGATGGATGGCATGCCCATACAGAACCTCTGGGTGTGCCTTCTATTAAAACTTTTGTCATATTTTTACGTAGGAAAACTATAAGAGGGGGTACAAATATTTCAGATGCATTCATGCATGTAACTAATGTAATTAGTTTTCCTCTCTCAATTGAAATTAGGCAGCAAATCTGTTTTTCCCTCTACACCTTGATATGTTTATGCTGAACTACAGGGATTCCGGTCTCGTCGACATTAAATAATCTGTGAGGCAAACACTTAATTTTTTGAAGTTCAGGTTCATAAATGTCGAAGACGACACTGAGAATTTCTGAAGTGAAAGCTTTTACTCTTGCTGCCAAAATTCCATGTTGGTTCCTGTTGGTTTCTATTAAGAAATCCTCAGAGCAATTTTTTGCCAGCAATCTCTATTCTGCCGCTGAACGGATGATTAATGCCATTTTTGATTGCCAATTGGTAAGCCATACATTTAATATCCCTTTGCCGTAATCCATAGAATCTGTAACAATTGGGTACATAAAATTGATTCTAACTAAATTGGCACATTTCTACCTCTTTTCCATCTGAATGCGATAGTCAACTAGTTGTTTCTCTAAGTCATCTGGAAGAGCTGTTTTCTGCCTAACCGCACCGCTACTTACTCACCAACAGATCGTGTGTCCTTGACATACCCCTTGAGAGTACCCCCTGGAACATTAAATACTTTCGAAGACTTTAAATATATTCAAATATATTATATATTAATACTATTATTGAATTAAAATGCTGTAAAACTACAATATTGGGCATGAATGTATTGACTGTAAAAATTTCTGCCATATGGCCTGTATGAAAATATCCAACCAAGAAAAAAAAAGTATTGGTGAAGGTACTATGGCCTACCGATGTGAAAAATGTTGTCTAGAGAAGTCAACATCCAAGTCCAAACCATCTATTGATATCTCCAATTCTGATAATGATAACAGCTCTACGTCTTTAAAAGTATCATTTCGAAAATGTCACTTGAAATTGAATCAATCAAACACAGACAAGCTGAGTTCAACAAATCAATGGACTCCCTGGTTAGCGGTTTCAACGATATTAAAGTAATAGCTGAAAAAGTTGATAATCATGAGAGTCGTATTAAACTACTCGAAAAGGAGAAGGCTGATGTTCAACATAACCTATCAGTCATCACAAGCCACCTTGAAGTCTTGGAAGACAATGCACTTAGTCATTTTCTTGAATTCCGCAATATTCCTTCTGACGAATCAGAAAATGTATTCAACATAGTACAAAAAATTCATCATGCAATTGAAATACCTCTGACTGAAGGAAACATCATCAAAGCTTATAGATCCAGGACAAACAGAAATAATAACGCTAATAGACCTATAATTGTCAAATATAGTTCGGAATTTGTTAGAGATCGAATAATTAGTGCCTATAAGATAAACAAAAAGATATCAATGCCATTAATCTAGGTTTCGATATAGACTCTAAAATATTTATTAATGAATTTCTATCAAAATCTAAAAGGCAGCTTTTTTATAAAGCCAAATTGTTCAAAGTTGAAAGGAACTTTAAATAATTATGGTCAACAAGAGGGAAAATCTACTTAAAACAAAATGATACTAGGAAACGATTTCTGGTTAAAAATGAGGGAAGTCTTGACTTCATTTTGAAGAAAAGTTCTACATAATTCTAATATTTTCCTTTTTTCTTTTTTCCGTACTCTGAAGTCTTTATTTTCTAATACATATGTCACTTAAACTCTATTATCAAAATGTTAGAGGTCTAAGAACTAAGACTGAGGATGTAAAACTATTCATCTTGGCGAGCAATTACGACATTATATGTTTAACTGAAACCTTTTTGCAAGACTTCGTATTAAGTAGTGAACTCTTCGATCATCGCTACCTGGTGTATAGAAAGGACAGAAACCTAAGTCTTACTTCCAATAAGGATGGAGGAGGATGTCTCATAGCCATTAATAAATCATTAATATCACATCACGCTCCTGAAATGGAGTCTGAAAACGAGGATCTTTGGGTTGTCGTCAAGCATGATTATTTTCGGTTATACATATCTTGTATTTATATTCCTCCTTCTACTTCATTTGATGTATATGATTCAATCTTTTCTAATATTAGTGACAAATGTTTGCAACTTCCTGAAATGTCTAAAGTTATTGTCACTGGTGATTTTAACCTACCTAATATAATTTGGACTTATAATAATGAGGAGATGTCCATGAGTATGTCTGGTTTTATTAATTCTGCTTCATTTTCGCTTCAAAATAACACTAACATATGTAATTTAAGACAATTTAACGCGATACCTAATCTTAATAATAGAATACTAGATTTAATCTGGTCCAATTTGTCCGAAAATGATATTAGGGTATCGGCTTCTCTGGAAGTACTTTGCCGTATCGATCAACATCATCCACCTCTCGATGTTGATATTTCATTTAAACGACATGACTCATTACCAGTGAGCGCTCCAAATAAAATTTTCTTTCACAGGGCTGATTTCACTGTTATCAATGAATATCTGGCTCAAGTTGACTTCTCTTCTAAGTTTTCCACAAATATAAATCAATCATTTAATAATTTTTTTTATTCTAGATAATTATATTGCGACCTTGGTTCCATCATTTCAACCAAAAAACCAGAAATATCCAAATTGGTACAATCGCGAATTAAGCCAAGCTTTAAAAGAAAAGAAAAAGTATCGCCGTAAATACAAACGCTTAAAACACCCCGAAATTTATGCAAGTCTTTCCCTATATCGTCGATTGTCCAAAAGATTAATCAAAGACTGTTATAAGAAATATTTAGAAGAAACCGAGAGAGCTTTAAAAAGCAACGTTAAGGCATTCTGGGCTTATACAAAAACACTGAAATCATCAAACATCTTTGCTAGTGAAATGTTTTATGATAATACACTTTTCAATACACCTCAAGATATTTGTGATAGTCTTGCTCGTTATTTCAAGACAGTATATTCTGACAACACTAGTGATAATGACTTATCCACATCCACAGTTGCCTCAGCACCCCTCTCATCTCCTCTATCTTCCACCACTTGTACTTCTATTTCTGTGCTTCCAATCACTCCGCAAGATATACAAACAATTCTTCTAGGTTTAGATATAAGTAAGAAAGCAGGACCCGATGCTGTACCAAATATCTTCTTGAAGAATTGCTCTACAGTCTTAAGTACCCCAATAAGCGTATTATTCAATTTGTCATTACATCACAAAGTTAATCCATCCACCCTAAAGAAATCTTTCGTTACTCCTATCTTTAAATGCGATGATCCTAAATCCATAACAAATTACAGACCTACATATATTCATCTCAAATAGTCTTGCTCTTGTGTTTGAAAAAATAATTTACGACCAACTTCTTCACCAAACAATCTGCATTTTCAACTCTCAACAACATGGATTCCTTCCGGGTAAGTCCACTGTCACGAACTTAGCGATATATACTAACAAAATTGCCGTTGCACTTGATGAGGGGAAACAAGTTGATTCTATTCAAACGGATTTTTCTAAGGCTTTTGATAAGATCATGCACTCTCGTATATTACTAAAAATGTCTTGCTTAGGTTTTCATGCAGAATGGTTTGCGTCAAATGTCCGTGAACGACTCCAGATAGTAGTTTTAAATGGTTATCAGTCCACCCCGTTTGTACAAACGTCTGGTGTCCCGCAAGGTACCATTCTTGGTCCTTATATATTCCTCATCTAGATTAATGACCTACCCTCCAACTAAGAAGTGAATGTCTTTTATACGCAGATGATGCAAACAATTTTAAAGTTATTGAGACAGAAGAGGACTGCATGGCTTTACAGAGAGATATTCTTGTTTTAGAGAAGTGGAGCAAGGATAATTTTTTACCGTTGAATATATCCAAGTGTAAAACCCTAACTTTTACTAGAAAAACAAATACCATACATTACCATTACAAAATTACTGATATCTGTCTTAACCGTGTTACTGAATTGAAAGACGTGGGTGTTATATTCGACCAGAAACTATTATTTCAGTCACACATCTACTGGATTACTTCCAAAGCTTTTAGATTACTTGGGTTCTTATTCCGAGTTTGCAAATCTTTTAAATCTTCATCCTCTTTTATTACCCTTTAGAATTCCTTAATAAGAAGTCACCACGAATACGCGTTCACTATCTGGAATCCTTTTTATGGTGTGTATATACAAGAGATTGAATCTGTGCAGAGGAAATTTACTAGAATTCTACAATACAAAATGGATGGATGTTATCTAAAGTATTTTTGTCGACTTGACAAATTTGGTATCTCTACCCTGGAAAAGCGGCACCTTTTCCTAGATGAAATCTTCTTGTTTAAGATAATACATAACCATATTCGTTGCCCTGAATTATTAAGCAGCATTAATTTTGTTAATCCAACTAGAGTTACCCGTTCACCTTTAACTTTCAAGATCCCTATTGCCAGAACCAATCTGCGTTATAAGTCTCCTACTTATAGGATTCAGAAAAATCATAGTGACCTGCTAAACGATGTTGACATCCTCAGTCTTACCCTCTAATCATTTAGAACTGTTATCAGAAATGAAATTGAGACTCCACTCTTTCCGCAATCAGAGTAACCATTATATAATAATAATTCAATACCAAGAATCATTGTATATTTCCCCTTTTGTTGATTCATCAAATTTCCTTAAGCTTTCATTATTTAATTTTAATCTTTTTACCTTTAATTATTCCCTGTTATCTTGAAGTTTTGATAGTAATTCATCTAATTTTCAATAGCTGTTAATAATAACTTTATATTGAATTCCATAATACTTATCTATATAGCATCTAGCTTTGTTAATTAAAATTTGTTATTGTTTTAAATCTTCTTCTGCATATTACTTTTGTATTTTCTAGTTATTAAGATCCCGGTAGCTTTTAATTGTGACCAGTCTGTAAGCTATCGCTGTAAATTTTTGAATAAATAAATAAATATCGGAATGCCAATATTTCATATAAAAGAAGTTAAGTATTTAGACACCCCATTTCCTTATTCCGAACAAACTTCAACCGCTTTCTTCATGTCTTTCTTGCACCACGTCTTCCTTTTCGGAGGCATTTATAAATATACCTGCTAAGTAAAATGAAGTTTCCCTAATATGAGATATCTCATTTTTGGATACCCAAGATATCTCATATTAAGGTCGCGATGATTTTTTGTTCAATTTGTTTTTGGTAGCTTATAAAATATCGGGCAAATATGAGGAAATAACGAAATCAAGTTTTGGAATATTTACTCTATAAAAATAAAACAAAACCAATATAATAATAAACTTACCTTTCAAAATATATCGAATTCAAAAATTCACTAAAAAATTTCTATTTGCGCACTTACCAAACAAACTTAACTGCACGAGATCTCTGATGACAATGGCACTCGTCACGCCGCGCCGGTTTACTTTTAGCAAGAAAATGAGAGGATTCCGTTAGGATTTACAATATTTTATTGAAACAGGAACGAAATGGAGCACTGTCTCATATTTGGCGCCTATCTCAAATAGGCTACTTTCCTCTACACAAATAAATTCAAAACTTCATGCAGTCACTGCAACTTTCTTCGCATTTCAAAGAGGATTTCGTTCAAAATCCAAGCTTGCTCCATGTCATGAACGAATTATTAGAACCAACAGGGTCGACAGAGCTTTTTATAGGAAGAAAATAATTACTATTTGAATTCTGTTCAAAATACAAACATGCTCATATGGCATCGCATGTAGCTTGCTTCCACTTCTCCTTCTCGGTTACTTAAACCATTGTGTATTGAGAAGTATAATGAAAGCACATAGATGAAAGCACAGGTGAAATTGTAATTTTTAATACCTTTTAAATATGTTTAATCTGGAAGTTTCCAAAATTAATTATAAAATTCAATAAAATGGACGCTACTTTGAAAATTACCACTAAACAAGAGAAAAAGCTAGAATTGGTCTAAGATCAATTCTTATGATACCCTAGATGAATGCCCGTATGAAATTTCTTGTGGTCACTCATTTGAGATTTTTTGCATTGGTTTCTCGCATATATTTCTAGAACGGCTCGTCGGACAGAAAAACTGATTATAACCAATTTTATAGGATTTCGTATTCTGAAAAAGTTTTTAGTACAATAAGAAAAATAAGAATGTGTAGGACTGATCGTTTTCAGAGTATATGTAAAAAATCAAAAATTTTATATGGCAACACCAAGAAGGCGTTGCCCGATTTAGTCCATTTTTGAGATTTTCTTTGCTATTACTATAAAAACACAATGTACCAAATTTCAGCTTTCTATTTTGACGTGTTCTCAGGTAGTGTCCAAATATATCGTTGGAAATTTTTGTATGGTAACCCCACGAAGGAGTTGCCCGATTTGTCTAATTTTCGAACTTAATTTTACTTTTTTTTTTAATGTCCGTGTACAAAATTTCAGCTTTTTAGGTGAACGCGTTCTGGAGTTACCGTGCGCACGGACGGACAGACGGACGGACGGACGGACAGACGGACATGCAAAAATCAAAATAACTTTAAATTTTATGCGGGGGTGTCCAATCCATTTTGCTCTACCATCATTAGAATAAAGAAAAAATGAAATTATGATTGTATTTCTAAACATCCTCCCCGGGTTGAGAAAATAATTTCTTAACATACTGGTAATTTGAAGATTTTGTTTATTGCTCGCTTGAAGGCTCCCCTTTGGGATCGAACAGTTACCACTCGGACGAGACCATCATTTCCAGGATGAGTAGCTACTATGCGCGCCAGCAGCCATCTAGAAGGTGGGAGGTTATCCTCACCAACAATAACGAGTTCACCTTCCTTAAGTGAATTGCACTCTCTTCGCCATTTGGGACGTTCCTGAATAGCTGATAGATATTCGTGATGCCAGCGTTTCCAAAATCCTTGTACCATTTTTTTAGCTCGGTGACGTCGGCCTCAGGTAAGGCGGTCAATGGTTCTCCAATTAAAAAGTGGCTAGGAGTCAACGCGTCATACTTTTCTGGATTTGATGATAATTCAGCGTACGGACGAGAGTTCAACACTGCTTCAATTTGTGTCAACAGCGTAGTCATTTCTTCTAAAGTGAGCACAGTTTCCCCAATGACTCTTTTAAGATGCCACTTGACAGATTTCACACCTGCCTCCCACAAACCTCCGAAGTGGGGAGCTCCTGGTGGATTGAAGTTCCATGATATTCTATGTTGGGAGAGAAAATGAGCAATTAGTGGGTCTCTGGTACTAGATAAGGCTAAATTATGCATTTCATTAATATATTTCCTTGCACCCACAAAATTGGTGCCATTATTGCAAAATATGTCTGATGGAATTCCGCGCCGAGACACGAATCGACGAAGGGTGGCTACAAACGCCTCTGACGTAAGACTACTAACCACTTCCAAGTGCATAGCCTTGGTAGCCATGCAAATAAAAAGAGCTATGTAGCCTTTAAAATGTTTAGCACCGCGACCTGTTTTGGTGCAAATGGTCAGCGGTCCAGCGTAGTCTACACCGACCTTCGAGAATGGTCTTGAAGCTATTACTCGAGCTTTAGGTAAGTTTCCCATCAGTTGTGATGTTCTAGTCGCTCGTTGTTTGAAGCATATGATACATCTACGACAAATCCTATTGACTACATCTCGAATACCTATAATCCAGTATCTTTGTCTAATAATTGCTGTAAGAAGTGAGGCTCCTGGGTGAAGATTTAGCTTGTGAAGTTTTGAAACTAGCAACTCTGATCTTTCGGCATGATGATGGGATGCTTCGAACTAAAGCTTCTTGCAGAATTTTGAATACGACCTCCAACTCTTAAAATTCCGGACTCGTCAAGGAAGGGTGTTAGATTAGTTATTCGACTATTATTGGTGATAGCATTGTTCGAAGTAAGTTCTTCGATTTCCCTTTTAAAGGAAAACTTCTGTATGACCTTGATGCAAAGAGTTGTGGCGCTGTTTATTTCGTGTGCGGATAATTGTTCGAGCTGTCTATTAGATTCCAATTTTTCCTTACAATTGTTGCAAAATCGCAAACAGTATGCTAGTACCCGTGGAAAAGGACGAAAAACGGTTGAGTATTTCAGAAAATGTGTCGTCGATTTTTTGAAAATGTGATATTATGTTTTTCCTCATTTCTTCCTGGTAGTTATCCGATTTGTTATTTATGGGATCAATTGACGGCCAATTGCTTGGGTCTTCTGATAACCATGCCGGTCCATGCCACCATATATCTAATGTGGGAAGTTCTTTGGGTGTAGTTCCTCTCGATGCTATGTCGGCAGGATTCTCTGTGGATGGGACATGTTTCCATTGGCTACGAGGTATGACATCCAGTATTTCAGCTACCCTATTTGCCACAAAAGTTTTCCATTTTCGGGGAGTATCAGATAACCAAGCAAGCACCACTGTGGAATCCGTCCAGGCAAAGGTAGTTACATCCTCCAACTGTAAAGATTTCAATACCTTACTCATCAAGTTTGTAAGGAGCAGAGCTCCACAAAGCTCTAATCGCGGGAGAGAAATTTGTTTTAAAGGTGCAACCTTTGTTTTAGAAGCAATAATTCGAACAACGGGTTGGTTTTCCGAATTCAGGCTTCTACAGTACACCACGGCAGCATAAGCTGCTTCAGATGCGTCTGCGAACCCGTGTAATTGAATGCTAGTCTGTGAGTAGTCATAAATACACCTTGGAATTCTAATTTCTGTTAATGCTGGCAATTGTGTTTGAAGGGTTTGCCATTTTTCTAGCACATGTTGAGGAACAGGATCATCCCAACTGCAACTTAGGAGCCATAGTTGTTGAAATAATATTTTTATTGTTATTACTGCTGGTGCAAGCCAACCCATGGGATCAAAAATCTTTGATGATTCTGATAAAATTATCCTCTTAGTAATGTCAAGACATTTCATTGGTGACATCGTAAATGAAAATGCATCTTCATTTGGATTCCATTGTATTCCCAAGACTTTAGTTATTCCATTTAGTCAAGTTGAATCCGTATGCTCCCAAGATCTGCAGAAGTTCCTCCTGTAATTTTGTTGCTTCACTCACAGACTCCGCACCAGTTAGAAGATCATCAACATAAAAATCGTTTTGTACAATATCAGCTACTCGCGGATTTGTTGATTTATGCTCTTCTCCAATTTGATGTAGAGCCCGTGTTGCTAAAAAGGAGGCAGAAGCCGTCCCATATGTGACGGTTTTGAGTTTAAAGTGCTTCAATGGTAGATCCGAGTTTTCTCTCCACAGAATTCGCTGATAATCTTGGTCATCAGAATTTACAAGAACCTGCCTATACATTTTTTTCTATGTCGGCTGATAAACCAATTTGATGTTTTCGGAAGCTCATTAAAATCGCTAATAAATCTCGCTGCATTGTCGGACCCACCATTAGGGTTTCATTCAGTGATATCCCAGAAGAAGTTCTGCACGAGCCGTCAAAGACAACACGAATCTTGGGCACAAGAGAGTTCTTATAGGGTGTGATGAGGCATATAGAAACATTTGCCGGTATTATCCTCGTTTTCTGGAATGAGCTCCATGTGGTTAAGTGCTTCATATTCACGCATGACCGTAGTGTATTCTTTCTTGAAGTTGGGGTCTTTTAGAAACCGACGTTCCATAGCACATAAACGGGCAGTAGCATTTCCCTTTGATTCGCCAAGCAAACAGGTGGATTTCTTGAAAGGTAGAGAGACGACGAATCGACCAGTGGTAATATCACGGGAGGTATTCTCCTTAAAATGAGACGAGCACCTTTTTTCTTCTTCATTCCATTCAGATTCAGTGCGCTTGCTCGTAATTTCTTCTGTTTCCCAAAAACGTTGAAGCATCTGATCTAGGTCTGTTGAGATGCCTGAATGTAAGTTAATTGCTGAGTGCTTTGACCTTCTCTCAGCAACATTCCCGCATAGTACCCATCCAAATATAGTGTCTTGCACTATGGGATATCCAACCTCAGTGTATAACCTTTTTTCACACAAAACTTCAAAAAAATGATCAGCTCCTAATATGATGTCTATATGAGAAGGTTTATCGAACCCTGGATCTGCCAGTTGAAGAGATTTAACTAATGTCCAGTCAGGCAGAGTAAGGGTTTCCGATGGAATTACAGATGTCAACTTGCTCATCACAAATGCTACAATTTCTAACACCTTGGACTTGTCCCAGCGAGAGGACAGATTAAGCGAGATTTTTCCTTTTGTAGTTCCAGCTGCAGAAGCTGAAAAACCAGATATAATTATTCGGGCATTTTCTCTTTTTAATGCCAAGCGTTGAGCACACGCCTCTGAGATTAAGGAAACTTGGGATCCTGAATCTAATAAAACTCGACAAGGTTGGACTCTTCCATGTATGTCTAGGACATTTACTACTGCAGTGGGAAGAACGGAAATCATTGCATCTACAGGAGTATTATTGGCTTGAACTGAAATTACTTCTTGGGTGCATTTGTTGAGTGAAGATAACAATGAGTTGGCAGTAGATGGGTTGATTGAAGCTTCAGCTGAATGAACAGGGTTGATTGATGATTGTGTTTGGCTGATGGGGTTGATTGAAGATTCTTGATGGAATGTTGTTTGGTTGATAGAAGAAATATTAGATGAGCGATTCTGAGAAAGGGGGTGTAAGGTGGGTGAAGCTGCTTTATTGGATTCTTGCTGAATATGCAGTAATGGGTGATGATTTCCTTTACAATTATTGCATCGTATTTTTGAATAACATCTCTTAATGGAATGATTGGCACCTAAGCACTTGAAGCACAATGACCTAGCAACTACTAATGCTTTACGAGTGGTGGGAGAATCAGCTTTAAACTTTTCACATTGATGTAACTTATGATCAGCATTGCATTTGGGACATATGACCTGCTTAGATGTAGATGTAGCGTGTAATGCTTTTATGGACGAAGTGCGTTTTGAAATAACACCACAAGCTTCTAATGCATTGCAACGTGTATTTAAAAATTCAAGAAATTCTGTAAAACTTGGAAATTCTTTATCAGCAACAAGTTGGGACCACTGTTCGCGAGTATCTGAATCTAATTTAGTTAGAGCCAGGTATATAATCCAAGGATCTCTGGCTTCAGCACTTGTCCCTAATCCCTTTAAGCCGCGTATTGTCTCATCAAAGGTGTCGTGCAGGCTTCGTAATGATTTGACTGTTGCTTGATTTATAGAAGTCTGATCCAAGAACGTCTTGATAAAAGATGTTGCTATGTGTGTTTTCTTATCGAACCGTTTTATCAATTTAGCCCACGCTTCTTCATAATTTGCATCACTGATTGTCAAGTGTCGTACGATCCCCGCAGCATTTCCCTTTAGTAAGCCCTTTAGGTACTGGAATTTTTGAGAGGGTGTTAAATAGTCTTTAGAGTGGACAGAAGCTTCATAAAGGTCTTTAAAAGAGGGCCATTCTTTATACTCGCCTGAGAAGCACGGCACGTTTAATTTGGGCAAGCGCGTGGTATTCAGATTACCTTGATTACGATCAAATGTTTGAAATAAAGATTGTTGTTGCGATAAGAACTGGTTCATAGTTGAATTAAACTGGTCGACAGCAGTTGCGCCCTCTTGGGAACTGCGAGAAACTCGAGCTTCTATAGCACGTTTGAAGATTTATTTTGTTTCGTAGAATCTCTTCTCAAATTCTTCAAGTTCAGAGGTTTGATTGTCAAATAACAATAAATTGTCTTCAATTTCTATGAACTCATTCCACGTTTCATTTATTTTTTCAAGTCGCGTATTTATATCTTCGATTAGAGTATATTGATCAATGCTGTCTGCATAAGTTTTTAAGCGAGTCACTGTACCCTTTACCCTACCCCTTTTTTGTACTAATTTCTCTGCCATAATTCTGTGCAATACTTGACCCGCAGCGCGTTATAAATAGAGTCTATATATGTATGTGAATATTAGTCTATATATAAATATTTTATTGAAATGTACACACACAATTTGTTTTTACGAGTGAAATTGTTATCATAAACTAACTGTATTCAATTCCAATGTGATGTCTTTATGTTATTGTCCAATTTCATACACCATGTATAACTGTTAGCACAATTATTGTATGCACCTAAGTTGATTATTTGTTTCATACAAGATTTATCTTATTAAAGGAGTTCAATAAATGTTGGCACTCGTATCTATTATATGCTCACAAAGTAATGGAGGTATAACAGTTCAGTTTTTGTGAAATGCACTTCTCAATATATTTGTTAAATTTATTTAAGAGCATATATTAAAATGAAATATGAATATAAAAAAAACAACTGTTCATGCAATGTACATATGTGAGTAAGTTACCCAATTAATTTGTACTTATCTCAAATTTCCATGCATATGTAGCTGCTGTAATTGCTGTTGATTGCTGTTCTTTTTCAATTTGGCTCTGAAGGACCATGTAAAAGTTTTCAAGGGAAATCTCGAGGTATTCCAGTTTTCCTTTGCTGCACATTATTCTTGTAAATATCCGCACCTTGATATTTGTATCTTCCTTTATCTTGTGAATATCGGCACTTAGATATTCACTTCAATGTTTAATACCGTACAATCTTCCACACGTTGAAGATTAATATATAAATAAAAAAACTGAATGACTTCTGCTAAATTCAATTTATTGCCGCTTTGTACAAGAACTCGATTGGAAGTGAGTAAAAAATTTGTTGGCACAAGAACTCGTTATCAGCAAAACAAAACAATAGCGGATTAATGATACATACATATATATCTACATTTTAAGCAATTACATTTCGTTTGGTTTTTACTCGATATTTTAACATACAGGGTGACAATTATTTTATGGATGAAATTATGGATAGGAAATTGAATTATAAAATCGATTGCAATTATTATTACAAATAAGAATAAAGAAAAAATGAAATTATGATTGTAGTTCTAAACATCTGTGCGTTACAAACGGAATGACAAACTTAGTATACCCTATAGATTTCATCTAGGGTATAAAAACTCCATTTTAATAGATAATATTAGACAAATTATTCAATTTTAAATGCGTGCCATCAACGTAAGGTCTAGTGAACATCCTTCTATTTTCACCATACCACGGGCAAATATTTTTTGTTATTGTTGTTGCTAAAGGCTTCAACTTTGGTGAGTTGCAATGCGAAGGAAAAGCACATCATTTGTAAATTTGTTATTTCTACACACTGCTAAAATAAATGTCATGCTCATAACATAGTGCTTCCATGTATGTACTTATTAAGAAATTTAAAGCGCGTTTACAATTTGGCTGTCATTGTAATTTCGCCTGCGCGGGTTGTGGGATTAGGATTTTTTTTAAGTGAATATTTAGTGTCTTTTTTTTAGAAAAAATTCAGAAATATTACATATAAATATTTTTGGACAATTTTGTGATTTTGTTTTTGTTTTAAATGTTAGGCGCGGGTTTAAAAAGAAAAAATTCTGACGCAGAAAATAGAAAGCGTCGTAAGCTTCAAAAACTTGCGGATGGAGTACAGGTAGGTAGGCTAAGTAGTTTTTGTACTTGTATGATAAGGCTTTACAAAATATAGCATCACAAAATACATCGCTTGACGTAAACATTCGGATGTCAGTTTAGTGATCCCGGTAACTGGTCCAGTTTGACAGATAGTATAGTTCAAATATTTGTAGAAAACGGATCCATACAAATAACGAATTTTGATTTTCCTAAAAAAAATGGCAGAAAATTTAGTATTTCATCTTATACTGGGATATTGCGAATGGAAATAGGATTCCTGGTTCCTGGTTGGTGTAGTCTGTGTCAAAAGATGTAATATTCTGTTTATGTTGTAAATTGTTTTCTAAAACAAGAAATAGTCAAGCTTTATCAAGTACAGAATTTTCTGATTGGATTCACCTTAGTCAAACTCTGAAAAATCATGAGAATAGTGTGATTCATATGGAAAGTTTTAGTACTTGGAAAACTTGAGAAATAGGTTTGAGAAAAAATGGAACTATTGATTCAAGCTTACAAAGTGCTATGAAGAGTGCAGTTAACCATTGGAATCAGGTCCTTCGTAGAATGGTAGCATTTGTACAGTTTTTAGGAACTCAATCTTTGGCATTTAGGGGAGCATCTAATAGTGTAAATGAGTTAGACGGTGGAAATTTTTTGAATTAAGTTAAAACGCTAGAAAAGTTTGACCTTGTACTAGCGGACCATCTTAGAAGAAATAGCAGTCAGGAGACTCAATATAGTTATATGAGCAAGAATATTCAAAATGAAGTAATCCAACTGATATCTAAAGGAACTCATAATAAAATATCTCAGATGACTAAAGAAGCAAAGTACTTTTCGATAATAGTTGATTCCACCCCAGATATAAGTCGGAAGGAGCAAGTTACATTAGTAAATAGGTTTTTAAATAAGTGGACAATACATTTGTAATAACAGCACGCTTCTTAGGTTTTTTAAAATGTACGGACAAAAGTGGCTTAGGTCTAACAGAAATAGTACTAGAAAAGATAAATAGTTTAGGATTATCAATTTCGAATTGCAGAGGTCAAGGTTATGATAACGGTTCAAGTATGAAGGGAAAACATTCAAGAATGCAACCAAGAATTAGGGAAATAGAACCTAGAGCATTTTATGTTCCATGCTCCTCTCAGTAATTAAATTTACTTATTAATGATGCGGCCCATTGTAGTTTAGATGCAGTTAATTTTTTTCGATATTGTCCAAAGTTTATAAGTTTTTTTCTCCAGATCAACAAATTTGTGGGACATTTATAAAAAGAATGTTCCGAGTTTAAATTCGAAACCTCTTTGTGAAACTAGGTGGGAAAGTAGAATAGAAGCAAGAAGACCGTTAAAGAATAATTTACGTGATATATATGAAACTCTTATAGAAATTTCTGAATCGGGTGATACAGTCATTAAAATTACTGCCGAGTCATTAGGAAGCAAGATCTGAGAATTTAAATGTATATGTTTACTATTAGTTTGTATTATATTGTTCAGAATTCATCACAATTCTGATATCATTAAAACCTGCAAATTTACATGTCGACACATGTATATACCGACCTAAAGAAACAAATATCTTCGGTCTAATTTGTAATAATTTCGCAGAGATATGAGCCAGATAACTGTCCACGAATGCCATGAGCAACCCATGGCTATATAAATCAGAATCTGACTTGACTCGTTCTTTTTTGCAGTTTGGCAGTGCAGTGATCAAGTTGGTATTCTATTTCCTAGTGTTTTTTCCAAATGATCTAAATTTTATTAACAGTTTAAATACTTTATTTAATTCACAGTTCAAATAATTATTTTTATTCTGGGTCTAGATTAAGAATTTTATTTTGAATAGCGATTAAATTAAGGATTCTTATTGCGGGTATCGACAGAATAAGAAATTTACTAATCTGAACCAGTTTATTACGGGTCTCGACCAAATAAAGATTCTTATTGCGGGTATCGACCGAATAAGAAATTTGCTAACATAAATCACTTTATTACGGGTCTCGACCGAATAAAGATTCTTATTGCGGGTATCGACCGAATAAGAAATTTACTAACATGAATTACTTTATTACGAGTCTCGACCGAATAAAGATTCTTATTGCGGGTATCGACCGAATAAGAAATGTACCAACATAAACCACTTTGTTACGGGTCTCGACCGAATAAAGATTCTTATTCCGGGAATCGACCGAATAAGAAATGTCCTAATATAAACCACTTTATTACGGGTCTCGACCGAATAAAGATTCTTTCTGTGGGTATCGACTGCAGTCAGAACTAATAACCTCACTTTATTCTGGATATCCACTACAATAAAGAATAGTCCAATTCCAAACCTCAATAAATTAGAAAACCAATTTGATCGAGTGCCTAATACTGAGCTGGTGAGTACATTGTCAGATGCAATAAAATTTTCTAAACATAAATTTAATTTAATCTTACTTATTCTGTCACATTTATTCAATATTAAATTTAGCTTTACAGATAAATTTAAATTATAATTGTGGTTTTGAAATAATATTATCAGGCATATATATATTATATATTAATTACAAATTTTAGCATTTATTGAATTTTAAAAAATCTAGTTGGAGTGCGAGTTGGTGAACCGAAGAATTAAGCTGCAAAATTACTGACTTTGAACCAGGGTTATAACTTTCATCACATTTCTTCATTATTTGTGTGTTCGCTCTAACTACGGGCAGAACATTTTCTGGTCCTTCGCAGCGCAATTTAAAGTCTAGTGGTATATATTCTTAGTTTTTTCAAACATATCTACACTTCAAAAACTTTTCGCTAACCAAGTCACCTCTGCAAAAATATTCCAAAAATCCTTCAACAACTACAACAATACTGATGTAGAAAAATGAACGAGAGGACTTATTTCTGAGCGGTAATCGCCCTAAGCGAAATTTGGTCCGACTATAAGAATACGCATTATACAATTATCCAAGCTACTCAGGCTTTAGAGGATAGCGAATTGCTAAAATACGATTATTTTGCCAACGATCAGTTCTCAAGTGTGGAAAATAAATACTACACGTTTCGAGGTATTGTCAGAGATGCACTAGATGCATTCGAAACAAAAGTAGAATCAAAGTCAAACACGGACAATGAATCTTCCTCGTTTTTGAGATTGCCTAGCATCACAATCCCAAAAATCTCAGGGTGAGTCATGGAGGTCGTTTCGCGATCTATTCCAATTCCTGGTGCATACAAATTCTGCGTTATCTCCAGTACAGAAATTGCATTATTTAAAATCAAATATTTCTGGAGAAGCAGAACACTTATTGCGCAAACTTCATATGACCAACTCGAGTTACGACAGCGCGTTGAAGATACTGCTTAATAGGTATGACAACAAACAAGTATTAATTAATCCTCAGCTAAAAATTCTATTCAATTTACCTAAAGCAACACAAGAGTCAGCCAAGGCACTAAAAACGGTGCTGGATAAATCTTCCGAATGTATCTACGAACTGGAAGCATTAGAAGTCCCCACTAAGCACTGGGATACAATCTTGATTTATATGCTAGTGCAATGCTTGCCAGCAGAAACACATCGTTTATGGGAGCAAGAAGTGAATAGCGTAAACTAACTTCCCACCCTTAAATCTTTAAAGAAACTTCTAGAGAAAAGATTCCGAAGTCTAGAAGCAATCGCAGATACAAAACCTAATTTAATGAATAAACCAGCTCAGATTTCAAAAGTATCAACTTACTTTACGTCATCTGGTGACAGATGTATACTTTGTAAAGAGAAACATCGTTTATACAAATGCCCCAAATTTGTAAAATTGTATGTAGATGCTAGATTTAAAATCGTCACATCAAATAGCTTGTGTATAAACTGCCTTTTAAAAGGTCACAATTCAAAGTTCTGCTCAAGCAAATTTACATGCCAACCATGTGGAAGGAAGCATCATTCCTTACTTCATAGGAATAGCACAAATACACAGAGCTTACACAAGGTCACACCAAGTTCAGTGGAATGAGTTCAACCTTGTAAATCACCTTCTACATCTTATATTCACTCGCTTTATGCAAGTCAATCAGTAAGAACTACACAAGCCTTGCTTGCCACAGCATTGCTTAAAGTTCCGTCAAGAAAGGGTACCATGTTTACTCTGCGAGCCTTGATTGACTCAGGTCCCAAGTCTAGTTCATAGCACAAGCCACCGCACGCAAGCTGCAGGTGAACAAATCCATACAAATCACTGGCTTAGCAAAGTCAGAAGCTATGTATGTCAAAAAACAAGTAACAATTGACATACATCCTTATCAACCTCGAATAAGTTGAGCACGATAGATGCTCTTGTCGTGAACACTATCACAGACATATTACCTCCGTCCACCATTTCAAACAAGGAATGGAACCATGTACGTGATCTGCAACTCGCCGATCCATATTTTTTCAAATCAGGAAAAATCGACCTGCTATTAGGAGCGGACGTATACGAGAAATCCTCTTAGAAGGATTACGAAAAGGTCCTACAGGGACACCAATCGCGAAAAATAGCACGCTCGGTTGGATTCTTTTCGGGAACCTAAACAGCGCTGCCACAATATCTAAAGCGTCTGCGTTAACAGCAAACGCGTATTACGAGGAAGAGTCTTCATTGGACAAACTTCTGGGACGGTTTTGGGAAGCCGAAGAATTTATCTCAGGAAGACAAATATCTAGAGCAGACCGTGATTGTGAAGAATTCTACAAGAAAACTCATTTTCGAGACACAAACAGCCGCTACGAAGTCCGTTTGCCTTTCATCAATGAAAGTCCCAGCTTATCAGACTCTCGTGGCATGGCTGTACGAAGATTTCATAGTTTAGAGCGTAAACTACAGCAAAATCCTGAGCTTAGTTACGAATATAAAGCCTGTATTAATGAGTATCAATCATTAGGACACATGACAGCAGTTGACAAGGAAGTTAATAAAGATAAATGCTATTATCTTCCTCACCACGCCGTTATTAAAGACAGTACAACTACCAAAGTTCGAGTTGTCTTCGATGCTTCGGCTAAGTCCTCTAATGGGAAAAGTATAAATGAACAGTTGCATACAGGCCCAGTACTGCAATCCGAACTCTTCTGAACGTTACTTAGATGGCGAAAGTAAAAATTTGCCATGTCAGCCGACATAGAAAAAATGTACCGAATGATAAACGTTCAATCTCCAGATCAAAATTACCACAGGATTGTTGGAGAAACAACCCCAATGAAGCCATCAGAGATTTTAAGATAACCACTGTTACATTCGGCACAACTCCAGCTCCATATTTAGCAATTAAAACCTTACATCAGGTAGCCACCGCTGAAGCTGCTAAATATCCTATAGCTGCCTGAATTATACCACGGATTTTTATGTTGATGATTTGCTCACTGGTTTCCATCGAGGAAGCGTTGGAAATACAAAAGCAGCTTATTAACCTCTTATCGTCAGCAGTATTCAATTTAAGGAAGTGGGTCAGCAATTCATCGGATCTCTTGTCAAGCATCCCAGAAGAACATAGGGACATACAACATCCTTTACGGTTCGCAAGTGATGAATCTGTAAAAACATTGGGCATCCATTGGCACCCGGCACAAACAGTTTGCAGATCCAATTTCTACAAAGCGTTTGGTTTTGTCAGAAATTGCTTCACTCTTTGATCCACTTGGTTGGATATCTCCAATCGTAGTCACAGCCAAAATTCTGATGCACGCGTTATGGCTTTCTGGATGCTCATGGGACGATCAAATTCCTGCGCACATTGGCAGCACTGGAGACAATTTAAGGCAAAATTAAGTACCATCAGCACAATATACATACCAGGGTGGGTATGCACCACCAGTGACTTATCTACATGCCAAATACATGGATTTTCCGATGCGTCCAATCAAGCCTATTCGGCGGCCGTTTTCATCCGTGCCATAGATCACGAAGGAAACGACCATGTAAATTTACTGATAGCAAAATCCTAAAATAGCACCTGTTAAACCTGTCACACTTCCTCGCCTCGAGTTATGTGGCGCTGTACTTTTAGCTAGGCTTATTAATCGTGTTAAAACAGACCTCGAATTTGACAAAGTTCCCATATTTGCTTGGACGGACTCATCTATAGTCCTAGCTTGCATTCACAATCATCCGATTAAATACAAAACCTATGTAGCAAACAGGATTGTTGAAATTCAAAACATAATTGATATTCCGTCATGGCATCATGTGCGATCTGTTGACAACCCGGCCGGTAGTAACTCCACGGGCATTCAACCTACATCTTTAAGTTCCCACAAAATATGGTGGCACGGCCCTCAGTGGCTATTGAGCTCTGAAGAAAATTGGCCTCAGTCAAAACCCTTGGCAGACAATATTATCGAATTTGAGCAAAAGCAAGTAAGCTGTTTAACTACAACTCATTCAGACATCAAAGAGTTGTTTTGTAAACTCTCAACATTTGTCAAGCTGCAACGTGTCATTGCATATTGCTTCAGAAGACCATTTCCAACACTCATCGTAACAGTTCATTGCTTCTAAAACCATACGAAAAAGAAATTAAGCAACTGAAGGCAGGCATTTCACTACCTACCAAAACAACATCTTGTCTCTAAACCCATTCTTAGACCCGGACGAGTTATTGCGTGTGGGTGGCCGACCTCAAAACGCCAACATCACCTTTAATCAAAAACATCCTATAATATTGCCGAAAGAAAGCAACTTGACAGTATTAATAATCAATCACTTTCACACGAAAACATTGGATGGAGGTTTGCAATTAGTTCTGTCAACTTTAAGAAACGAATTCTGGATTCCACAAGGACGAAAGACCGTTAAACATATTTTGCACAAATGTGTTACTTGCTTCAAACAATCCGCTTTAAATAGAAACCAAATCATGGGGAATCTACCTGCTTCAAGGGTAAATATATCGAGACCCTTTCAACAAACCGGGGTGGTTTACGCTGGTCCCATCAATCTGAAAATGTCCAAACACAGAGGAAATCGTTTTCACAAGGGCTATATATGCATTTTTGTTTGCATGGCCACCAAGGCCATACACATAGAGCCGGTATCCGATCTAACTACAGCAGCCTTTATCGCAGCGTTTCGACGCTTTTCTAGTCGACGAGGACTTTGCACGGACATATATTCCGACTGCGGCACCAACTTCGTTGGAGCGGACAAAATCCTGCAAGAGGATCTCAAGAATGCCATGAAACAAGCCAATGAAGAAATTGCAGCAAAGGTAGCACAGGATGGAACCCGGTGGCATTTTAATCCACCTTCAGCACCACATTTTGGAGGACTATGGTAGGCAGAGTAAAAGCGATAAAATTCCATTTAAAGCGCATATTAGGAAATTTTTCACTGACGTTCGAAGAATTCGCAACCGTTTTGGCTCAAATCGGAGCCTGCTTGAACTCCGGGCCATTATGCCCTATTTCGAATAATCCAGATAATCTAGATATATTAACACCAGGGCATTTTTTAATCGGCAGTTCATTGATAACTCCACCAGAACCAACAATTGAGACAAATGCTTCATCTATAACAAGATGGAATCACATACAATTATTACGACAACAGTTCTGGAACAAATGGTCTAACGATTATCTAAATCCCTTGCAGAATAGATCAAAATGGAAAAACCCAACCTCCAATCCTAAATCTAGTTGTTATCAAGGAACCAAATGTACCAGCCTGTCGTTGGGTATTAGGACGAATTATTGAACTTCATCCAGGCGTGGATAAGATGGTTAGAGTCGTAAGTATGAAAACGTAGAATGGAGTGCTGAAAAGACCTATTATAAAACTAGCCATCCTTCCTTTAAGCTAAATGACATTCTAAAATTTTAGCTTCTAAATTTTAGTTGTTTTTTTTTTGTCTTGTATAAATAGAACATTCATTCTTGACCTGAAATTAATTCCTTTAATTTATCTCAAAGTCATACATTTATGAACTAACCTCAAGGTTAATTTGTATTCATTTCATTTGTATATATAAAAAAAAAATTTTTCTCTCGAAGAAATTTCAACCAGTTCACATAATTTGGTATCCAAAATCGAGAATGCATGCTTACAACAGCACATATAATTACATGCAAACTCAAAAACCAAATACAAAATATCTAATTCCTCAGAAAATTATTAAAAGGTGCATTCTTGATACAAAGTTGTCATATTTACCGCTACACTTAATAATAAAACTTTATCTCCCTAGCATAATTTCAAAATTCGTACTCCCAATCCAACCTTAAGACAATTGCATGTCCAATAAGTATACACGCACATCTGCCTAAAAAAAAAACTAACTAACCAAAATTCACATTTTTCACACAATTGAACAAACGTGCATTGTTGCAACGTGGCATGATAGATTGTTACAACTGATAACAAATTTTCGCCTATAAAAAATGTGTTTTGCAAGATAAAAAGACCCGTTAGTCCTCTTTAAATATTGACCACTTTTCACTTCAAGCCACAGTTGAATTTCAATTTGATAAACGCCAACATGAAATCGCCAAATAAAAACAACACGATGGAAGTTGAATTGCCTCCGACTCAAGGCAAAAGCATTGAGCAGGAAGTCAAGGAAATATGGAAATTAGAAAAGCAGCTCAGCAAACTAAAGGTGAAAAAAAGCAAAAGATCATCATCAAGATCGAGAAAATTCGCCAGCCGACTTCGCTATCCACCATTGGAGGAATTAACCACAATTGAAGTGATCGAATCCCCACCACCGTCTCCAGAGCACCAACCACAAGTAGCAGGTTCATCCATTTCCGGAATTGAATTCGTACCTCCAGCTCCCACACAAGAAGTCCCACAGGAGACATCACTCCAACCACTAATAGTCTCAGGAATATCGACGTCAGGTCCTATACCAGACACTCCAGCTCCTAAGGTGAAGATATTGGAGGACGTAAACCTGCTACCTGCTGGAGCGGGCAGCGATTATCTTAAGTTAACTGTAAAAAATCATGAAACGCGAGACACAGAAATTTTCAGTGTCTTTGAAGGCACTTCAAAATTTAAAAAAACATAAACAGCGCTTCAAGACCCAAAATGAAAGGCGGTATAATGTACGGCTGTTCAAGGACGGCCAGATCAGAGTTTTCAAATAAACTATAATAACAAAATTTGTTGTTTTCTTCTCACTCCATTCAACACTTTCAGCTTATATTCTGCGTTGTTCCAACAAGGGCTTAGTTAATATTTTTTTCCGTTGAACTTGCCTGATTAGCCAGGATCATCGGAGTTGTCAACAGATCGCATAGTATTTTGTATATATGAAAGGCACTGCATCGTTTCAACGGGGGGCAGTATGTTCAGAATTCATCACAATTCTGATATCATTAAAACCTGCAAATTTACATGTCTACACATGTATATACCGACCTAAAGAAACAAATATTTTAGGTCTAATTTGTAATAATTTCGCAGAGAGATGAGCCAGATAACTGTCCACGGGCAGTACATTGCATTCACGCATGGTAATTTTTTTTATCGATCTAAAGCAAATTATCATCAGAAGTTCAAATTATCAACGCTGCAGTGAAGTGAGCCAGCCAGAAACAACTGTACACGGGTAGTACAATGCATTTGCACTTGGTAAGTTGAAAATAAAAATCTATTTAGAAAAAATTCAGTAGGCAACGAATATTTCTGACTGAATAGAATTTACAAACAAGTTTTTTTTTTTGCATTTTAAACAATAGAAAACGAAGTGCAGCTGCTATGCCAATATGTCATGCGGCTTTGAATGCCGTTCTTTGGTGCCATGAGCAACCCATGGCTATATAAATCAGAATCTGACTTGACTCGTTCTCTTTGCAGTTTGGCAGTGCAGTGATAAAGTTGGTATTCTATTTCCTAGTGTTTTTTCCAAATGATCTAAATTTTATTAACAGTTTAAATACTTTATTTAATTCACAGTTCAAATAATTATTTTTATTCTGGGTCTAGATTAAGAATTTTATTTTGAATAGCGATTAAATTAAGGATTCTTATTGCGGGTATCGACCGAATAAGAAATTTACTAACATAAATCACTTTATTACGAGTCTCGACCGAATAAAGATATTGCGGGTATCGACCGAATAAGAAATTTACTAACATAAATCACTTTATTACGGGTCTCGACCGAATAAAGATTGTTATTGCGGGTATCGACCGAATAAGAAATTTACTAACATAAATTACTTTATTACGAGTCTCGACCGAATAAAGATTTTTCTAGATATCCACTACAATAAAGAATAGTCCAATTCCAAACCTCAATAAATTAGAAAACCAATTTGATCGATTGCCTAATACTGAGCTGGTGACTACATTGTAAGATACAATAAAATTTTCTAAACATAAATTTAATTTAATCTTACTTATTCTGTCACATTTATTCAATATTAAACTTAGCTTTACACATAAATTTAAATTATAATTGTGGTTTTGAAATAATATTATCAGGCATTTATATAGTATATAATTAATTACAAATTATAGCATTTATTGAATTTAAAAAAATCTAGTTGGAGTGCGAGTTACAGTGTAGTAAACCTGGTGTACCGAAGAATTGAGCTACGAAATTACTGACTTTGAACCAGGGTTATAACTTTCATCACATTTCTTCATTATTTGCGTGTTCGCTCTAACTACGGGCAGAACATATATATTGGAAAATATTACTGTCACCACTAAATGTTTACAAAATAAGCAAATTAATATAATTATAAATTCTTAAAAACTCTAGAGAAAATTTAATAGAAATTAGATCTGATGTGAAATTTAATGATTTTGTTGGAAAGGCAGATTTCGAGATAAATGTACATTCCGGTCTGCAAAAACAAAAACTATGTCCGGAGAGAAAGCTCAAGATGAATCCATATTAGATCCAAAACAAGCTTTTAAAGTTAATTTCTACTTTAAAATATTAGATCAAGCAATAACTTCAGTCAATGAACGATTTGAACAGTTGCGTGATCACAATAACTTGTTTTCCTTTTCATATTACATACATAAAGCTCCTGAGCTAGAAAGCCTGAAAAAATTATTTTTAAATGTAGAAAAGGCATAAAGCAACAATAACAGTAAAGATACAAATACAGAGGAACTTCATCAGATGTCTTGCTTAGATATACTTAATTTTATTTTTGAGTATTATTTATGTAGATAAAATTTATCCAAATGTTGTAATTTGCCTTAAAATTTTAAATACCTTACCAGTAACTATAGCATCGCCCGAGCGTACAAACACAAATTCTTTGAAATGAACGGTAGACTTCAAATGCTTGAGTAAGTACATATAACACCTACATAATATTATTACTACGTCTTAATATAATAGCCATAAAACATTTTGAACGAAAAAACAAACACTGGAAAGAAAAGGGCATCCTTACCCTGTTCAACCAGGCGTCAAAAAAGTGAAGGCCGCTACTGATGATACAGTAGTTTTAATGACTATTTTGTTTGGAATGAAAGGCGGTAATATCAAGTATCCTTGTAACCATTGTGAGTGGGATAGTCCTGAAAGAAATATAAGTGTGACTGCAAAAAGTGAATGTTGATGGACATGTTGTAGCCCATTTAAGGAACTCAAAAATTCGTGTAAAACGTTTACGTAGCCTGAATTTTCTTGTTGCCAAGGAAATTATTGCTCAATTAAACAAAACTATTTCAGACTTGTCTTTCTACAGTACTCAGTTTGGTTGCAAAACTGTTGTCCCGCATAATGTTTTTGAAATTGTGACCCAAAGAATATTCCTAAAAATTAGCCGAAATCAATTGAAATTTGTAGATGTAGGGCACCTTCTTCGATTTTAGCTGCATTCAATTCACGAAACTTTGTTCGAGTTTACGAAATGCTCTTCGCTGCTGATGTTCAATTTTTTCATAAATTAATGATAGTGCAAGTACTTTTCACTATCACTGAGTGATAATGAACTAGTCCATTGGTAGTGCAAACATCTTTCAACTTAACGAAAATTTATTTAGTTTATTTATTAAAATTAGTGTTAACTGTTAATGCAAAACAGAAAACTGAACGGAAGGGTTTTTATTCTGTACGTTGAATTTGGATTCTATGTAATATCAAAAACTTAATTGTATTAGGTAAGAATGAACGGGAGCCTTGTCTTTCAAACTTTAATTTCCATTAAATTGACTTTCTCATTGTATACGAAAAATGGAATAACTTATTTTCCAAAATTTTTGCAGGCTCAACGGAAAGGACAGCAATTTCGGCGTCAGGCTCAGCGTGTGAAGCCTAGTACTAAGGTCCGCGCTAAGCTAAATTTTATATGAAAATTTACGGCGCTAAGAGCTACTGGCGAAAATTTATCCTGAGTTTTAGCGAGAGCAGTACTAAGATCACCGCGTCTTTGGCTTTTGGGTTCTGATTAGAGATGGCACCAACAGTAAGTCTCCAAAAAAATTTAGCTTGAATATATCCGTCCGAGCCATTGTTTAGCGCGCTAAATATTTATTGTCAGAGTTCTGAGAATTGATAAATTTATTGATTGGATTTTTGTAGTTAAGGCACTTTTGTACGTCTTTGCTGTAAGTATGGATGAATTGGATTTCTTCTCGTGGCCCTATCTTCAATATCACTGTTTTTTTATTGTATACATTATTATACATTATACATATTATTTTAATGTTTTTAATATTTCTAAAGGATTTTTTTAACTACCTGTTATTAGCAATGTTATGTCGTGCGTTGTATTTCCGAAAAAAAAACAAAATTCTTCTCCCCTGTCATATTTTACCTGCTACAGAACGGCCCGAAATTGGAGACACGATAAAATTTACTTTAACACAGGCCTTAGTACTAGGCTTTAACAACTAATTTTGTTAGTACGAGCTACGTGTAGTAGGCTGTATATGCATACCATTAAATTGTCGTTCAGTAATAGTGAAAGATGTACTGCCCGTAGTCAGAGTGTACATGCAATAATGAATAATGTGGTGAAAATTGATGCCACTGGTATATTGTTAGTGGTTCTATTCGTTTGTATACTAATTCAACACTTCAGTATCAAACTAGAGTTTTAATATTTAATAAATTTAAAATATAAATAATCCAATTTATCAAAAACGTAATGAATGTAAAATATATGTTATATAACAAATATGATAATTCTGTTGCAATAAACTTTGTACGCACCTGATTTGTGTTTGGCAGTTGACTCACATGATTTGAATAATTTTAACTGAGGTTTGGAATTTGTTATGCTGCCCTAGATTCGTAAAGGAGATAGCTTCAGCGAAGAAGGTCGTAGGGCGAACAGAAAGAAAAAAAATTATTCATTGGGCTCCCACGTGATTTTCGAGCTTTATGAGCTATCACTAAACTCACATTTTTATGTACCCAGCGACTTCTTGAAACACTTATCTTTACAAAAAGAAATACCCAGGATTATCTAGAACATTTTAATAATAAGTGTATGTATGTACATAGGTAGTGGAGAAAAGCACGACAACGATAATCTTCTATATATATGATATCATAAAACACAACAAAAAAATTAATTTTTAACTGTTACTTAACTTTTGGACAGCGTGGAGAGCCTCAGGATTCTCTACGTTCCATGTGAGACCTGTGTGTGACCTTTTCACTAGTCCAAGATCCATACGCACCTACCGCGTCTTCCTCTTTTCTTTCAGTTTCTTACAGAAACTCAAACGTACTTCTTTCAACTCTCCTTTTTTTCTTTATTTTTCAACTCTGCTTTTATCTTTATTTTCTTTTTTGTTGGACAACAACTTTTTGTTAACAAAACTAGAATTTCTTTTACTACTGACTTACTCGTCGAAATCTCGCACTGAAGTGGACGATCTGGCACACCAGAGGAAGTAACCGGCCCGCGTTTCTTCTTCTTTTTTCGGCCCGGGCCGAATATATTAATGCCACTTCCCTACAAAGCCTTTCTGTAAATTCACATTGGCGTGAATTTTCATGGACTCAATCCACAAGGTTTGGTATTGTGGTGTTTGCTTGTAGTTATTTTTTCTCTCTACCACCCGCTAATTTCTAAAATTTATTGTCCGGACTTCCTTTTTATTTTTATGCGCGCATTTAGAATGGGGAGCAGCCTGGAAAGTTTTAAAATGGTTTTAAATTTATCTAATAGCAATCTCCATGCTGTCCCAGCATCTACTCGATGGTATAACTTGGTCCGTTATCGTAACATATACAAATTCAATGCAAAGCCAATTAGCGTTAAAAAGTTTCCTGCTTGTTATTGTACTACCATTATCTTATATTACAATATATTATATTACTATAATCAAAATAAATTCATGCTAATACTATTGTAATTAAACGTAAGCACGCGATGTGTATTCCTGTCGTGAGTGTGTCTAGTGCGCCTATAGATCTTACTGCTTGTGAGGTGCATATATTCATATGATCGAAGGTGTAACTCTGAAACGAAAGAGATCTCAACAGAATCAGTTGCTCACCATTGAGTAGTGTAAACATAAAAACATAACAAATTGGGATATTCTTTATTCTGGTCGATACCCAGAATAAAGTGAGGTGAGTAGATCTTACTGCAGTCGAAACCCACAGAGAATCTTTATTGCAGTCGTTACCCACAATAAAGTGTTGGTTAGTAATTTTCTTATTACAGTCGTTCCCCGTAATAAGAATCTTTATTGTAGTCGTTACCCACAATAAAGTGTTTGTTAGTAATTTTCTTATTACGGTTGTTACCCGTAATAAGAATCTTTATTGTCGTCGTTACCCACAATAAAGTGTTTGGTAGTAATTTTCTTTTTACAGTTGTTACCCGTAATAAGAATCTTTATTGCAGTCGCTACCCACAATAAAGTGTTTAGTTAGTATATTTCTTATTACAGTAGTTATCCGTAATAAGAATCTTTATTGTAGTCGTTACCCACAATAAAGTGTTTAGTTAGTAAATTTCTGATTACAGTTGTTACCCGTAATAAGAATCTTTATTGTAGACGTTACCACAATAAAGTGTTTAGTGTTAGTTGTTTTCTTATTACAGTCGTTACCCGTAATAAGAATCTTTATTGTAGTCGTTACCCACAATGAAGTGTTTAGTGTTAGTAGTTTTCTTATTACAGTCGTTACCCGTAATAAGAATCTTTATTGTATTCGTTACCCACAACAAAGTGTTTCATTAGTAAAATTCTTATTATAGTCGTTACCCGTAATAAGAATCTTTATTTTAGTCGCTATTCAAATAATTTTCCAAATCTAGTCGCAACCCAGAACAAGAAAAATTTATTTCAATTGTCAACCAAACAAAGTATTAGATTGTTAATAAAAATTCACAACACTAGGAAATGCCACTGAGAAAAAATTAACAGGTTAATCACTGCACTGCCAAACTGAAAAAGAGAATCGAGTCAAGTTAAATTGTTGTTTATATAGCTCTTGCTTGTACACGACACCAATGATGGAGTAGCAGAGGCGCATGATCACAAGATTTGGCCGTGCATCTGTAATTTTACGGTACTAGAGATAAAATATGCATAGCAACGAACAAAAATGCATAGTAACAAGAAATTTGAAGCAACCCATGCTGATGTGTTAAATTGAATTCTGTATATTTGCAAAAAATGTTATCTCTATCACGTAGAGAAGAAATTCCCGCTTGATAGTACTTATAATGATGATAGAGTTGCAAATTGATCTGCTTGATCTGATTGTATTTGTGCCATGCATTGTATGCTACATGACGACATATGCTTTGGTTAGATGTTGTACCTATTTTTGGGAAAATTTGTAATTAGATTGAATTTGTTTTGCTTTTAGAACTCAATTTTAGCATGGTATGCATATATATATATCTATTACTTCAATCATATGATAAGAATTTTAATTTGATCTGCTCAATGAGGCTTTATTGTTGCATGTATTTGTGCAATGTGTTATGTAGATGACAAATACATGGCTTTGTTAGTGGGAATTTCACCAGGTAAGACGATATTAAAGAAAAAAGGTGCAATTAATTCCATAATGTGTGGCAAAGAGAACGATGTAGGAACGAGACAGACGAAAGTAGAGAGAGAATTTACGTTCCATATTGGAAATTGACATAATTTCATAGGGAGCCGCCATATTGGTATTTTTGCGAAAAAATGAATTATTTAAATAAATCGACAATGAAAATTCATGGATAATAAAGAATAAATTAGATGACATATTTTAGCACATTTTGACATAGTTGCGCAAAGTGAGCAAACCAGAAAATATGTGGAAATTCCATATTTTTGTGTGGAATCTATGATAAAATGGCGGCTCCGACGCTATAAAAAGGCAGTGCTCCCTTAGACCTTTCTCAGTCAGTGATAGTGTTTACATGCCGTAACGACATGTTATAACTTCGCATCGAAAGCGATTATCGAAGCGAAAATTTCGATCTGGCGGTATGTTATAACATTTTCGTTCGACAGGCGATTTACTTGTTTCGAAATTATTTGTAAATTTTTTCCCCTAGCAGAAACGTCATTTATGAATTATTTGTTTTGTTGCTGACAGTTAACATTTTAAGATTTATTTTGTTATTTGTGTATATATAGACAGTATTTGAGTTGATTAATTCAATTTTTTAACTTAAAATTGCATAAATGAATTTTTCAAGCGCGGTTGGTTTATTTGTGGAAGATTATAGCGAAAATGACGAAGAAATAATCAATTACCGGGACGAAAGAAAATGTTTAAGGGAGCGGTATAATGTTATGGACAAAAAGTATTGCTTTATTGATTTTTGAATTCAATAAAATCTTATAAATTCTATATCTTCAGGTTTCAAGAATCTTTTCGTTTATCGAAAACAGTTTTTCTGAAATATTGGAGGAAATAAAAGGGGAATTTACCATCGATAATGTGTCATCAAGGATAACAAAAGTTCCGCTATGCTCAAAACTGGCAGCTGTGTTGAACGAAAGAACGATTGGAGATGTGATGCTCCATTCAATGGACAAGACTATGGTATCCAGATCCATAGACGAAATTACATGTGTTTTGGAAAGGAAATTATGTCCTAAATCGATGACTTTCCCAAACGAACAAGAGAAAGCAAAACAAAAGCGAATGTTTTACGAAAAGTGAAAATTCCGGGAATTATTGGATGTATTAATGGAACACACGTTGACATCATAGCACCAACAGAAAATGAACATTCATTTGTAGACAGGAGAGGTCAACATTCCTTAAATGTTTAACTGGTAAGGAATTTTTCTAAGGTTCAATATGTGAAATGATTCCCAAATTAAAATTTTAGATCTGCAGCAATGATTTAAGAATCTGGGCAGTAAATGTTCGCTTCTCCGGATCCACACATGATTCTGCGATTTGGTGTATGGCAGCTGAAAAACGGAGACTGGAAAATGGTTATGAAAACGGTGAAAGAAATACCTGGCTGCTTGGAGACTCTGGATATCCATTGCAAAAATGGTTAATAGCACCTTTCAAAAATCCTTCAACAGAAGAAGAGCGAAAATTAAACTATGTCCATGCCCAAGGAAGAAATGCAATTGAAAGATGTAATGGGGAGTCTTGAAGGGAATTTTTCGCTGTCTACTTCATGAAAGAAAGTTGAGGTACGAACCTCTCAAAGTTATCCGAATTGTAAATGTTTGTTGTGCATTACTCAATATTTGCATTTCTAAAAATTTGGAAATACTGGAGCAACAACCAGACGAAGGTGGCACACAGGAAGAAATGTACAGCGAAGAAGTTGTTTCGGATTCAGACTCAGAGAACTGTGATGATGAAACTGCTATTGACATTCGACGAAGACTATTGAACACTTTAATCTAAAATGAATAAAAGCTATTAGAAAACTATCACACTTTATTTTACTTCAAAAATATATATATGTATATGTATATCACATATTTCATGTTGTAGGAACTTGTTTTGGTACGAATATTTAATCAAAGTAAATTGTGTTATTATTAGTTTTTAATAATAGCAATTCTTCTTCGATTTTTAGTCTGTTAGTACTTATTTCGTTTGCTTCCTTTATCAAACGAAGAATGTTCTCCTGGAACTTTGAGTTCTCCTTCCTTTGCTCCTGAAGTTCTCTTAACACCAACAATTGGATTCTTGGCCGACATCGTTTTTTGCTGATTGAACTTCTTCCATGTGCAGTTCATGAGCAGCCTGCTTCTTCCATAGCGACAGCACTAGTAGCCCCAGGAAAGCGTTCAATCGCAAGCGGCGCCTCACTGTGGTTTGCTGCACCAAAGTCATCGGCTTCTATACCAAAAACTGAAGTGGTCAGCCCCGTTAGCGCAATGATGCATTCCTGGAATGCAGAGCAGGATATTTTATTTACGCCTCCTCCAGTTTCGCTTCATTCGGTGTGGAATTTCCGCATTTTCTTCTTAATTTTATTCTTCATGTCAGCCCACACCTAAAGTTAAGAAATTTAACTTAATAAAACACATTAATAATCAATAACAAATATATTACTTTTTTCAAGCCGTCTTCATCCCTTGTGGGAGGCCCTTCGGCATTCAATTTGTTTGTCAAATCCACGAATCCTGAATATTCTGTTGACTGTTTATGCGGACAAAGCCTCCTGTTACCAATTCGGGGTGCTCCTCTAAATACTCAGCGATAATAGCAAACTGCTTTGTTGACGTTATTTTCTTTGAGTTATTCCTGGAAGTGAGGTTAGAAATTTTAAATTTCATATTTATATTAAAACTTATCTAATTGATATATAAAATCATTTATATTTTACAAATTTCAAAAAATGTTGGCATACTTTCATAATTTCTTGAATTTTACTTACATTTTATAAACTTCACTTGATCAATCACTATCAACAAAACGAAGTGAAGTTTTATCGCAATTAGCGCCTGTCGAAAGTGTTACAACATACCGATTATCGATACATTGTCGAACTTCGAATGTTTCGAAGTTATAACATCCTGCACCAGTTTGGTATAAAATCACAGTGATAAAACCAAGCAAAAAAATAAAAAGTGAACTTCAGGAAAATTTTAGCGTACAATAAGGTACATTATTCTCATGCTCTAAAATTAAAGGTGTAAAATTTATGGAAACAATTGTTTTGTGGTAATCGGAGTTTCAGGATAAGTATTTTACATCTTCTTCTGAAATTAATTCATGTTGGTGACGGAAATTTTTTAGATTTAGTTTTTTTCACATAGCGGCTGAATTCATGCTAGCTTTGCATTTTCGACGCTTCATGTGGAAAAACAAATTAGTTTAATTAATATTAAGAGTGATATAAGTGAATTGAATTAGTTAGTAATTTCAGAACAATAGATAGTGAAATTTGAAATTAAGGTGAAATTCGTGATAAATCTGAGGTATAATATTGAGTAGGTGTCACGCTACGACACCTCAAGCACACATACCTACAGATAATTAGTTAAGCTAAAATAATTACTTTGAATTGGTAAAAATTAGAACGAATTAAGAAGAATGTAACATAAAGAATTTTGTTTAATAAAACAACAGTAAACACAAGCGCACATATCTTCTTATTTTAACATACCAGTACACTAACCCACCCAAAATGACGTAATATAGCTGTGGTCCTCGTTTACAACTACATTACAATACACTCGCCTTAAAGTGGGAAACAGAATGTGGCGCTGGCGCTGTAGCGCAAACTGTAAAAATATAACAGCACGATTTTCGAATGATGGCGACAGAATGCGTAACTGACGCTGGCGCTGTAGCGCACTTTAGGCAAATTTTAACTTTTGGTGCGCGCCAAGATTGGCATTTGTGATTTCGAAGTGGTTTGTTCGAGTGAAACAAGATTGAAAATTTTGATACAGAAAAAATCATCGAATAATAAAAAGGAAAGATATATTGTGGGATCCCCTATATAAAAATTTATAAAGAAAAGCGGAAATATGGAATGAAATATAGAATATCAAACTAGTTTCCACAGACCTAAGCTGCACCCTTGTATTCATACTCAGCTACAAGGTAAGCAGCAGACTATGCGCCAGCGCCAGCACCACATTGTGTTCCAGCCTTAACGGGCCGGAAACAGCCATGCTGTAAGAGCTCACTTTCACTTGTTTTGTTCACTCATGATACAGGAAGAACTAAGATTTCATGTTAAACAGGTCCTAAAGTTTAAAATTATCGCATCTAGAAAAAAATGAACTAAAAACAAAATGCAGCCAAATATATTTTCTTTGTAATTGTATTAAAAAAAGATAGCATCTAGAAGAAATTTCTGGATATTATAGCGTTTGAATAAAATACAAGCTACTTTTTTATGAAAACTCTGCAGTAAGAAAGGCAAGAAAACTGTGATGTTCGCCTGCTAAACTGCCCGCTACTATCTTTTTCAGACTTTGTTCATATAGCTTGTATATTCCGGGAGCTACGCGTGGGCACGCATGCACATACACGCATGTAATTATTACTCAACTAAGAGTTAGTGAGCGTAAAATGGTAATGAACTTTGTAATCAAAACTATTTTATTATTTTTTAAGTAAGGTATAAAGTAAGTGTAGCCCTTCGAAATGTAAGGACCCAAGCTGTAAATTACTAGAAGACTATATTCCTGTATGGGTAGTAGTTTAAGATATAGCATACATAAAATCGATGTTTGGCACTTTTCGATTAGTATCAATATAGAACATTTTAGATTTCTGTTTCATGGCTTGGGAAGTATTCTCGAGGGTTTGGTCACAATATATGCGTTGTAGGTACAACCCGGGGCACTGGGCAGACATCGATGAATATATATTTGACGCACAGGAGTAGAAACCTCAGTATAAATTAACAATTGGTTTGGCTACTATACTTTTATTTGCACGGCTCGCAATCATGCGCATAGCTAGGTAGGGGCACGGGTGGGCACGGTCCACTCCAATGAACCCGGAACGGCTACGGTGCCCCCCCCCCCCCTCCCCAGCCCAAGGAAAATTACGATCCAAAATTATTAAATTTCAGTTAATCGATCAATTATATTTCAGATTCAACCAAGCAAGCATGAGGACAAAACATTGAAAGCATAACCAAATTGTATAACAGTGAGCTGTGCCTACATCTGTAGTTGATTCCAAATTTATGAAAAGGGATTTTGTAATGATGCGCCACTCAGGAATCGGCATTCATTACTCGTAACAAACCGCAAACATATATCTATTAAAGCGCCATCAAATTAATAAAACGCATCTCTATGCTGTAGGTGTACATACATATGTACAGATATGCCTATTTTCATACGAGTATCTCTCACATTTCCCAAGTCATTCATTCTTTTAAAAATACTCAAATTACAAAACATTTTCTTTTCGAGACAAATTCCCAATATGCATCTAAAGCTTAGTTTACACTTAGTCACTTGCATCGGGATTTTTAAGAGGCAAATTATATACAAATGGTCATTTATTTGGTTGTGCCTGACACAAATACTCATACATTTTGTATATGTTGATTTTGCTTGTGGTTTTACCTTTCGCTATACTTTTGCGTTTAGTTCTGAAGTGCAGTTTATCGTAGTTCTGTAGAGCGGGCATTTGAATTAAATAAAAAATCATGTCATCGTGGTCAAAAGAAAAGACCTTACGTACTTCCAATAGAAAAATAAGAAAGTGTAATATTTGGGATGTAAGGTCAAAACCATTTTAAGACTTTAATGAAAAAAATGATAAGTTAGAAGAAATCGCTCAGGGGTTAAAGTGTACGAAAAAAGAAATTGAGGTTAAGTGGAATAATAGAAAAAGTCAATTTAACAGATGTAAGTTAACGCAACTCAGCCGCACGCCCGATGGCAATCTACCACCTGTTCTACTGTTCTCAATTGAACTGCTCTTGCTAACTCTATTCGTTATTCCCTATCAATAACCTAGTTCTCTTCATATCCCTTCAAAGTACTTTAAATTGCCGATTTTAGTCTACCTTAATTGCTCACCTTATCATAAACTATACTTTCCTTCTTAATTACCTCCAAGGCTACTTATCCTGTTCTAAAATACCTCATCTAGGCTTTGTCGGCATCTTCTAATCTTTCGGTTTATTGCCCGTACGGCTGAGAAGGTTATAAACCTTGCATTTCTGTTGGCCTTTAATGAATTGTTCTTAGTAAAGTGTCGCCAGTCGGGATTTGCTTGGCGACTACTATTACAGTTCGGCCAACCTACATATCGCTGTCCTCAGGGATTCGTCAACCTTAAGTCATTGAATATATATATATATTTATATATACTCATATGAGTACGATGACCAGTAAATTCTGCGAAGTCATTTTCGAATATAAGAAACGACCACTCATGATCTATCCAACAAGCAAGTCGAACACAAATGCTGGCCCACAGGATTCACCTATGGCCACGTGAGTTCAACTACCACAATCTTCTCCATCATATGAAACGACCACTAAGGTCTGTACTATAACCACAGGTGGCTATAACAATATTTTATATATTCCTTCCTTCAGCATCCACCTCATTCAACACTCATCCTCAAGAATTTCTCAAGGGCTTAAACATTTACACATTTTTTTTTAATTATTATTTTTTTTATTTTTTTTTTATCTCAGATAACATTTAAATATTTATTGTTCATCATCTTCGTCCTCGGTGTCATCAAAGGAGATATCAATTAATGTACAACATGGTCTAAAGCTCTCTGCTGAATGGCACTGATCTTCTTTGGTTGACCAGTTGATATCGGCTCCTGCTTCACTAGGACGAGATCTCCGTTCTGGTACTTCCTTGGTGGTATCGTCGAGTTGTTGTGTTTCGTTGCCTGCCGTAGTCTACTTGACTCAATTCGTTGCTTTACATCGTCTCGCAGTGGTTCCCAATCTATGCTCGATAACGGTTCCGAGTCATCCTCTGGATAAGTATTCAATGCCAATGTAATTTTATTGTCAATTAGGTTCTTGGGGTATATCCCATTATTACTTCCTGCGGTGTTCTTTTAGTTATGGAGTGTTTACTGCTATTAAGAGCCATCTGAATCTTGACTACCTGTTTATCCCGGCCAGTGTTGTCTTTCGTCATGATAGCCACAGCTGCCTTCAAAGTCCGGAAACACCTTTCAATTTGTCCGTTTCCACGTAGAGTTTTCACTGCTGTCATAATGTGTTTGATAGCGTTGTCTGTACAGTATTTCTCGAATTCTTTAGATGAGAATGCTGTTCCATGGTCGGTGATAATTCTATTTGGTAGACCAAAGTATTGGCATATTTCATCTAACATCCTTATTACGCTTCTACTAGCTGTTGTTCTGGTTGGCTTGAATACGACGAATTTCGTAAAGGCGTCAACGAATCCGATTACGTGTTGATTTCCACTTTGACGTTTTTGGAAATGGTCCCAGATGGTCCAGGTGTACAGTGTGAAATGGAAACGGTAATATCTCCTGAGTATGAAGAGTATACCTATGTTCGTCGAGACTTCGTTGATTATAAAGACAATCAATGCAACTATTCACGTACTTCGTCACAACTTGTTTCATATTAGAGAACCAGTAATGTTTGCGTATATTTTCCAGTGTGCGACTTATTCCACAGTGTCCCCTATCGTCATGCATTGATTTTATAATCCGCCATCTCAATCCGACAGGAATAACGAATTTGTCTCCAGAGTCGGTTTTCTTGAATAAACGCCCATTTTTCATAATATAATTACCTTTGATTCCATCTTTATCTTTGTGGCTTTCTAATTCTCCTTCTAGAACCTTTCGAATTTCATCTAACCATGGATCTTACATTTGAAGCGTTGCAATCCAATCTTCTTCTGGGAGTCCGATATACAGCATGTTGTTGGCAACAGTTTCACTTTCCCTTCCATTTTCCCTTCCATTTTCCCATGGATTTCGGCTAAGGGCATCGGCATGTGCAAGTTGTTTTCCTGATCGAAATACTAACTCGAAGTGATACTCCTGGATTTTTAGCCACCAACGTGCAATTCGAGGAATAATGCCTCGCTTTTCGTGCGTCATTTATAGTGAATTACAGTCTGTTACTATTCGGAATCTTTTCATTAGGAGATAGTGCTTGAATCTTTCCAAGCTCTCAACCACAGCTAGAGCTTCCAGCTCATAGCTATGATACTTAGATTCAGCCGCTGTTATTGCGCGACTGAAGTAGGATACTGCCCTCAGTTTGTCATCTTTAGGGCCAATCTGCATGAAACCGTAGCTACTAGCATCTGTGTGCACTTCGTGTTAAGCATTTTCAACATATAAGTTAAGTGTTGGTCGTTGAGTTAGATTCGTCTTCAGCAATTGAAAAGCTTCTTCCTCCTCTTCTCCACAGTTAAATTTGATATCTTTCTTTAATAAATAGTTTAAAGGTCGTGCTATTTGAGCATATCCCTGAACAAAACGTCTAAAGTATTCTGTGAGGCCTAGAAATTGCTTTACTTCTGTAGACGTTGTCGGTCGTTGAAAATTTAGTACGGCTCCCGTCTTCTTTAAGCCAGGTTTGATTCCTTCACCTGTTATTTCGTGTCCCAAAAATTACAATGTATTCTGTATAAATTTGTATTTCCCTTAATTTAAAGTTAAACCTGCTTTTCGGATTTCAGTTAGCAATAAATTAAGTATCCTAAGATTTTCTAATACTGTCTCCGTCGAAATAAGTATATCATCCATATATACTATTATGCCTTCTGTTTTTATGGGTTCAATCAGCTTAGACATAAGTCGCATGAACACAGCCGGTGAATTTGTTAGGCCAAAAGGTACCTTCTGGCGTTACGAAAGCTGTGTAGTGCCTGTTGGATTCTTCGATGGAAATTTGATAGTATCCGCTTTGTAAATCTAACGAGGTGAAAATTTTCTTATTTGCTAAGCTATTCAATGTCTCTTCTATATTAGGAACAGAAAAGTGCTCTCTTTTTGTAATAACGTTAAGTTTCCTATAATCTACGCACATGCGGTACTCACCATTTTTCTTTGGAACTAATATGACGGGGCTGGAGTATTCAGATGTTGAGTGTCGTATAATTCCTGATGAAGGCAGTTCATTTATAGATTCACTTAACTTGGATTTCAGTCCATATGGTACTTTGTATGGTTTATATTGTACTATTTTGTCTTCTTTAAGTTCGATTGTCATTTTGACCAATTCTGTTCCACCAACGTTAATTATACGGCTGGAGAAACAGTCACTAAATGCGTTAAGCATGTCCAATAAGTTTTTCTTGTAAGATTCACTGATTTCACTGTGAATACTTACATCATTTGCCGCGATTTTCCGCACTTGACACTTTTTATTCGTTTTTTGGTCTGCAAGAATGTCCATATTTGGGGAAACTTCTCGAACGATTTCAAATTGCCCTGATCTTTTGATAATTTTTATTCCAGGTTGGTCTAGAAAATTCTTACCAATGATGATCGGCGTCGATTGAGATCTATCTGGAACCACTAACAGGTCAACACATGCTTGAACAGTTCCTATTTTCACACTTTTTGTAATTTTTCCAACCACTTCACATTTACCTCCACCAAAACCATATAGCATCGTGTCACATTTTTGCACTTTCCACGAATTTTCGAGCACTGTGCTTTTTTTTAATCGTCGCTACCTAAGTCAAGAAATGCACTAATCTCAATTCATCACATCTATTATAGGATAATATTCCTTTTCCGATTCTTTATAACAGTTTTCGATTTTACCTACTCTTTTGTTGGAGCAAACTACATTTGGACAGCTTTTTGCTAGATGCCCACTCTGTCTACACACAAAACACATTCTTTTCCTCTGTTGTAAATTACACTCCTTGGCAATGTGACCTATCGAATCGCATTTAAAACATCACACATTTCGCTTTATCCTCATTTTACTATCATCATTTTTTCGCATTGTTGCAGGATTCTGTCCGTCGAATCTTATTTTATTATCATATCTTTTATGAGTTTCCTGACCCAATTTTGAAGAAATATATGGGTCGTCTCTTGCATAGAATCTCGATGACGATGGTGCATTCTTTCACAGTATTTCTCGTCTTAACTCTTGTCCTTGGATGTCTTCATAACGCTTTATTTGTGTTAATAATTGGGGCAGAGAAGTGCAATTTGCTGCTGTCAATACATTAATTAAATTATTGTCGCCAAGACCAGAAATTATATAGTTGATGGTTGAGTATTCTGATAATTTAATTCTTTTTGATAAAGCAGCCACTGAATAGAAATAGTTTTCTATGCCCTCATCTCTTTTCCGTTTTCTGGTCATAATTTTCATTAGTACCTCCGAATCGTCCATTTCACCTGAAAAACCTTTATTAATTTCACTCTTAAATTGTCCCCAACTTCTTACGTCGCGTTGCTTGCTCTGGTACCATAATTTTGCTGCACCCTCCAATCTAACTACTGCATAGAATAGCGTGGATTTCTCATCCCACACATATATATCTTTTAAAGTTTCAATATCACTAATCCACTCCGACACTGTGCGCATAGATCGGGATGGATCAAACGGTTCAATCATTTCCTTTATGTCACTAACTCCGAATTTTGTTGGTGTATCCCTCGCTCTTTATGTCACTAACTCCGAATTTTGTTGGTGTATCCCTCGCCCTTTCTTCACTTTCCTCTGTTATAGAACTATTTGCGTGTTCACTGCCCTGCGTTAATTCTAAACGTTTTACAAGGAGAACGTTTTTTTACGCAATAGGGAAATTTCCTTTTTTAAAGACAATATCTCACTTTCTGATTCATCACTGCCGATATTATCTTTATTCACACTTTCTTCACTGCCTAATGTGGCTGGCAGAATGTTTTCACCATCCATTTCTATTTCTGTTAGATGTGAACTGTTTACCTTTGGTATACTTCACAGGTTTAGAGAATAAAAATGAAACAATCGTGTCAATGCACTTATTAATTACACAAATTCACGTTCTTTGTTTTAAACTATTATGCTGTCACTAAACTCACAACACTTAGTAATCGCGAAATCAAAATTAAGCCGTGAATTAAGACAATTCAATATCGCGTAAATTCAATCCCACACTTGAAAAACTGTAAGTTAACCCAACTCAGCCGCACGCCCGATGACAATCTACCGCCTGTTCTACTGTTCTCAATTGAACAGCTCTTACTAACTCTATTCGTTATTCCCTATCAATAACCTAGTTCTCTTCATATCCCTTCAAAGTACTTTAAATTGCCGATTTTAGTCTACCTTAATTGCTCACCTTATCATAAGCTATCCTTTCCTTCTTAATTACCTCCAAGGCTACTTATCCTGTTCTAAAATACCTCATCTAGGCTTTGTCGGCATCTTCTAATCTTTCGGTTATTGCCCGTACGGCTGAGAAGGTCATAAACCTTGCATTTCTGTCGGCCTTTAATGAATTGTTCTTAGTAAGGTGTCGCCAGTCGGGATTTGCTTGGCGACTACTATTACACAGAGGACTCGGAAAAATTGATATTAGCAAAAATCCGACTGCGAAACAGCTCCTGTAGACTAGTAATTAAAGTATATCGACAAGTGCCCGTCTAATGTAAACAGAAGACAAGAAATTTCTCAATACACATATACAAGTCGAAAACGTGGCTATACAAGTAAGTATCGATGCAAATCCAGATACTTGTATCTAAGTGTCAACTCACCTTAACAATGATTTGACTTTCTCCATTTCGGCCGGCTGATAATAAATCCATCAGAATTATTGTCAACTCAACATTTTTCCATTCTAAAGCATTGGTTTCCAACAGAATGCGGAAGCACAATTGCAATATGCGCCGCATTCTCTTGAAAACCAAGGCTGTAACATAATGAGACAACGCACTACACTGTTTAGATAGAAACAAACTCTTCAACACGACACTGATTCTGGCCATGTATGTAGTGGCACTGGGCTGTCCCTGACTTACCATACAGCCAGTGTATGCTTGTTTTAACCATATGTGAAGAAATATGCACAATGTACCTAATGTTTGACCTACAAATTGGGCCCTGTATATTATTCTACGTTCTTTCCTATTTTCGCTCGCTTTGCTCATATATAGAAAATACTATGCGCAATATGTATGATAATACTACTGAACATACTGGCACTACATGATCTTTTTGGTTATTGGTCCTCACAGCAGCTTTAACAACTGGAAAAAATTAGCAGAGGTTGAGGTAATAACTTGAAAATTCCTTAATTTTCTTGAACATATATGACAAATTTCTTAAATTCATCAGTAGTTATAAAAGAATCTTAAAAATATAGCCTTGGAAGCTGAAGCGATATTCATGTAAATCATGCTTAAATTAAAAAATTATGAGATAAATGCTGAAAATTTGAGAAAAAATATTAAAGCAGAGTATAAAATTTCTAAAGCGAAAATATTACTCCTAGTGAACTCCGCCGGCTGTGAGAGCAGTTTTTCTGCTATGAGGCGGATAAAAACGTTGCTTAGAAGCACAATGCTTCAAGAACGATTCTCTCGCATCTCACGCATTTTACTGCTCAACACAGAGAATACCATTGTAAAAAAAAATTACAGCTGAAAAGGTATTGAGCCGATTTGTAGAAAAAAAATTGTAAACTAAAGCTTATTTAATTGGCTTTTGACGATTTCTGTTATGATTATGACGATATTAATTTAGATGGTAGTGATGGATGGTGATTGGTGACGAAATCAAATTAAACGATAAATTTTCACTGAGGATAAGCTCTATTCCATGTGTATCACGGAAAGTTAGGTGCGATTTTGAGCTTTGGAGACATTTCCTGGATGTAAAAAAACAAATTGCTTCGTCTTATTTAAATGAATATAGAAAAATTAGATTAGTCGTAGTAAATATATTTTCTCAATTATCTCCGATTATGATAAATCAGAAAATGTTCATACAGAATATGAGAAAAGGTTATATATCCTAAGAATAGAATTGCTTAAATGTAGTCTACTTTTCGTTATTGTAGAAAAAGATTTATTTTAAATGTTCCAAATTAATTTTTAGTAGGTGGGTATATATTATATTGACTTCATGTAAAATGTTCTTTGTTGTAGCAAGTCAGTTTCGTTTTATAAGCAATAATTTTCTTATAATAATAAGAATTTTTCTCGTGTTTCTACACATAATAATTAAATTTGGTTTCTATTAGATCTACGGTTTTATTGCCATTAAAGAAACTTGGTGTTGGTGTTAACACTGATAAACGTCTTAGAAACTTTAACACATTTTTGAAAACCAATACTTGATTGATTCTTTTTCAATGTTTGTGTCAAGCTGGCCTCTACTAAGCCCACCCACAACAAAACCGTAGCTACGCCTATGCTCGCAATATCGTTAATTCATCCCAAACGAATTTGAAAGCTACTCAACTTACTTTCCTGGTCCACTGCTTTAACTCTACATTCTTCTTTCACCTAAGTCGGTCTGTACCTCCAAATCTACTACACAAAAAAGAAGATCAAGAACAAGGTTACTGAAGGAATTGAATATGCGAAAAAAAAAACGAAAACAAAAAAAATTATTATAAAATAAGAGCAGAAACGAAAATACGGAAGCGCACCACAGTGAAGATTCCCGTAGTATGCCATGACCATGTATTCTGAATAGTAAACCCAGCATTGGCGATCCAAGGCAGTAAGCGGACGTAGTTCAGTAGTGTATTCTCAAAATTCTTATCCTAATTAAAAAGTTTTGGACCGGGATAATAATAAATAAATTTGATGAGTACTTGGAATGTTTTAAGTGACCTGCCCTAAGCTCCAGAGTCTTCGCCCTGGAGGTCTAAACCTCTTTTCAATCCATCCAATCCATCCATCCAAGTGATCCGGGGCTGGATTCTTAACAGAAAAAATGACAAATGACAATTACATCGTGATTTTTTTTTCCGAAAATGCGATTCTTACAAGATGACTTCATGAAGTCACTTAACCCTTGCTGCTGTGACTTTTGTCATATTCAAGTGATATATACAATGTCATAGATACAAGTGATATCAAGTATCTATGTCAAGTAAGTATAAGAATAATTATATATTATTGTATTACTAAAAATAAAACTCTAAATTAGCAGCAAACTGCAAAAGGGCACGTTACTTTCGTTTGGATACGCCTTCACAAAAAAATGTGCTCCATTACTTGGTTTTTCGGAATCATTCATTGCGCAATTGTCACAACTATAATTCAAGATACATGTCATGTCACCCAACAATCGAAATTCCAAATTTATGGCATAGTGATATTGTCCTTCCTGCGAACTCATTTTGTCATTCTCATTTGTCATGTTAAATTTATCAGACTTCAGTCGCAGGCAGGTGGGCACGAGTGGCGTTTTGCTGAAAATTAAAAGAAGAACTAAGTACTCACCATATAGTATTGCAATATTTTCATACATAAAATACATACAGGTTTTCATGTAGTTTTAATGAAATTGCCATCATTATACATTTTTTTTTATAACGTTTTCGAATAGGTTTTTTACTAGAACTAGGAATCTTGTGGTACGTCCTCTTCAACAAAATAAAAGACCACGTGGCGCCCATAGAGTTTTCCATCCTTCCGCACAATCCAGCCTGTCTCCACTGAGCAACTCCCCCTTACGTACCTGGGGCAGCGTAACAATTGTTGGTCAATATGTATTTTATTAAGTTTTCTCGATCTCTTAAAAAATTTGTATTTCTGACTTGCATATTCCTTTTGCTGCCCTATAAAGAGTTTACTTTACGATTTTGACTTACGGCTTATTTATTTAACCCTCTCCGTGTCAAAAATAATTTAGGTCGAGCTAGAAATCTGAAAATTTGTATATAGGCAATATTATTGCGCTGGAGCCTGGAAAAATAATATTTTTCAGCTGAGATTTCTTACCTGTCCGGTAGACGGTGTCGTATATATTGGACATTGCCTCTGAAAGGAACCACCAATTTATCCACTCTTGAAATGGAATGAAGAAAGTAAAAGCTCTATTTATCGCAAATTGTTGGTTTATTATTTAATATTTTTGTCATTATTTTTTATCTTGTGTGTGAAAGTTTTCAAAGCAATTATATCCTCGTTTTTCACCGGTGTACCTAGTTGGCGTGGCGTTTCCGGCTGTGCCGCTTCGTCTTGTTGGACAGCGAGCAATGTTCGAGCAACTTGTATTCGAAAATTAATCGATTCTGCAATTTTTTTCGCAATTCCTTTGGAATTATAATCTCGGCGGTATGCCATCCATGCCGAGTTAGAGCCAAATCAACGAAATGCATTATGACACGCAGTGTCTATTTGGCGGTGTGAATATTGATTAAGTAATATTGCATCATTTGATCCAGTAAATCGACACCGCCCATGCTTTCGTTGTACATTCGCACTACTTGAGGCCTATCTATGAGAATATAATTTTTTGTTTCCTTGTCCCAACGTTTAGCCTTATCCTGTTCACCGATTTCAACAAAATTTTAACCAAGATTGATTACTTTACTGTCGTACCAGGGAGTAACAATTACAATTTCATCGGGGCTGATATATTCGGCTGATGCTTCTGGTCCTCCTGCCTTCATGTCTTTTTCGTTTGGTAACCCAGGATTGGCGAATCTGTTTGTTCGTATTGTTCCAGCAGCATCGATTTTCTTTTGCTTTAGTATTTCGAATAGTTGGTATGACAGAAAGTAGTTATCGAAAAATAACTTGTGGCCAATTTCATTGCGAGGAATACGTTGCGTTAGATGAAGTACCATAGTCGAACCGAAGCCTACAGTTTTGACCGATTATTGATGTATAGGTGTTGTCGATACTTGATAGACAATAAAATCGTACGGCATTCCGCTTTTACCTCACAAGAAGAAAACTTTTATCCCCCATGGACACGATTTCCCCTTTATGTATTGCTTTGCAATGAATTTTCTTTTATATGGGATGATTTGCTCGTCGATGCAAAGGCTTTCTTCAAGTGGCAGTTGTAGAAGGCGGATGCGAACTAGCTCTACAATGGGTCTTGCTTTGAAAAGTCGTTATGTGCATCTTGTTTTCCGAGCGCTTATATCAATCAGATGTAAATTATTGCGAATAGCACAGAATCACTTGCGAGTCATATTCTCGGTGAAAATTGTTAGTCCTATGGCTGGGTCGTAAAACATCTCAATTCGGGGAAATTTCAGGTCGCCCATCATAATGTGGTGGGCAAAAATCACACGTACTTCGTCCACAGTACATGCTTTAAATGACAACAAGCCTTTGGTCTGAGCATAAAGATTAGTAAAGTGTGTCGGTTTCGTAAAGAAATCACTAGATATATATTTGCAAAAATATGAGTACGGAGTACCAACTTCGAATGCTTCAACTGTTTGAGCTTGCTCAAAGGTAGGGCCTTCGGGAATTTGTTCCAATCTGACTCTACGACAGCGGATATTTCTTTGATGTGCATATCAATGGCTCATTGTGCTCTGGTGCTCCAATTGGATAAGATTCTTGTTCTACACTATACCCAGAACTCGATGTTCCTGTCCGAAACTGAAGGTGTCACATCTTCGAGTTCACCGGTGGTATTGCCCGGCAATTCAAATTGCGGGTATTCAATTTCATCAAATTTGTGCTGATGTAGCATCGTATTCCACCGGTTCAACATCTTTTGATTGTACTTGTGGCACATCAAATACGATTTCTACTTCATCTACTATTTCCCCATCAACATCGGAATTAGCCTCGAGCATCGCCAGAATATGACCATGTTGTTTCACAAAAAGACCAAAAAATCTCAACAAAACAATACTTTGTGTGCCAATGTCGAATATATTCGACATTCATAAATAAGTCCCCACAAGTAACCACACAATATTTTTATTAATTTTTTTCCCCTAAAAACGTTTACTTAGAAATGTATTACCTACCTTAATTTTTTGAATTGGTATGAACATTGTAAATAAATTATTTGTGCTTTTAAAATGTGCAATTTTTACCGACGCGATAGTCACCTCACTCAAACTCGAAAGAAACTGATTGAAATTGTCAATCGGCTAATTGCAATAGTAATTTTGAAATCTGTATCCTTCAATTTAATCAAAGTAGGTGAAAGACATAAAAAAAAATTCAAATCTACCGTTAATTTTTAGCTCTGAATACACACATTCAATAATGTCGAATATATTCGACAAAAACACGGAAAGGGTTAAGTAGGGTACCTTTATCAAATGAGTCTTAAAACCATCAAAAATGATCAATTTCGAGCTAATTTTAATCCAAATAGTTGTTGTATATCTTCATTTTGTTATGTAATATGGGAATAAATAATTTGTATTCTTGTATTTATGGTAAATCAAATGTTTGCATCTTTAAACTGATTGATTTAGCAATGGACAGATTAATTTGTTTTTCTGAAAGTAATTTTTCTGTATATCGTCGTTGCCTTCGTAAAACTGCACCTTCACAAGTGAAGAGCCAAAAGTATTCCAAAGTGATATTTCGCTATCTATTTTTAGGAACGTCCTTTCATCTGCTTTCCTTTGTACTTCTTTTCTACATAGTTGGCACAGTGATACATGCACCTTCGAATTATATACTCAGACAGCACCCATAAATAAATAAAGCATATTTTACGCCACCGCTAACCAATTTTTTGCTTTAGTCATGCTGAGGGAAGAGAGTAATGTTTTCATACTTTCTCAGTTTTGTATAAATTACCGAATCGGGTGGCCATTTTCAACGGGAACATAAGCCCAGGATTCAGCTATTTCCACAATTCATTCCGGACAGCAATCCTGCAAATTAAATTATATGACCATTTTCTGCTTTCACATGCCTGGTGGTGTTATTCATGCAACATCCACTTGATTTGCCTGTAAGCTCTGAATATTAGCTGAAAGGTGCGATAAAAGGACGATGCAGGCAGCGGTGATGGCTGCAGATTTCTGAAATACATTTACCCTGGACTTTGATTTACAAAAGGGACTGAACACAGACTGTTCAATGGATTGTTCAGGAGATGGAGGCACTTGACATAGTAAAGCTGTCATGCCACAGTTTTTCTCATCGTATCTTTCATCATTTTTGTTTGCCATCGTGGAAATAGCTATCAGGAGCGACCTTTTCAGAAAGTTTCTCCTTTCAGCAATTTCTTTGTCAATATTTTCAATGCAAAAACATTTTATTCACTGCAGTTGCGTTTTCTTTCGTATCTATGATGGGTTTATTTTTCCAATTTGTTTTTTTTTTATAACTTTGACAATATTTACAGTTTGCCTGGAATTGCAACATTAGTTGTACGTGATGAATAATAAGTTATGACTCAAACATAATATAAAAAGTTATTTTGATTTTTGCATGTCCGTCTGTCTGTCTGTCCGCCCACCCGTCGTCCCTCCGACCATCTGTCCATCTGTGTGTCCGTCTGTCTGTCCTCACGTAAATAAAATTCGAGTTCGAAATTGGAACCAATCGGGCAACTCCTTCGTAAGGTTTCCATACAAAAGATTCGTTTGTCATTATATATATGGCTACTGCTTGTGAACGCGTCGACGTAGAGAGCTGAGCATTTTTACACAAAGTTCTCATGAGAAGAATAAGTAAAATTTCAAAAATGGACTAAATCGGACAACCCCATATTATTGTTGCTGTATATATGTCCGCGTTTTTTATGTATGCCGTGAAATCGATCAATGCTAGACGTTTTTATTGTACCGAAAAGCTATTCAGAATATGAATATGAATTGGTTATAACCAATTTTATTGTCCGAGGAACCCTTTTAGAAATATATACGAGAAAGCACTTCAAAAATCAAACTCTTAGACCAATTCTAGCTTTTTTACTTGTTTATTCATATTGTAGCCGATTAACATACCTGCAAGACAATTGGGAATCTTCCGTTGTTTCATCAACTCCAGCAAACATTCCCACGGTGCCGGCGTTATGCGTATCCCAGTTCATACGCCGGAATATCGATATACAGGAGGCTTTTCTCATATCCTCCGCTAAAATCTGATAGTGGCAGTAGAACATTGATTGAAAACAACTTAAAAACACTACACACGACATCACTCCACAAACACACCATGCACCACCAACCTCGACCTTACCTGTTCCTGGAGATGAACGCCGGCCCAGTTGATGGCAAGCCCTCACTTGAAGAAACCGACATCCACTGCGGATACATATTCCCGCGACGTAGCTGTACTGCAAACATCTCTACTGGATTTCCTGGACCTGAAAACAAAGAAATAATTAAGAAAAACATGAAACCGTAGACAATTTCACACATAACTTATCAATATAAATTTTAAGATTTTTAATACAAAACAATATCCAGCACTAGCCAGCAAAATTTTAGTAGTTATATTTAGTTATATATTTTCAAATTTAAATAGAATTAGTAATTTTTAATATAATATATAATAATAAATGATAAATAAATAAATTGTAATGGTAGATGCCGTTTCGTTGGGTTAGGATGAATTAAGGAAAAGATCATAAAATTGGAATATGGAAAGGAATTTTCTGGAACTAGGGATTTTCTATAAAAGAGCTGTCAAAACTGAGATCCCGAGCTGAGAGAATCACAAATGTTAAAAGTTAGTCACGGATTTCAGAAGTGAGTTTGATAAAAATAACAAGTAAAAAAGCTAGAATTGGTCTAAGACCAAATTTTATGATTCCCTAGATCAGAGCTTCCAGCCAGGGTGCCGCGGCACACTTGTGTGCCGTGATACATTTGCGATGCGCCGTAAGATAATTCTGGATTTTTTAAAATTTCCTTATGAAGTGATAAATATTGTCGAAGTAAATAAGTCGAAAATTCAGTAAAATAAAAATTCGAAAAAAGAAAGTAGGCTCTGCAAAAAATATAACGGGTGAATGAATAGTCATATCTCGATATTCTTTTTTTTTAGTATTCAGTTTATTTTTGTGAACAGTAGTGACCAGTAACGTAAGCTCTTGCTTTATAATATTTAAGTTTAAAGGTAAATATAAAAAGGATTTTTTAAATATGTTTAGAAATATATTTTAATATTATTATATAGGTATTGCAAAGTATTTTTTGTAAAACTTTTTCAAAATTGAAATTATGGATAAATTTTTAAAAGAAGCGAGAAACAAACAGTTGTCGATGGGTAACAAATTCCAAAGAAAAAAGGGAAACCAACTCCTAATAGACAATATAACGAAGAATACATCAGATTTGGTTTCTCAAGTGTTGAAAATGCTGGAAGTATTCAAGTATTATATGCCGGGAAACATTATCAAATGAAACAATGGTGCCAAGTAAACTTCTGCGACATCTTAAAACCAGACATTCCAATTATGCTGAAAAGAGTGTTGATTTTTTTAAGCGAATGCAAATATATAATAAAAAACAAAGTATTTTTATGAATTCAGCAACCACAGTGTCAAAACGAGCTCAGGAAGCTAGCTACAATGTTGCAAAATTAGTAGCTAAAGCTAAAAAACCGCACATTATAGTTGAATCTTTAATTTTACCATCTTGCATAGAAATTGTTCGACATATGTTTGTAGCCAAAGAAGCAAAAGAAATTAAAAAAGGGCCACTTTCAAATAATTCAATTAGTAGGCGTATTAACGAAATATCTATTGACATAGAAACAACGTTAATTCAAAAAATTAAAGATTCAGAATTTTTTCGACACAGGTTGATGAATCTACAGACTGTAGTAATTGTGCTCAGCTTATGGTATTTGTTCGAATTTGTGAAGAAAAAGAAATGAAAGAACATTATTTATTTTGAAAAGAATTTCCCAATCGAACAACTGGGGAAGAACAATTTAAATTCATCAACGACTACTTTGTCAATAAAAATATACTATATATTGCAAAAATTGCATTAGCTTATGTACAGATGGTGACAGGAACTGTTAAAGGCTTGGTGGTTAAAGTTCTCTCTGAAAATAATGAAATTCAAATAACACACTGTTTTATCCACAGGGAAGCTCTTATGTCTCAAAGTTTACCAGAAGAGCTAAAAGTCACGTTAAACTAAATAGTAAAAATGGTGAACGTTATTAAATCTAGGCCACTTCAATCTCGGCTGTTCTCAATTTTATACGAAGAAATGGGGTCAGAACATCAGTCTTTACTTTTTCATACTGAAGTACGTTGGCTGTCAAGGGGAAGAGTATTGTCAAGAGTTTATGAACTTAAAAAGGAATTAAAAACTTTTTTCGAGAATGACACTTCTTACCATAATATTTTGAAAGATAACTTCTGGCTACAGAAAATTGCGTATTTAACTGATATATATGAACATCTTAACAAACTTAATCGTAAAATGCAAGGAAGAAATGAAAATATACTCAGTTCCACTGATAAAATAAATGGATTTAAGGCTAAAATTAAGATGTGGATTAACGAAGTGAAAACTGGTAAAATTTCTATGTTTAATAGGTGTTCTACCTTAAATCTTGATAAGCAAATATTGAAACTTGTTGAGCAGCATCTATATTTACTTGAAGAAAAGCTGCAGCATTATTTTAAATCAAATCGGCGGATTGATTTTGATTGGGTTCGAAATCCTTTTACTTTGCCGTCTGAAGAATCTTCGAAAAACTTATCGATGCAACATAAAGAAGAACTAATTTAAAAAACGATCGTACACTTGAGCTTCAATTTAAAGACAATATTCCAATATCTCAGTTTTGGTTAATCGCTAAGAAGGAATTCCCAACTAATTCAAAAAAAGCTATTGATATTCTATTACCATTCGCTACTACCTACATGTGTGAACAAAGCTTTTCATCG